>PVJL010002657.1:0-187085 GCA_004026885.1 Lyroderma lyra
TTTTTTTTTCATTTGTATAAGATATATTTTTCCATCCTTTTATTTTCAGTCTGTGTGTGTCTTTCTATCTGAAGTCTCATAGGCAGCATATGTAAGGCACTTGTTTTCTCATTATGTTCAACCACTGCATCTTCTGAATTTATTCACATTCAAAGTAATTGTTGATAGATGTGGAGTTATTGCCCCTTTATTATTTATATTTTTTATCCTTTTTTTTATCTTAAAGAAGTCCCTCTAATATTCCTTGTGATACTGGCTTGATGGTGATGAACTCCTTTAGATTTTTCTTGTCTGGGAATCTCTTTATCTGTCCTTTGATTCTAATGATAGTTTTGCTTGGTAGAGCAATCTTGGTTGTAGATCTTAGCTTTTTATCACTTTGAATGTTTTGTGTATATCTCTTCTGACCTTCAAAGATTCTTTTGAGAAATCGACTGACATTTTTACAGGAACTCTCTTGCAGAAAACTAAGAACTCTTTTCTTGCTGCTTTTAAGATTCTTTCCTTGTCTTTAACCTTTGACAGTTTGATTATGATGTATCTTGATGTGGGCCTCTTTGAATTCATCTTGTTTGGAACTCTTTGTGCTTCCTGAGCTTGTCTGACCACTTCCATCGCCAGGGTAGGAAAGTTTTTTTGTCATTATTTCTTCATATAGGTTTTCAATTCCATGTTTTCTTTCAATTCTGTGCTCTCTCTTCTCCTTCTGGTACCCTTATGATGTGAACATTGGTACACTTGATGTTGTCCTAGAGGTACCTTATACTATTCTCATTATTTTGGATTCATTTTTTTTATTGCTGTTTTCATTGGGTGTTTTCTGCTACCTTAACTTCTAAATTGGTGATTCCATCCTCTATTTCATCTAATCTACTGTTGATTCCCTGTAACATATCCTTCATTTCAATTATTGTATTCTTTAGCGCTGACTGTGGTTTTTTTTATGGTTTTCATCTTCATTTTTATGTTTACTATCACTTTAAGTTCTCTCTTTGTTGAAGTTCTCTCTGAGCTTATTGAGTATCCTTATAACCAGTCTTTTGAACTTTGTGTCTGGTAGATTGCTTGTCTCCATTTTGTTTAGATCTTTTTCTGGTGCTTTGTTCTGTTCTTTTATTTGGAATATATGTATATTTTTGTCTCCCTATTTTGACTGCCTCCCTGTGTTTTTTTCTTGTGTATTATGTATGGCTGCTATGCCTCCCTGTCTTAGCAGAGTAACCTTATGTAATAGGTGTCTCATGGGACTTAGTGGCCCAATATCACTGGTCATCAGAGCAGGTTCTCCAGGTATATCTCTTGTGTGGGTTGTGTGTGCACTCCTGTTGGAGTTGAACCTTGGTTGTTTGCACATGAATGGGAGGGATTGTTTCTCAAACTCTTTGGGTGCGAGGTCTGTTGCTACAGTGGAGAAGATGTTGTTCAGGGGCTGACCCCACTTTAGCAGGGCTCTGGTGCCTGCCCAGTCAGCCCTTTGGGTGTATTATCCTTGGAGGTGGCCTGGTGATGCTTCAACTCAGTCCAAAGTCAGCCACTGTGTGTGCAGGCACTGAGGAAGGGCCCTGCCATAAGCCAAATTCATCCATAGACTGCTCCATGTGCAAGGTCAACTGGCATGAGCCAGAAAACAATCTATTGGTGGCTGCCACTCAGACTGGGCTTGGAGGTTCCTTGAAAGGCCAAACTGTGAACTGAGGTTGGCTGCCACTATTGCTGGGCTTGGGGCTAGTGGTATGGGGCATGCTGAGGCTAGATATTCTTGTTTGGGTTTCATGCTACTTTGAGAGATTTTAGGAATGTCAGTAGCATGAGCCAAGACAGGCCATTTGCATGGAAAAGCCAATGGAAGCAGCTTGGTGGGCCTGCTAATTAGGTGGGTTTGGGTCTCAGGGAATCACCAGGGTCAGGTGAAAGAACTGTGTTAGCCAGGTTTATGAAGACTCATTTGGCAGCTGCCTATGTCTGCACACCAGGAGAGGGAAGGGCTCAACAAAGAAACAATGGATTCTGCCAGCACTTATGTCTGAGAGAAAGTTGCCTCACCAGCCCTCAACCTGAAGGCAGGCAACTCAGTTTTTTCCCCGCGTTTACCTGGCACCTTTCTAGCTACTGCCTCAGTGCTAGAACTCAAAGCTACTGAGTCTGTCAGTGAGTGTATCCATGTGTGAGCCCTTTAAGAAGAATGCCTGTGACTCTAGCAATCCTCATCTAACTCAGTCACAATCTCTACTGGTTTTCACAGCTTGAAGTTGTAGGGATCTCTCTTCCTGGCACTGAAATCCTGGGCTGGGGAGCGAGGAGTGGAACTGGGACCCCTCTCTCTCCTCTGGGGAAAAATCCACATCTGAGATTTTGAACTGCCATACTCAGTTGTGGAAAAAGCCCATTCTGCATCTTTGTCCCTCCTACCAGTCTTTTTTTTTTTTTAATTAAATTAATTGGGGTGACATCAATTAGTGAAATTATACAGGTTTCAATTGTACAATTCTATAATGCATCATTTATATATTACATTGTGTGTTCACCACCCAGAATCAGTCCTTCCATCACCATATATTTACCCCCTTTTTCCTCTTTTACTACTCTCACTCCCTCATTGCCCTGCGGTAACCACTAATTTTTTGTCTCTGTCTATGAGGTTTCAATTTTTTGTTTGATTGTCTTCATTTGTTTCTTTCAGTTTTATATTCCACATGAGTGAAGTCATATGGTTGTCGACTTTTTCTGTCTGACTTGTTCCACTTAAATGATAATGTCAAGACTCATTCATGTCATCACAAATGGCAGTATTTAATCTTTTATGGCCAACTAATATTTTACTGTATATATGAAGGCTGTCTGGAAAACATCCAGCCATGTAATACGAAAAATAGAGACATTTATGGCTGGATTTTTTTCTAGATAGTTCTCATATATACCACACTTATTTTTACCCAATTATCTATTGAAGGACACTTTGTTTTTTTTTCCACGTCTTGGCCCCTGGAATAATGCTTCATGAACATACGAGTACATTTATCTTTACAAATAAAAGTTTTCAAAAATTGGGGGTAGATACCCAGAAAAGAGATTGGTGGGTCAAATGGTAATCTTATTCTTAATTTTTTGAGGAACTTCCATGCTGTTTTCCATAGTGGCTTTACCAATTTACATTCCCACCAGCAGTGTATGAGAGTTTCTTTTGTTCCAGTCTCATGGCTTTTTCTGTATATTCTCAGTTGTAGGAGGTTTTTCACTAGATTCAGGTGATTTTCAATGGTGTTTATTCTATAGTTTAGTTGTCACTTTAATGTGGTCATGAGGGGAGTCTAACATAGTGTTTACCTATTCCACCATCTTGACTGGATGGTAGGGTAGGTAAACACTATATTTGACTTATTACTATTGTTATGTGTAAAAACTATCACACCAATGTTTCTTATTATTAGAAAAGTAGTTTATTATCCTCCAATTTAGAGATAAAAATAACCTAAAAGTTTTATTCATTTTTAAATTATTTAAACTCCAAAAATCTAATTATTTTTATAGAACTTAAAAATTGTAAGCATTTATTTTACAATCTATCATGTTATAAGCATTTCTTCAAAACTTTCTATAAATTCCTTGAATATGGTGAGAGAGACTTTGTGTGCATGCATACATATGTATCATTTATTTACTCTTCACTATAAAGCTGTTCTTGGGATTTATTCTGTGAAGATTGCCTTATAGATGAGTAACTGGGTAAGCTAATACTTTACAATTGTTGTCCAAGTTACAATTTTGTATACTTTTACAAAGAACATCATTGTTTTTTTGAAAATAGCAAATTATTAGGTCAGATGTAACTTTAATAACAATTTGGTTAGAGTCTACTTATAACAGGTAACAGCAAACAGCCTAGGCTACCGACCTAATTTTCAATGGAGGTGATCTCAACAAAATCATAAAAGTAACTAAAGCGAATATGACCAATCTATTTTTTGAGCATGCATAGATCTTATTATTACTTTTGAAAATCACATTATCTCTTTTTTTTTTTTTAAATCATTTATAACTGCTTGGAAGTCCTTTAAAATGTAAATTATTGCAAAACTTAGGCATTGTTTAAAAAATTGAATGTCAGGAGGAAGTAATTCACATACCATGAAAGGCACACTTAAATTTCCTCTTAAAGTACAATGTGCCTGTCTTGACTCAGGCTTCATTTCCATCTATGTAATATAACTATAGATATAACCATATAGAATACATACATTATGGCAATAGAATATAACAAAGGTGATGGGATGCACATTTATGTATTGATTGTATGAGTCTGTTATATGAGATTGTTGGAGTCTCTTCCCCCTTGCTTACTTTGAGGAAACTAGCAGCTATGTTGAGGAATCCCACATGACAAGAATCTATAAAGAGCCTCTGGAACTGCGAGTAGCCTTCACATACAGCCTGTTGAGAACTGAAGCCTTCAGTCCTACAGTCACAATTAGCTAGATTTTATACCAACCTCCTCGCGGATCCTTTCCTAATAGAATCTGAGATGAGACCTCAGCTCCTGCAGTGTAGAAAGACCAACTGAGTCAGGGTTTGTATTTTTAGTGTAACATCCTTCCTCCTGCCATGACTTTATGCAACAATGCCAAGCTACCTTGGGTTTATTCATGGAGAAAACATGTCATCAGTTTAAAACAAGGCTGGTATTTTGCCAGATGGTTGAAGAATAAAGAAGAGAGACTAAGGAATTTAGATAATTGTTGATAGCATTATTAAAATAGGGCACTCTTAGAATCAAAGCAGGATAAAGAAGGAAATAAAGATAGGAGAGGGTGATGAATTGGAATAAAGTCAAATGATGAGTAATCTAAAGGTCCTGCTGAGATATAGCAGGGTTTGCAAATGACAGCCCACAGGCCAAATCTGGCCATTTTTGTACAGCCTGCAGCTAAAAAGAAAAAAGCTTTTTCGCATTATTAAATATTTGAAAATATATCAAAGATGTATAATATTTTGAAGCATGTAAAAAACTATAAGACTTCAAGCTTCAGTATCCATTAAAAAAGTTTTATGTTCTAATGCAGCTGTGTTCATTGTTTACATATTGTCTACACCTGTTGTTTTTTTGGGTTTTTTTGTTTTGTTTTGTTTTGTTTTTTTACTACAAGAGGTGAGTATTAAAGTTGAGGCAGAGACCCGATGTGTGCAAAATCTGAAATACTTGCTGTCTGTCATCTGAGGATTAGAAATTGAAGGATTGAGAAATTCAACTTGGGGTAGAGGAATTTTTGCTCTGAGAATAGTTACAGAATTAGGGCTTTTGAAAATGAAGCAATTTTAGCGTAAAAATACGTAGATTTTAACCACGAGGTTGATGTTTAATGAGAAACTAATCATTGGTGTTTAGAAGGTCAAGGAATTGAAAATGTTGAGTAAGTCAGTCACTTGAATACTGAGATTGTTTAGAATGCCAAGAAATATAAGTGCCATAATCTTTAATGAAAGAGTGGAGCTAATAAAAAGGTTGCAGGCAGCATCAATGAGAAGAAAGTGGTTAAGGTATAAGCTCCAAAATAGCACAACTTTTTAAAAGGAGAATGAGCAGTTGCCTTTGAGAAGGATGGGTATGGAATATGCAGTCTTCTGGCTGCAGTTCCCACCCCTCGAAACCAGAGTGGTGGGAAATCCCCAGTTCTCTGTTGGGAGGAAGAAAAGATGAATTTTGAAGCTTTATTCTCAACAAAATAAGGCCTTGGTCACAGCTAAATAGAAAATAAATTATTATTTGTTAGACAAAATTTTTGTTATTTCAGGAGTATATGTATCAAAATGTTTTAAATGATCATGTTACTTATATTCAGAACAGAGTATGAGGATTTAAGATTTTGTTTTTCTTTTCATGATTTCTGTATACTAGGCTCATCCTGAATGATTATAATCTAAAAACATTTTATAAGTTCAAAATGTATACATAGTATTGTAATTATAATTTATTGAGGTATAATAGACATACAATACAACACACATACCTAAGATGTACAATTTGATCATTTTGACAAGTGTGTACACTTATGAAACAATCACTATAATCCAAATAGGGAATATGTTCATCAGACTTCCCCCCGAATTTATTTCTTTATTTATTAATTTCTCATGCTAATAAACTTAACCTAATTTTCATTTAAACTATTTGATATATTTTCTTTCATTAATTTGTTTTTCATTTATCAGTAAGTAATAGATACATTGAGATGAATACATTGAGATGAATCTATGTCCAGGCTTTTAATGGCAATGGTATTCAATCAAGGAGTAAAAATTTGGTCAGAATAAATATAATTTTTCCAACACATAAGTAATGAATATTTTTAAAACTCTTTTAATTAGTCTATTTTTCCCAAGGAAGAAATCACTAAAGTAAACGAAAATAATGTAAGATACAGATTTTATAAAACAGTTTGCTTTTCAGATTAAATTGTTCAGCATAGTTTTTAAAAGTGTTTTATAGTCCTTTAAATTCTGACCATGTTGAAAATGTGTTAATGACTGTTTCTATATTGATTGTAAGATATTAGGTCTCTTTTGTTCTGAGAGGCAAGATTGTCTTTCTGCAAATGTCATTCATTTCATTTATGGGAATAGAGAGGTGTTGGGTTGCCTTGTACCTACACCTCTTCAACAATACACAGGAGACATTCCATATTTATAGCAATGCCTCAATATATGGAACATTAGGAATGACAAAAGAGCCATGTTATTTAAATCTTGAAAAATCAATTACCTTTTTTGTAATGTTATTTACAGAAGTATCTGATAAGAGAGAGTTCTTAAAAAAATAAAATATTTTAACCCATTGTTCAAATAGTAGGGGGAAAAAAGTTCTCTAAACATATTTAGAGACCTTCATACAGATATTTTCATTCCCTCCAGAAATTGAAATAAAACTTATTTAAATATTTTAATGTGCTAATGTTAATACAAAATGAGAAAGAAAATTATAGAAATGTTGTATATTAAAGCTTTGAATATAATCATATCAGTTTCAAAATACTTATTCTACTTAAACTTACTATCATAACTATCTTTATTACAGATGCTAGAAAATAATGCTCAGAAAAAGTTAATATTTTGATTAAGAGCACCTAGCTATGTTGTATTAAAGCAGGATTTAAAACATGCCTTTTTACTCTAGATATTGATCTGAAAAGTTATTTCATATAAAAATATCATGATAGATATTTGAAGATTGTTAGATAATTGAAATATAAGAAATTAGTGTTTAGCATTATAAATTATAATGTAATTATTTTCAGCACTTATTTTTGTAGTAATAGTGTCGTCTTAACATTTTGACTTATAATAACAGTTTAAAATTATTATGAGGTAAGACATGAATTTCTGAAGGTAAGCTTTATAGACGGAAGAAGCAGCAAGTGCAAAGGCTCTGAAGTGGGAGCGTCTTTAGTCACTTTGAGAACTATCAAAGTGGTTCCATGTATTTGATGCCCCCTCTCTCCTTCCTCCCTCTCTCCTCCCCCCATCAGGTAACCAGTGAACTATTCACTGCAGCCACGAGTTTTTATTTCTTCGTTACTTTCAGTTTAGGGAGGGGGCATCAAATATTTGGTGATTGAGAGAGAACTAACTCTGGGTGATGAGCACACAATGCAACATATAGACAATGTAGTGTAAAATTGAACACCTGGAACCTATGTAATTTTTACTAACCACGGTCACCCTGATACATTTAACAATAAATAAATAAATAAATAAATAAATAAATAAATAAATAAATAAATAATTTTTAAAAAGTGGTTCCAGTGGGGTAAGGGAGAAGAAAAGTGATCGATAAGGTAGAAGACATGGCAGAATCCAGATCAAGAAAGATCTCATAGACCATTCTAAGGATTTGACTTTATTCTAATTGATGTGGAGCAGAAAAGCATTGGTGAGAAGGGAACCAGACATTTTCATTTACTGGGATGGGGGAAGTAGGTTTACAGATTGAGAGGAAAAAGCAGAGTAAAAAACCAACAGTTCTGCTTTGAACATATTAAGGTAAACGTGTTTGTTAAATCTAAGTGGAAATATTTAGAAGGCAATTGGATATACAAATCTATTTGTGTTGAGTGAAGGGGTTGAGGGCTCGAGTTTAGTGATGTAAATTTGGGATCAGAGGTAGAGGTTAGGAAAAGTTAGGGACTTGGATGAGATTGCCAGAGGATGTAAGGATGTAATTACTCAGGGTTCAATTGAAGAAATTGAACCTGTAGACTACACACACACACACACACACACACACACACACACATATGTGTGTGTATATATATGTGTGTGTGTCTGTATATGTGTGTGTGTGTGTATACGTGTGTGTGTGTGTGTGTGTGTGTGTGTGTGTGTATTAGTTACAAGGATTTAACCTTATGTTGTGGAAGCTAATTAATAAGTCTCTGTAAACTTGTCTTCATGTCTCACGCTAGACATTTAAGTAAGCAAAGCAGGCAGTTAGAAGAGAAGAAGGATATAAAGTGGGAGAGGTAAAACAAGCTGGGACATACAAACATGAACTTGAATCCAGTGCGGACAGACTGAAATCCACGTCAGCAGCTGATGCTTCTGACCATGATGATATGGGTGTTCAACAGAAGCCAGGGCAATTAGTTGTGGAGTTAAACACACATATCTGGCCCAGGAAACAGAAAAATTAAAGGTGGTTCCAGGGAAGTTGGGGCAGTTACAGATGCAAATAAAAGAAAATATGTGTGTTACAAACTGACCTTTGTCTCCCTTTCACAGTCAAAATCTCTTAAGAGTTTTCCTTTTGACTCAACCTAACTAGAAGTAGGTAAGGAAGGGAATTCTGGGAAAGGTAGTTCATCTCAGCCAAGTTGATACCTTGCAAATCCATCATAGGAGTGATACATGTAAATAGAGAACAGAAGAGGTTGTAGGTCTGAACCTTGTGGCACTCGAAAATTTAGAGGTCAGGAACGTGAGGTTTCTAGGAAGTGTCCTAAAATACATAGGACATGTCCTTAGACTGTGAGATGGAAACCACCTATTGAGGATAGATAAGTAACAAAATAGAAGGTGCTCATGTTAGTTATTCATTAGTTGGTTAGTTCATTATTCTGCCGCGTTAATTCTGGATGGTTTATATGATAGAGAAGTCAAATTTGTCATATTTAAATGACTGTTATTTTCACTTTTTACCACCTGAGCTAATTCTATCATACCTAATTCAAAATGATAGAATGGATTTAAGAGAGGTGAACAAATGAATATAGAATATAGATAATATTTTGAAGAAGTTTGACTATAGATCGGAACTCAGAATTAGTCTTTAGCTGGAGGTTAAGTGAAAATAGGGAGAGATTTATTTTTAAGATGGGGAGTGTTAGTACATTTTTTTATGAGGTTGAGGATTATCCAACAAAGAGGAATTATTTGATCCTATAGAAATAATTAAATTAATTCAGCAGTTGCAAACTGAATAATGGGAATAAAAGAAAATTCTAGAAGAGACATTTAGCTTACTTGACTGTTTATTCAGATTGGATAAAATTATATTTGAATTTATCTTATATATGGTTAATATTGTTATAGTTAAAAAGTATAGAAAACAGCATTCTGCAAATTTAAGCAAATTAGCAAAATTTTAATTGAGTAGAAATGAATGATATGCTATTTTTTAATGCTATAAAGCTTACTTCATTGAAAATAATTGGTAAAGTAGTTTTTTTATTTTTAATTACATCACTTAGAAAATCTTTAATTTGATTCTTACCTTTGTTTGCAACACACATTGTTGTTTCTCGTGTTTAGTCCTCCTGGGTAAAGCTCATTAAGCTTATTATGAGAATACAATTCACTAATTAACTTTTCATGCTCAGTTATTAAAATTTCAGTTTTTATTGAAATTCTACTTCCATATTTCCCTTATAATAATAAGTGATCCACCTTCAAATCATTAAGCAATTCATTGAAATTCTTCAGCAATTAATTTTAGACATAGCACTGTGCAAAAAAACTAATTTATCTTTGGAAACATGCTAATTACACCATCCTATCTAATACAAAATTCAGTTCTAACTTGAAATATTCTTTCTGTTTCAATCTCTAGGGAAAGACATTGTTTATTTTATTTTTAGTGTTTTGGCAAGCAAGTGAAATGAGGTTGAGGTTTAGATATTTTCTGCTCATATTTTTTGCATTATTTATTGCTTATTAAAAATATGGGATTATATAAATAGAACATAGTTATATCATCATGCCATATTAATGATAATATTAGAGAAACTTTAGATATGAAACACAACAGTCATAAAATTAGTGGTGATTAAATTTAGTTCTCCAAATTATCAAATTTTCAACTATTTGCTAAATTTTAATACATTATCACAAAACATTTTTTCCTTTTTATTACCTTTGTTTTTGACACATTTTTTGGTCATCTTTTCAAAATTCTAAGCCTTTTCTTCAGAAAATATTTCTTAAAAGGAAATCTTCATGTTCTTAAGTCTTAAAAGTTTTACAAGGAACATTTAAATACTTTTCCCCTTAACTGGCAAGACCCATTGAGTCAGCCATGAAAAGTGGCTATGCTCAGAATATAAAGTGTCACATTATCATTGGATAAAGCACACTACTTTGTAATAAGCAACAAATTTGAGCATGAATAGGCTTTGTAATGTGGTTCATTTACAACTGAAAACATGTAGTACCAGTCTTGGCCTCCACATGGTGCTAGTGTTATGTATTGGGACACATCAAGCCAGAACTACCTGGTAATGCACAATAACCATTCGATCTGCCCATCAGAAATAATCCCAATACGATCCCACAGATTCAAATAAAAATAAACGATACCTGAAATTATGCTTTATGAAAAATCTGTCTCATGCACAATAATAGCTTTGCCAAATCATGTGTGGAAATTACAGTAAAGGTGACATGAAATAAAGAGTTTAGATTTCTTGTTTCATTTTGGCAATCTCACCAGTGGGTTCAATGTCAATGTTACATTCTTTTTTTTTTTTCTATGTATTATTTTCTCTCTTCCACGAATGGTTATTTGGAATGGTATTAAGGAAAGGAATTCCTTGGGGGGAAAGAGGTTTCATAGGACTTCTGCCAGGTTTTTGCTTTGGTCACTGTGATTCCTTTGAACTCTAAAATTCACTTTCATAGCCAAAATATGATTTATTTTGAATATTCTGATTTTTCTGTCAGATTCTTCACAACTTTAAAGTTAGTGCTTGTTTTCATTTACTTTAATGTGAAACAGGTATATTCACTGAATTGATGGAAGCTTTATGTGTTATATAAAATTTTATGTCCATCTGCCAACTGTATGACAATTGAAGATACTATAATATATTGCAAAATCTTTGACTTTTTTACTTAGCTTCTTGCCAACTGACTAATGGACAATTGCAATGGCTTTATCTAAGTCCTTTCTTTACTTCTTTCATAATGGGCGACAATTGTTTTCCTCACTTTAAGCTTACGCGTTGTCCATGCATCCTATGTCAAGACAAACTGAATAACTAAAGAAATTATTTAAATAAGTAACAAAAAGAAACTAATTTTTGGCCTCTAAATATCTTAAGCTATATACAGTGCCTTGCAAATATCACACACTCAATGATATATTCATTAAATTAATTACTCCATGCCAACTGATTTGGGTTTGGCTTTAGCAGTTATAACTAAAAGACAATGGAGATCTTAGAGAAAATCAATGAGGATTTAAAACTTGAAGTAAAGGAAACAATTTTTGAAATACACTGAATTATCTCTTACTTTCCTCCCTCCTTCCTCCCTCTCCTTTTATTTAAGTAAATAATGCAGAAACTGACCTTGAAAAAATTATATCACTTCTTTCCAGGAAAACAAAAAATATAGTTTGTCTTAAATTCTAGAATGAGATTAAAGAAGTCAGGGGATGGATAACTTTTTAACCACAGTTTATGACACTTATTATTGGTCTTACACTGTCTGATTCTTAAGTGGACCCAGTATAAAATGTCTTTATTTTAGATACATTAGTGTTAATGTTATTTGAAAAATCTTAGAATCTTTTGGATAAAATAATGTAAACATCATTAACTATTCGTAAGTGATTTATTACCCTTAAATTTTTTCTTGGAAATGTCTTTCTTCTCTTGTAACCAGAAATATGTGTATGTTTGTGTGTGTGTGCGTGTGTGCATATACAAGGGCTTTATGGAAAGTATCCAGCCATGTAATATGAAAAATAGAGGCATTTATGTCTGGATTTTTTCCAGACAGCCTTCCTATAAATATACACATACATTTATATTTATATGTATTTCCAAAAATATAAATAACTATTATTGCCTGATAATTTTTCTTAAAATTTCTATTTTCTTAGTTCTTTTAGAAATTTGTTCTTCAATAATTTTCCTGTTGTATTTAGCTCCGCAGTTGTGCCTGATTACCAAGCTAAGAAGACTCTTGTCAAACATAATAGCCTGCACAACCAATATTTGGTGAACTAAATAAATCACTAAAATTTGAGCAGCTGACATGCTATAATCTGAAATGGAATGAACACAGTACGCTCCCCCATCTGATACAATCTTGGATGGGCTTTACCTATTTAGTTTAATAATGGAAGATGATTGTTAATTGAAACATCAGCTGTTTTGAAGGATTTTATTTTAAAACCATATATTGTTCATTATTAAAATTTATTAAAGGTAAGTTTTTGTTAGTGCCATAATTTGGAAGAGCTTCACAAAAACTTACTGAATTGTTAGCGATCTAAATGAGGACATGAGAATGGCATCAGTCAGATCTCATTTAGGCAAGCGACAGGATTGGTACTGATTAAAGGTATGCCCTACTTTATATAAATCAGGAGTAATTTACTTGATTGTTTTTCTTTATCTTCTTGATTCACAAATGTGAGGAATAATCAATCCAGACTTCTGGACACCTCACAGATTCTTTGATATAAGTTATTTGAACTGTCCCACCAATAGAGACATCAGCAGTCTTGGCCTGTAAAACCCAGTAGTAGTGATAGCAGCAGCAGCAACAATAGTAAGCTATACTGGAACATTTGAGATGCTCCAGATAGCAGGATGAGAAGGATGAGAAGAAAGATTAGTGAACCTGAAATGGCATGGCCACTGTACATAAAGTTTATCTTTAGTTCTAAAAGGGAGCTTCATCTTTGCTATAGTGATATATTGGTTTATTAATGGTTTTAATCATAATGTTCTTGAGATGTAGTACTGTTTCTCACATGTAAATACTGTTTATGACATCATTTTTGTGTACTATGTTCAACTGAAAAATCCAAGAACATATCCCATCCCATTCTAAAAGTGACATCAGTAATAATGTTACTAATACAGTGGCTGTATTAGTCACCTTTAGTGAAGTAGTTTCAGTGACAGATAGGAAGGAATACAGTATCAGTGCCTTGTTCATTCTGTATGTGTTTCCAAGAGCATGTTTCCCAAGCACAGTACATAAAGTTCATGCATTTAGTCAGGGAATGCTATGCTGTGGTAACAAATAAATCTTACAACTTAGTATATGTTTTGTTCTTCTCATATAAAGCCTGTGGTAGGTTCGGGTAACTTCCAGGGCAATTGTCCCTAATATAGTGATTCAATAATTCAGGGTGTTTCAATCTAATGGTTTTACCATTCAATACAGGCTTTCTCCTTTGCTTTAGAAAGGACGTGAAGAGACAGAAAAATTATTTAAAAGTATTTCACTACCTTAGCCCAGGTGTAACATACATCACCTTTGCTTGCATTTACTTGGTCAAAATTAGTCAAATGGCTTCACATAACTGCCAAAGCTCTGGAAGGCACAGTTTCCTATATATCAGGGTTGTCTGGAAAAAAACCTCAGTCATAAATGCCTCTATTTTCATATTGTATGGCTGGATACTTTCCAGACAACCCTTGTATGTCTGCCATCTTTCTGGGTAGGAAGGAAAAAATGAATATTCTTGAGGTGATTAGTTCTCTCCCACAGTATGTCAAGTAATTTTATAATTTTTGCTGTCTTTCCCATGTATTTGAAAAATATAAGTAGCATATCAAGCCCATGAGATAATAGTTTGATTTTACATAAATTTAAATTAAACTTTAATGGCAGATACTATACTATTATAATAAAAATGGTGAAAGTAGTAAACAGATGTTTAATGTTTGGGGAACATTGGCCTAAAGGAATCACTGTAAAACTCAAATTTGGGTACACACAACTTTAGGCAAACTGGGAATATGAGGTAGGACACAGGAATCTGCTCTTTTAACAAATATTCTACAGGGTTCAGCAGCAGATATTCTGGGACCACATACTGGGAAGGATAAATTAAATTGTTTCAGAGGCCAGTTACTGTTAAAATTGGGGAACTAGTGACAGAGCTACCCTGACAGAATACTCCCAAGAGTACTCGATTTCCATTTGTTCTCTCACTGGCAAACTGAGCTGGTTCTTCATACAATGTTATGACACTAACAATAAAGGGTTAAGATTTTGGAATGAGACATTTGATCTGGCTGACAATACCTTCAGAATTGCCATTTGTCTTCACACTTGGTTTTTTTCATGTTGCCTAATATATTCAAACTGGTAGTCTAGCTCTTCTAAAATTAAATATAATAATACCAGCAGATATTATTGCTAGTCCCAAAGCTGTTTTGTTCACTAAAGCTCTTCATTTACTGCTGGTGGCAAGTCAGTTTTATTTATTTATGTAAAATTATTTTTCATTTCCTTGTTTTCAAGGCGACCTAGAAATTTCTTGCAAGTAGGGTGACTTCTATGTCCTGATTTATCTATAACATTATTGGTTTGTATGTAATTAGTAATTTAAAAAAAGAAGAGACTTTTACTCTCAAAAATGTCATATTTAGAAGATAAATTAAATGGTTATCCTGCTCCTGAGGGTTCTTGTTTTATTTTATGATGTAAATGACTGATTTGGTGTCAAAGACTCTTCATTCCATTGCCAGTGGCTAAAGCCACATGGGTACTTCTGGATGTTTAGTTTTTTTGTTTTGTTTTGTTTTTTTAACAGCCATTTTTTGGCATCTGTATGGTTTGTATCGACTAGACAGAAAGGTTGAAGGACATATAGAGAAGTTAAAGAGAATAAGCTATGACATTGATGACTAAGGATAAACCAAAGCATGTTTTGAGCATTCCAAAAGAACTCATTATTCTGGCATCTGACAAATTGTGCTAGCCTAATCTGAAGGATAACATGTAAAACTGAGGATGAATCTTGGTGTGTAGCTTGTTTGTAGCTAACATTGATAGCATTTATTCTCCCATGGGCATTTAATGGTGTGAATTTTTCATCCTAATGAAATTGTATACATCTTACATTGCCTCGATTCCATAATAGATTGAGGACAGTCACTGTACGATCTTAAGTAGAATTATAGTTGTATGACAGTAGCCATATATTTATAATAAAAATTATATGCACCATATTCGCTCTTCCCAAATCTTACCATTAGATAACATGTATAAAAACAGCTGCTATTTGCTTTCCAGTTACTTCAATTTTAGGAGAACATTAAAGAGGATTTCAAAGGTACAGTATATCACATTTAGAGCAACTTTGGGTCTGTAGCTCATCAGAGTGGCTTTTAAAATATGCAAGTGCCTACAGAGACCACCCCAGGTTAAAAGTCTCTAAATACTTCATGTTACTGTACTGTTAAATAATGTTTAGAGTTTGTTATCTTGTTAGAGCTTAGAAATCTAATTATTTATAAAAGCCAGTGACATTTACATTTTGCTAAATATACTCTGCTTGTAATAGAACGTATAATGCCTGGTAAAATGGGTAGAGAATGCCTGGCTCTGCATTTGCTTATATATAATGTGAACTATCAGGGTAACCTGTGTTATCTTTTTGTTATAGTAACATGATTTTAAAACATAATTCTCAAGAAGTGTCCTTAATCATTATCATTGAAAATACAGAATAAGGAAAATGGATCATAGTTGAAATTATGTGTTTACCATCTAACTCTCAACTATCAAATCAAATATCTATTCAAGTTTATTGGTATCTTAAAACAATACCACTCATTCCCATGCCAACAGCTACAGAGTGTTTAGTTTTTGAGATTGATTGAAAGTAGATTGTAAAGTTGACCTATTGTGTTAAGCTTATTTACACAAACGTAGTGTCTAGGAAAATAAACTCTGAAAGTGCACAGCAATTGAATTCTAAGGTATTTAGCATCTTGAGTTTTCTAATTCCTGTTTTACTGAGATCTGTTGGATAGAGAATCTCAACTTTACCAGTTACCTTCCCTAGGAAAACATTACTTAAAAATTTAATTTTTCTTAAATTGGAAGTGAAATTGATGACTTCCTTAAAAAAGAAGGATGTGTTTTTAATTGATTTGGAGAATTTGCCTAAGCAAAATAATTTGTTCTAACACATCTGTGAAACCATCACGGATGACATTTTTTCCAGGCTCTTGAAACGCCATTTCTCTCGTAAGAGTTGAAAATAACATTTGTGGGATGTAATCAACATAAAAAGCCATACATGTAAAAAAAAAATTCAGTGGAAACTCTTTTTTAAAATCATTTTTGATAGGTGACAAATTGATTATTTAAAATGAATTCGTATTTATTCAAGGGTTAACTTAGTGACTGAGCATTTGAAAGCCCTTCCTGACACTATATCCTCTTCTGTTGTACATTCTTAAATAAGAAGCCTATTATATTCCATTTTCCCTCTCGATTCCCCCTTTGCCGTCAGAACGCGGACTTTTCTCCTGCCGCTGAGTGACGCGGGGCCGGTCATCCTGGGAGGGCGGGTGGGAGCAGGGCACGTGCACCAGAAACACTTCCTAGAAACCGCGAGTGAGCTGCTCAACCCTGCCTGAACTTTCCCTGTAAACACAGCTCGCTGACAGAACAGCATCCCTGCTGGGTGGATCCTGCAACTCCTAGAGGGAATGGCACTTCTTGTTTTTAATTAGCAAGGTGAAAGGTGAATTAAAACTAGCTGTTTGGCAAGTCAGTGCAAGAGGCTGACTGACTTCTGAGAGGATTCAAGGAACCAGAAAAGAAGAGCTCCACCGGGGGAAGGCAGTGCCGGTGCTGGGGCCTTTTTTTTTTTCTGAATGAACCGCTTGCAGAAGTGACTAAAAAAAATACAGTTTCTTCGTGAATCTACCCACGTAGTTACTGAAGAGAGTGCTAGACAGGACATGACTCTGAAGACTCACTCCTTGGAATGTCCTCTTGCTCCAGGCTTATAAGCAACTGTCCTGAGGAAAGAAAGGTTTTACGTATCCAAATACCGCCTGACAAATGGCACTTTGGAACTGTGCTTTCTGATGACAACGCGTTCAATTTCTGACAAAGCCTCTCCCACGCTGCCCCTGGAGGGGAGTCCTGAGTAGAACTCAAACCCGCCTTAAATTGAGGATCGGAGGGCTTGCACCGTGAGCAGGGCAGCATGGCACCGGCTGGGTGCGTTCTCACCTGGCTCCTGTGGGGCTGCTTACTGGAGCTTAGAACAGGTCACACAGCTGATCCCATTCACCCCAGGTTACGACTGTCACATAAAGGTAGGTCACCTTTTAAGATCCTTTTGTTTTTTTTGTTTTTTTAAATTAGAGTCATTTAACATAGATCTTTGGTCTTCACAGACCCTTATTAAAATGCACCTGAAAAAAATGATTGCAAAACTGACTTAAGATTCTAAGTATCTCTAATTGATATGTCATGCCACATCTGAAGGTGGTGCAAATTCCTGTGCCAACTCAGAGATGTTATTTTTGTCTGGTAAATATTATGTTTTATTAATGAGAAGTTCACTCACTGGCAGACACAACAGAAGAGGGTAGAAAGCAGGTTGTAAAGAGCCTTGAGGGGCTCAAATCCACCAAGTTAACGATTGATATTTAAATACCAATTTATGTATTACAGGAAACAAGTATATCAGGGAAGGGCTTTAGAAATACAGGTGCAGTTGTTTTTATGTTTTGTGTTGTTCATATTGGGGATGAGAGGAGAAGAAAAAAAATTCCTAGGAAGGAAAATGATTTCTTACCCATGATAACAAAATGATCATCATGTAATTAAAATGACTAACAAGTGATGTAAATTAGCTTTCTTCTTGAACTCATTATTAGAATGTTTTTGTATGTGGTAAAAAATATTCAATTTATTACCAGTCCTTATAAACTGATATATATTGATTAAAATATTAGATACTATTCACTAGTATCTGTTCTTTTTTATGTAAATACATAGTTCTTAACTGTTGATCTGTCAGAGAGCTTATATATTTTATTCTGTAACTATTTATTTTAAAGCAGCATTTAGTCACAAATGAATGATCAAAAGATAATTTTGCATCTGGATCAGTAAAAGCCAGTCATGAATAGGTTTGGTGATTCTTTCCATAAACAAACAAACAAGCAACATAAAAAACCCACATTCTGAGAAGGTGACTTCGCTAATTTAAAAGAAATTTAGAACAAATTTTTTAGGAAAGAAGTGTCTATTATTACTGACCATTGAGACAGATGACAATAAGAATTACATAAGAACCATTTTTCAATTGTGTAAGCTTTCAAATTGTCCCCTACTGTGAAAAGAACAGAAGCTTATATTTTTAAAATATAGGCATAATATTTACCAGAAAGAGAAACAAAAAGAAAGACCTCCCTCAGTTTTATATGACATGATTGATCTTTTTCTCTTTTTATTGGACGAGTATCAGTTGCTTTTGACTACAGAAATTTCTGATTTTTAGAATAGCTCAGATCTATTCCAGTTTGTGGGTATTTTCACAGTTTAAATAGATTTTCTATTACACTCTCCCATAGGTAACATGAATTTAAGAGAAACATTGATGCTAAATTTGTAAAGTATTTAAAATATAGTACCTAGGATTAACACACATCATTTGATTTGGGAAAATGTATCATGTATCAAACCACATATTTCTAAGAAGTTATGATCAAATATGTCAAAATGTAAAAATCTGATGTGATGGAATAGTAAGGATGTCAGGAAAAAAGCTAATAAATGAGTTGTTTTTCTTATGTAGACAAGTGGATCCCTGGTATTAAAATTTTATGCCTCATTATTAAGGTACTTGTTTTTTTGAAACCCAATATCAATATGTTTTCAAAGATATCCCATTTTAATATTAATTAGAGCACTTATAATTTGGTCAGAGCATACCAAAACTCTCTAATACTATGCATAATATTATCAGGTTTATTGTCACCACATCTCTCCTAACCAAGGAATAACTGTAACTGATTTTCTGAGTTGTGTTAAATGGTGTGGGGGTAGAACTACTAGTATCTATGTGTACACTAGATTGAAAACTACAAGATTTCCCTTTGGCATTAATGTCACTAGCTGAAAATGTGCAAAACTGTGCTTTTATACAAAGACAGTATTGTTACCTGAAAATAGAATGTTCTCACTTGTGCAATGTAGTTAGCAAAGTCAGCTAAAAGATCACACTGTAGATACAGCCTGAAACAGCAAATGCCTACTGCACTATAGGTACCTTAGTGAGAAGGAAAACACTGGATTGTCAGAGCAGGAATATTCAGTGTAATCTTTTGCTATCCTAAATAATATTAGAAATGGTAAAATTTCAGTAGTGGGTGAATGGGGTGGTTAATATTATAAACAGGTGCATGGTCCTTCAAAATAAGAGGCACTGGATATAAGTAATGTAGCACCTCCGTACTAGGCTGACCAGATGTATTATTTTAAATGGGAGAGAAAAACAATAGTACTGTCCCATTTCAAATTGTATGTATGGTCAGCCTACTCTCAAGGGGCTAAATTCAAGGTGTCAGTAGGCTGACAGTTTGAAACGGGACAGTATTGTTTTTTTCTTTCCCTTTTAAAATGGTACGTCTGTTCAGTCTACTCTGTACTATTGCTTGATCCCAGCAGAGAAATCCTGAAGGCTCTCTGGAGGTGGTCTACTGAATTAATCCAGAGATTCATTTCACAGCAGTGGTCTATGACCTATGGGGGAAGGATAAGCATTTTTTTTTTACATATCATCTATTATCAAGATGACTCTTGAGACCCTAAGCCTGGTGTCTCTTCCCAAAGAGGAGAAAGTTTCCGTGTCATATACAAAGCTTGAGTTAAATGATGTAAACATATGTTAAAATATGTTTTTTAAAAAGCCCAATATTATTTTTTTCCTCTCTCTTCCATACCTCTCTATCTCTGAAAGTAGCATATTCTTAAACAGAGCTTGAGAGGAGACCATTAGGACTAAAAGGGAGAAAAGGCAAAGAAGGAGAAAGAAAAGGTAGAAAGTTGGTATCAGATATGGAGTATCTTCTACAACTTCCACTGCTTTCCATCCACAGTGGAATGATATTGAATTCCATCCTCTTTTTACTGAATACTCACTCCATTCACTATTAACCAAATATGCTAACTTAGGGCAAGTCTAGTGGATAAAAAAATGGGATATTTACTCTTATAGGGGCAATGCATATATTATTTAATGTATTTTATAGGTACAAGATAAATTTGGTTAACAAAGACAGCAAAGATTAAAATAGCAAGATCTGTATGCTGCTCTGTAAGAAATTTCAGTAATGATTTGAGTTGATATTAACTATATTAGGCAAGTATTTTAAAGTGTATGAATATTTAAAAATTATAGAAAACTTTATAGCCATACCCTAAACAAGGTTATACTGGTATGATTAATACATATTTATAATAATCTACCCTAAGAATTTCCTTGAAAAAAATAACTATGATTCTCAGAAATAAAGGAAGAAGAATCCTGGTGGATTCAGCCACTTCCTTCTGTCGATGTCTGCTTTCTCCTTATCTTGTACCATCCTGCATTAATGAGGTTATGGGGAAGGCAGAAATAACTTTCTTGATAATAGTGCTCAAAGAAGAAAACAAATGAGCACAGCTCTCTGTCAGAGAAGAAATCCCAGTGCATGTAGAAAGCCCCAGAACTTCTGTCAAAAGAGCTTGGCAGATGAGATAGGTGATCAAAGTCCCAATAAGGAACAACACAGTCACAGAAGCCGAGGGAGAATGGCTGCTTAGTGAAGGTGTTCTCCCAGAATGTTTGGTGAAATGATAGATAAATAAAGGCATGGATCTGGCAGAGCATTCCTAAAATATACTGACATAAATGTAGATTTGAGCATAGAATATATATATATCCATACATTCAAAAAATGGAGAGTGTTAGTCTATCTATATTTGGATATTATAACCAATTAATACAGATTTGTCACAGTTCAGAGAGCTTAGAATTTGAAGCCAGAGGTCTGTAATTCAGCTCTAGCCCTTCTACTTATACTGATGGTAATTGTCTGTGCCTCAGTTTCCTTAATTTGAAAATAGGGAAAGGAATGGTGTTTTCCCTGTATATCTTACTGGATATTTGAGAGGATCAAATGGAGCAATAATATCAATGAACACACTTTATAACCTAGAAATTACATTGTTAATGTTTCCTGAAGATTGCTATAAACCAAGAAGGAAATGTGTCCTAAGCAGAAAAAACCCTTGGGAATGAAATGAGTTTAGATATCAATAGACACTAGAATGATGCTAATATAGAATATAAAAAAGTTGTTCTTAATTAGCATAAAATTCATGTTTTACCCTGATAGCTTTCATTCACTCCAAATCCCATTTCCCATACCATTGGCCTCTAGTTATAAGATGATTACATCGTCTGTGCATTTTCCAAGATTCATGGCCAATATTTTTTTACTACAAAATTGTGCATATATCCATTTTTTGCATCATGCATTTTATAATTTTTTCCATTTATTGGAAATAATTGAGACAGAATTCTAGAAGAGCACAATTATACATAAAAGGTTTGAATGATCATCCTAGAGGCTGTGGTATTTATTTCATGTCCAGAGCAAATAAAAAAGAGTCAGTGACTGAGCCAGTTTTTCCTGACCCGGCTCATAGCTTTGGTTCCTAAGCCAATAGCTAGGTATTATCAATAGTGACATTAGTCACACATCCCAGTGTGGTTAATAAATAAAACTGGTCATAAGGCATGATTCATAAAGAAATTAGTTAAATAGGACCCAGGAGTAAACACAAACCTTTATGCCCAGATCTCCATCAGGAAGAATCAGTGAGAGTTAGTGGATTTCTTAAGAAAAATTTTATATTAAAAAAAAATAGGCCCTGCATTAGATAAAAGAAATCACAATATGTTTTCTTTTTTGTTTTTGTTTTTGTTTTCCAGTTTGGTCCACATAAAATATGCTTTCTATAGAGAAAGTTTATGTAAAAATTTTAGATATTTAGCTATTCTTTCTATTTTTATATTTGTTAAAAGAGAGTTTTGCCTGTGTATCACAGATGGGTATCTGGATATACAAAAAACCCCTGAATGGCTCTATGAGTTATTCAGTTCTTATATGAATGTTGGGTATTACAGTGGGAAAAGAATTATCCTTTAGTATAGAAATAGGATGAGGAAAGGTCAGAGTTAGAAAAAGCAGTAAATGAAATTTATAACTAAACTGGACCAATTTTGGACTGGTTGAAATATAATTTAGTTACATAAAATCATTTCTTAAAAGTTTTGTGAGGGCAGTGTTCTATACATAATAAAGAACCAGTACTTTTTCTTGACTAACAAATACGTGCAAAAGTTACATTGTTGCAATTAAATGTTCTTTCAAAAATTTGTGTTGCCAAATTATTGTTTTGCTGTCTGTGTCAGATTTGTTATTTAGCTTGAGAGCATTTCATAGAGAGGGCCCTTCTTTCTGACTGGTATGAGATCACTTGGTGGCCATGGTTCTGTGACCACATAATAAAGCAGCAAACGTCAAATGATGGTCATTGCTGGTGAAAATTATTGTTAACAATCTGCTGACCCAGTTTTATTTAATCAAAGATAACTACTGGAATCATCATTGGGAGATGTTAGTGGAAAAGCGTGCAAAGACTTACTCCTTTATCTTTTGTGTAAAACTCTTACGTGGTTTAGTAGAGGAATTTAGTCTGCAGGAATCCAGAAATGGCACTTCTCATGTATGCATGCTCCATCATACATAGCCACTGCAATGTTAAAGTGTCTTGTAAGTTCATTATCAGATAATTTAAAACAAAACATAACTGAAATGATACCACTTAAAATATTTTCCAGAAAGTACAAAGTGAAAAAAATTTTTTTTTATTTCAATAGACAAGGCCAAATGTTGGTAGTAGTCTCTAGTACATCTGTCACTTTGGAATATTATGTAAATTAAACAAAGGATTATTATTTAAATAATAAAATTTTTCACAGCGTGGTTTTAAATAACATTTGAAACATAAGGGAAACTATTAATGTCATTAGTTATTTCTTTCACTTGAGCAAGCATTATTCTTTGTACTCATGATAAGGATGATAATGACAAGACTGGATATTTTACAGACTGGATTTCCTGGACTATCAATGAAACAGATATGTTAATACCACATTTGAACCAAGTGGTAAGGTCTTTAATATTGAAAAAACATTTTCTGTCCAAGAACGTGGTGATTTCAAGAAGTTAAATGTCTGTGGAATTGATCACTTATATGGCCCCAGTAGTAGCCAAAGCAATTGATGACTCACTAGGATTTTAGCCTGCCTTAGTTCTTATGACTGGTGCAAAATATCCCCACCATACGGCTTCATTTTCCTGGTAATCTCACCTTCACAGCTAGTATGAAAAAGGAAAAGAGAAAACAATGACTTGCTTGATTTCTGAGATTTAGAAATGATTTCCACTTCTATCACTGATAAC
Source organism: Lyroderma lyra (assembly GCA_004026885.1). Lineage (NCBI taxonomy): Eukaryota > Metazoa > Chordata > Mammalia > Chiroptera > Megadermatidae > Lyroderma > Lyroderma lyra. Next base: position 23,784 of record PVJL010002657.1, read on the forward strand.
TGAACTCTTAGCTATTTGCTCTCTGCTCAAGGATTACGTATAGTTTATAGCCTCAGCATAGTAAACATAAAAAAGTAGTTTATGTCCAGGTATAAAAAAACAGTCTCACATTCTAATTTCAATGGTCTAAAAACTCTAGACTTTGGATACCTAAAGTGAATCTTGCTTTTGGCTAAATGATCTGAGCAAGTTATTTATAAAAATGAGATATTATACTCATTTTTTTTTAGTATAGTGTTCCTATCTTTAAAATGGGGGAATATATAACCTGTAGCACTCTGAAAGGGTTACATGAGATAATACAAACTAATACAACTAATATTTTACCCTTAGGAAGCTTTTCCTAAGTTACTCAATGAATCAGAAGTGGTTCAAAGAAAATTAAACTACCTGGGTTCCCCTTTTTATTCTAAAATAAGCTTGTCCAACCCATGGCCAGGCCGTGGGCCACATAAGACCCAGGAAGGCTTTGAATGGGGCCTAACACAAATTCATAAACTTTCCTAAAACATTATGAAAATTATGCATGGAACTTTTTTTTAGCTCATCTAGCATATTTTGTGTGTGGCCCAAGTCAATTCTTCTTCTTCCACTGTGGCCCAGGATAGCCAAGTTGCTGGACACCCCTGTAAAGGAATCATGAGCTAATTATAAATTTATTACTTAAAATAAGGGAAGATCTTTAGCCATCACCTTTTTTTTTTTTCACTTTAAAGCAAAGATTTTTCTTTTATGAGATCCAGCTCTTAATGGATGGATGACTAGAAGAAACAAGGGATATTGATATGTCTTATGTTTGTAAGTTAACTGTAGAATAATTTTATTGGTAATTTAAGGAAGTTGGAACTTTATCTCATGGTACCTTGGAGACAGCAGACTACAGTCACAAAACGAACAAAAGTTACTAAAAAGGTACTTGTAAAGCCAGCTTTGTAAAGCACAAAAGAACCAGTATCACTGGGGGCACACCACATTGTCAAAGTTAAACTAAACAGTGTCCTCCAAGCAGCTCCCAGCTCAGAATATGTTATTCGCTTTGAAAGTGAAATAACACTTCCCACTTGCCCTTAGACAAACAGGTAAGATGTCTGGTGTGGGGCACCTTTCCTGACACTTAGTAGGTGTTCAATAAATGCTATAAAGTGCTTCTATGTATACAACAAAATGATTGAGAGCAGTGTTTTTAAAGGGAAGTCTGATGGGGGTAGGATAAGGAGTACCAAGGAAACTAAGGAAACCTGAACAACTATTTATGGCTCCTTTGGTAAAACATACATTAGGAGAAAGCCCCAGCCTCTCTCTGCTTATTCACCTTCATGCCCCTCAGTGCTCCATTGTAGTAGGCAGCTGGTATCTCTAGACAACCTCCCAATGCATCAACCATATTCTCTCATCTATAATCAGTGTTCTTTGTTGTTGTTGTTGTTGTTGTTGCTTCTGCTGCTGCTTTAAAATCTATTTTTGTATACACTTGTCATTCCTGAGTGATTGCTACATCCCCTTCCCTTTCTTCTTATCACGTCATGCTTTGATTACCCATCTGTGTTGTTGTCACAACCCCTCTTTCTACTATGTCTTTTTCAGATAGATATTTCTATTTTTTCCCCACCTTAAGCCAAAAGTGGAAAGAAAACACAATTTTAGTGAGTGTGTTTTTTTGGTTTTCAGTTTCCCTTTGATGTTTTTTTTTTTTTTTGTTTCCTAGTTCAATGACTAGAAAACAGGACATAAAATTTAAATTCTAAAAAATTAATTTTAGACATTTAAAATTTGTTGAAATAGTTCATCTCAGGAAATGAACTACTAAAATAAATAGCTTACTAGCTACCTGGACAACTTGTGCTGTTTGTCTAGCCTCTTTTTCTAGTGGGAAGCTGATGCTCCCAGCATCATGGGACTACAGGACACTGGAGAGGGAAGTAATCAGTACTAAATAGGTGGGAATAGTGCCATTCATTCTGTGGCTAAACTTGAGTTGTGTGTTAGAATATTATGTTTGTAAACTTGTCTATTTCTATGCCATTTTTGCTCCTTTTATCCAAGTTTTGAGTTTTAATTCAGTGAAAGTGGAATAAAGAGTGGTTTTTATTCACAGGTTAGAGCAGGGGGCAGCATCCCTAAAGATAAGTCACAGTGATGATTTCAGGTGTTTAGACTAACTCTAGAACCAAAAAAGAACAGCAGCAAAGAAAAGTGGAAATAAAAATAGGTGAAAATAGAGGTCACCCAGGGACACTGACTCTTTCCTTTCTGACTAATTCCCTCACAGGAAATGACAGGAACAAAGGCGGACTTTAAATTCAAAGCTTAAGATGCACTATGGTACTACAGCCAAAGAGGCTGACAGCATTGCATATAGCTATTTGTGCCTCCTGATTGTTTTTTTCCTAACCCTGAGTCAAAAAATTTATTATGGGCCGTGTGACTTCTGAGATCCTTTTCAATTCCAGAAAAGTAGGACTCTTTTCTTCTCCTTACCAGACCTCCCAGTGTGTCTAATTTCTGCAAAGCACTTTGGGAAATTTTATTAGCATGTTCTAGGGGAAAGAGCATGGACATGCAATTTTAAAATTCTGTATTTGAATCCACAGTGTATCCTGTTTGATACTGTATTATTCTTGCTAAATCACTGAACTTGAGGCTTATTTTTCTCATAAAGGAGCTAATGAACACCATCTTTCTACCTCATGTAATTGGTGTAGAAAATTTAATCGTACTGTGGAGATTTTTGATATTGTGTTGTGATAGCTTATAATATTCTCTATTTTTTACATAGTTGTCTTTAAACATATTCTAAGATCTTTGATGGCAAGGAGTATTTTCGGGGTAAGACCTATGGACAGAATAAAATGACTCATTCAAGATCATTCCTATAGTCTATAACTAAAGACTGGTTGTTTAGTATCTACTAAATACCAACAAAAATTTGTTGTTGTTGCCTTCTATGTTATGGTCAAGATAACAAAATTATAAAGGCTTATTTTATTTTTTTAAGAGGTATAACTACTGCTAAATAATTCACCTGAGGAAAAGCTTAGTTGGATTTCACTGCAGAGAAGTGAAATCCAACTAAGTTGTGAAATCCAACCAAGGAATACAATGTTATGATTTTCTTCCATTTCTTTTCCACATTGGAGGCAGAGAAGAGACTGGGGTTAAACCATGCTTTCCAAAGTGTCCAGGACTGGCACCACCCCCTTGCCTGAGAGCTACCAAATTAGGCCTACTGAGTTGATAATTCTGGGGCTCAGGTTTTCACATATTCCGCAGGTGATTATTAAAACACACTCAAGCATGAGAAACACTGGGCTGAGTGTTTGGGGTGATGTTACAAAGGAGCCTTCACTTAATATTACCTTGTTTATTTTTGTCCCATTTAGTTCCATCACCCAGGTTAAGGGTATCATTTATTCAAATTTCTAAAGGACAACCTTGGTCTTAATAAATATACTTAAACTCATAAATATCTAATTATGATATCATTCTCTATTATTTTTATATTAGTTAAAGTATTTAATGCTGTTATTGATAATTTAACATACAAATTAATTTTGGTATATAGTGACAACAATCTAGTTTCATGTTTTTGCATGTGGCTTTCCAATTTTCCCACCACTATTTATTGAAGAGGCTTTCTTTTCTCCATTGTATGTTTTTGGCTCCTTTGTCAAACATTATCTGCCCATACAATATGAGTTTATTTCTGGGTTCTCAGTTCTATTTCATTGGTCTGTATGTCTTTTATTCTGTTGATACCATGCTGTTTTGATTAATGTCACTTTGTAATGTAAATTGAAGTCAGAAAATATGGTACCTTCAGCCTTGTTCTTTTTACTCAGCCTTGTTCTATTTCTTTAAAAAATGCCATTGGGATTTTGATGAGGATTGCATTAAATCTGTTCATTGCTTTGGGTAACATGGCCATTTTAACACTGTTAATTCTTTCAATCCATGAACATAGAATATCTTTTCATTTCTTATGACTTCTTCAGTTTCTTTTAAGAATGTCTTGCAGTTTGCAGTGTATAAGTTCTTCATATCCTTTTGTTAATTTATTACTAGATATTTTATTCTTATTGTTGCAATTGCAAAAGGTTTTGTTTTCATTTCTTTTTTCTGAAATTTCACTGTTAAAATATAGGAACACAGTGGATTTTTGTACATTGATTTTATATCTTGAAACTTTACTATATTTGTTTATTTTTTCTAATAATTTGGGTTTTTTATGGAGTCTTTGGAGTTTTCTGTATAAGGAATTATGTCATGTGCAAAAAGTGACTATTTAACTTCTTCATTCTCAGTTTGGATAACTTTGTTTTTTCTCTTGACTGATTGCTCTGGCTAGGACTTGCAATAGGATGTTGAATAACAGTGGTGAGAGGGGGCGTCTTTGTCTTATTCCTGACTATAGAGGAAAAACTTCAAGTTTTTCACCATTAACTATGACATTAGCTGAGTGTCATATATGACCTTAATTGTATCGAGGTACTTTCCTTCTATACCCATTTTATTAGGGGTTTTAATACTTAGTGCTATTGAATTATACATTTAAAAATAAAGTGGTAAATTTTATTTCATGTATATTTTACCATAAATAAAACTTTTACCACAAAAAATAAAATAAGAAATTTATTCTCTCTCTCTCTCTCTTTAAACCCTTTCCCCAAGAAGCTTAAGATCTAGTTGTAAAAAGTGATAAATCATGATAAATAAAGCAAGATGTCTTTTCTATAGTAAAAGTTAACACAAAGTGCTATGGAAGCATGGATTTGAGAATTAAAGGAAAACCAGAACTCAGTCTTGGAGATGAGTAGGAGGAGCCTGGGCAGGAAGCAATGAGCCAATTGTCTGAGTGTCTTAACCTGTCTTGCCAAAATTCTTGCCCTCCTCCTACCGCCGTTCTCCTGTTTATAATGCATTGTATCCTCCTTGAAACACAGTTACCCTTGGATATTTAATTAACCAAATTTCCCTGTATTCATCATTTTACTACACACTGTAATATCGCAAATGCACTTTATTTATGCTAAATTAAATTGCCCCCATTTATATTTGATTTTAGGGAATTCTCACTTTTTTTGTGTAAATAATATGTAATTAATGCAAATTCACAAGTAGAGTTTTAAATTTGTGAAGGCAAGTATATTGCATTTTATTGTTTGAATTCTTAGAATGTAACAATCTTTATGTACTTAATAAATGTATTTTATCTATTGCCAATCTTAATTCTAGTATTACCAATCTTAATTCTTTCATTTAATGCCACATATAGAAGTTTAGGTGATGGGGTTAGGGAGCATTCAGAAGTCAGGAAAAAGACTGTGAATACTTTCCTTCTGCCACTGCTCCAAAATTTTAGACCCTAGTTTGACTTCAGGTCTTTTATTACAAAAGCGCTGAAGACAAATCAATAATTTACAATTTACAATAATTCAGAAAATATCCATATGTTACTGAAAGATAGTCAGAGTCTTTGGCAGAGGGTGGTTTGAATTTATCTGGACCATTGTGTTGATTGATGTTACATTTCAATGACCTTCCCATTTGCTCCAGGCATGAACTCCCAATGTCTGACTTAACATCTCATTCATTTCTAGAGTGATGAAATATGAAGAGAAACAAAGAATTAATGCATGAATTTAAAGACAAAGCAGAAAGAAAAGGCAGGACTATGAAAGTGTAATAACTTACCAAACACCTTTGTTTTTAAAGAATGCCTAAAATGACCCAAAACAATTTTTTGTTTTCATTTAGTTTATCTTTCTATGAAGGTTGTTTTCTAAATAATTTGACTATGTTGCCTTAGTTTTGTGGATTTATTATTTTGAAAGCATAAATAATGATATAGTGAGAAGAATAAATAATCATTGCAAGTTTTATGATTATATTTAGTTTATGCAAGGCATTTTCAATTTATTTCCTAACTCAAGTTAATCAAGAAAGAACCAATGAACATTTTGTCTTAAGATTTTATTATTTACAAACCTTATAAAAATTGTCAATATGTTTTGAAATATTGTATTTTTGAGATTTTTTTTTTCTTTTTAGCACCATACTAATTAATCAAATATAATATACCTAACATAAAGGAGAAAATAAATGGACATTAAAAAAATGTTAAAATAAAGTTAATTCAGGAGAATGCACACATTTGTCACTCTCTATTACTACCCTAAGGAGTAGATAAACGTGAGAATAGGAAATTTGATTATTTAATTTTTAGAAACTAAAGTCAGTTTGTCAAAATAAATATGTAGAAAATAGGATGATTTTGATCATTTAGAGCAAGACAAAAATATAGTTTTTAAAAGTGGGAACAGTGTTGGATAATAAAAATGATTCATTTGAAAATAACTCTATCATTATTGATGAAACTGAGATAGCTTATATTTTTTATCAAAAGCAAAAAGAAAAAAAAGGAAAAAGTAAATTTCAAGTTGGGCATTATCACAATGAGTAAATATTACACATATTTCTGATCAGATAAATGGTATCTGACAGATACTTTATAATTAGTTAGAATGGGTACTAGAATATTGAGCTTGCTAACAGTTTAAGGGTCTGTATAAACTTGAGTTAATCATATGTTGTATTCTTAGAATAGTCTTACCATGCATGTTGAAAATTTAAATAAAAAAGAGGATATTTTTTCAATGTGAAATTATAAAATTTCAGTTTATGATATACTCAATTGTACAGAAAACTTCACCTTCCCATTAAGAAGGGAACACAAAATATTTTCTTTTCATTTGTACAGAAGGAAGAAAGAGAAAAGAGAAGGTAAGATTATGTCATACTGAAATGGATATTATAAGCCAGTAAAAACACCATTTTTCTTACTATATGTTACAGTATGAGAAGCTAGTAGGTTTAAACTTTAACACATTAATATCCTTTGATTTCCTAGTAATTCCCCAAAGCAAAATTGCCTGTGTTAATATATATAGATATACATATGAAGAAGAAAAATGTTATAGTTAAGTCAATTATACTTACAATTAAAAAATGCAATTATAGTTGTCATTATATTTCTCAGAAATAAGACAAAAGTTATGTACTGGGCACTGCTTTTGACAGATTTTTTTGCCAAATGTTTTATACTTGCTCCAAAATATGTATGCGCAATTGAAGTCTGATTTATTTTAGGATTGTAGAAGAATTTTTCCTATCTGGAGAATAAAAAGAGAAATTCTTAAGACTTAAAATCAACAAAATTGGACAGGAATAGAAGTGAAAAGTAAAATTAGAAATTGATACCCATGAAAAAAATCTACATGCAAATAAAGCAGTTAATTACTCAGAAACGCATTAGATGCTGTTTATAATATTGGTCTTGGGGATGTAAAATAAATAAAATACTAGGATTTTATTATATGCAGTAATGTTTTGGAATATATATAAATACAGGCATTTACATTTCTATATTGGTGAACATATTAAACAGCAATATATACTTTTTAGACTAGATACTCCATTCTAGTCTACTAATTTATACCCACTGCATAGTTAGAGCAGACCTTGATATTGCTTTATTTTTTTAATGCTCAGAATACTGGTAAATGAGAACATTTATACACAATTTGTCATTGGTAAGAATAAAACTCATGCCAGCATAGGCATTACCGCAGGGCACACTCTCCTGTGAATGGTTTCTGGAATACTGCAAATTCATTGCTGACAGTGCTCCTGTATTTCACTTCTGAGGCTCCCTCAGCCAGGCTCCAAGTTTCCATTCACACTGTTTGCCACTGAAATTTCCCTTTGTCTTCGCTGACTATTTTTTTCTCTTAACAAATAGGCCCAGCTGCTACTACAGCCTGTTGCCCACACTCCCCCATTCTGCTCTTGCTGAGGATGGCAGCAAGAGAAAGAATAACAGCTGGGATTGGCTTACTTTGGCATCTAAATAATTTAGGGTGGGTTCATTCCTAACTTTATTATTTCATTTAATTTTATAATCTTTCCTTCTCTTGAACTTAAAAAAAATAAATGAATGATGTTTTTCCAAAGTGTTTTCCTCATCTGCATGTGACTCTCTTATACCTGGCTGCTCAAGAAACTGATGCATTTTGCACATTATTTTTTTCCTCTCTTAAGCACCTTTTGGAAAACCAAGTATCAGAAACAAATTTATTAATGTCATCTTGGACACATTATTTAACCCTTCTCTGACTCAAAAAGGTGGATAATAAATAGCACCTATGTCAGTGACTGTGATAAAAATTAAATGAGAGAACATTTGAATGCATTTAGAATAGTGCCTGGAACATATTAAATGCTAAGTAATTGTTTAATAGAAAGAAAGTCAAAGTGAAAGAGGGAGAGGGAAAGAACAGAAGAGAACATGCCAAACCAAGAGTGGAGAAAGAGGGAAGAGAGAGAGGAGGGAAAGAAGAAGGAAAAAAGGAGAAAGAGAGGGAGAGAGAGAGGAATAACTGCCGTGATGTGGAAAACCATTAGTTTCACCTATGCAATTAAGACCAACATATATACTTAACATTTTATTTCATATGTCCTATTCTAACCAAATAAACAAACCAAATCACTAATTAAAGAAGGACTGGTATTTAAGAAAACTCGTGGAATTTTACCCAAATCTGATAATTTTATTAATGGTAAGAATTTTAGGGATTTAAATCATATCCATGGCATCCAGACTGGTGGTCAAACACACTTACCATTTTTAATTTGTACATTCTCAAAGAAAGGGATATCATTATTTGATGAGGAAGTCTATTTCTTTTTTAACGTTCTAATGAGGAGAAGGTATTTACCCACCGAATACCAAATCTGATTTACTGTATCTTCTACTTTTTAGTCTTAATTCTTTCCTCTAATGCTGGCAGGGTATAAGTCTTGACAGACCTCCAAATATTTAATGATAGGTATGCCTTTTGTGGAGGGTGAATATTCTTCATGCCATGATTGTCTTTACTTTGCTGTCAGTGTTCTGATCATGCTCCTCTTGATGATGTCCTCCTTTGAATGGAGCACCGCAATCAATACTCAAGAGATTTCTGTCCTGTTCACAGAATAGTGCTGCTAACTGGCGACTTTTATTTATGAAAGCCACCTGAGTTGACAGTAGCTTATTTGGCAAATATGCCAACCTATTGGTTTATGTTGAGACTGCTGTCAACCCTTCTAAGGGTTTTTCACATAGACATTAAGCTAGCTCTTTGCTTTGCTTCACAAGTGTGGTTTATTTTTTGAAGTTAAGGAAAAGCCTCTCCTACTCTCTCAGATCTAGTATGTGGATCATAAGCATAGAAACAGCGTGTGGTGCCCTGGAAAAGGACAGGCACTCTGGAGTGAAACATTTTATATTCAAAGACTGTTTCTGCTATTGTATGTTCTTACTTAATTTTCTTAACATCAGTTTCCACATTTATTCTCTTACGGGAACTGGTTCATTAGAAATGATAACACATTTGTTATAGACATCCTTTTGAAGTATTTTAAAATTTAAAATGTACATTTATTTTGGGGGCTCTCTCTAAAATGTCAGTATTTGGGAGAAGTTAAACACACACTTAAGATGAACTTAAAATTAGAATATGTAAAATATATGCTTTTGACTTTCAGGAAAGATGTAGACTATAAATGTCATTGCTGACTTTCTTCCTAAATATTATAATATATTTTTCATAATTATAGTAAATAAAAGGTTAATTTGAAATTCTTTAACATGAAAAAGTAAAACACAATCTTCCTAGCTAAAGTAAATAGATTTTAAATGTCTTAACAATTTTTATTTCACAAGAATCTGGAATGGTCACCACAACAGAATGGCAGAATTAAAATACCATCATAGCTGTGATTGCTTAATTTTGTAACTTTAATTTGCTGTCATTTTGCAGATTTGCCAGTCTCTCTGGGTTTTTGTAGGAAGTCCTATGTTTTAAAAAAAGAATCATGTGATATTTTTTGAATATTTCTTATTAACTCCTTGTAAATCAAAATTAAGCTCTAGAAAAATAATTACACAGAAAACTTTATATGTTAAAAAAATGAACATTATTAAAATTAAATTTGAAAAAAAAGCTTATAATTTTACCAAACGTATTTGTAACCTTCGTTCTGTTTTTGTTATAGGATTAACTTCATCCAGGCCATTTCTTTATATTACTCATTTATGAGTTATTTACACTTTTTTCGAGACTTTTTTATTTATTAGATTTATTGGGGTGACATTGGTTAGTAAAATTATATAGGTTTCAAGTGTATATTTCTATAATACATCATCTATATATAACATTGTGTGTTCACCACCCAGAGTCAGTTCTCCTTCCATCACCATAATTTTGAATATAGGAAAGAATGGCTCTAAAATTAGTAAAACATTGTCATAATTATAAGGTGCATTACTATCATATGTATTTCTGCATACAACAGTTTTTATAGCACTAATTGACAATGTTACAAAATTTTATACTGTAGTAAATAGGATGTCTGTATTATCTCAAAGAATAGCACATGACAAACAGACTCACTACTCTACCATAAACCAAATTTGCTTTTTAAGGTATGTTTGAAGTGTTTCTACAGTTATTATCAGTAAATTATTTTCATAAGCTTTCAGGCATATTTGAATATAACGTTTTTTTTTCTCTAAGTTATATGCATCGATTGAAGAGAACGGGTCAACATTTTGCTATCTTATTTTATTTATTATGATAATTTCATCAATATGAGGAAATGGAGAAATGAAAACAACTTTTCCTTACATTATTATAGAGACTGACAAACTATTATCCTTTCAGTTAAAAAAATTTTTTTAATAAATTATTTAATATATTGGAAAATTTTAAAAATTCTATAATACTATAGAATATTCTATATTCTAAAAAATATGATAGAAAATATAATTTCTAAACTTAACTTTATGTTAAATATGAAGTAGCATTTTTTTCCAAGTAGAGGTATATAAAGTAATATGATTTTATTGCTTTTCTTGATAGTAAAGAGAAGTTTAAGTTAGGATAAAGTACAAAAACTACCTAAAAGTCACAATGCATACTTACAAATCCCACTAAAAATTGTTAATAGTTTAGTAAATAAGCATCCTTCCAGATATGTAGTTATATATTTGAAGACACTCATGATTTTTATAAACATAGGTTCATACTGTGCATGGAGCTTTTTATCTATGCTATGAAGTGTTTCTGCCAAGTATGAGTATAGAGATATCTTGCATCCTTTTTAATTATACCATAGTATCACCTTGTTTGAATGTATCATAATTTATGTACTCAACTGTATATTCAGGACATTTAAGTGGTTTCTAGTTTTATCTTCTATTGTAAAGGACATTGTTGTGCTCATTAGTATACATGTTACTTTATGCACTTCTCTGATTATCTCAGAAGTATCAATTTTTAAAAATAAAGTTGGTTAGCCAGGTGAGAAGGTATTTTGTAAAACTAATAGTATAATTGAGAATAACATTATTTTTCTATTTTAATAGACCACATTCTTATCCAAGCTTCACCTTGACATCAGGACACTCTAAAATGTCTACTTCTTTAAAGCAAGATTCATTCACATTATTATTGAGAACACTAGGTGTACTATCAATTCTGATTTGTCTTGGGTTAGTACATATAACCCATAAATGCCATCAAAATCAGAACAAAATTTTCTCACAAAATATTTTGTATTCATTATTTAGGTAATTTTTTTGTATGGAAATTTATAGATAATCTTATAGAATACAGAAGAAATTTCTCATTTCTATCACTTTATTCTGTCCATTCTCAGTGATGTACGACATATGTGATAAGAACCTCCTTCTTCCTTCCTAGGATTTATTAAATAAAGCATAAAACATTTATTTAAGTATTTATGGAGTATCTACTTGTGTATTGAGACCTACTGAATGCCAGGGTACTATTTCTAGGGGTTTGGATAACAGATTTCTGCTCTATTTATCATCTATCTATCTATCTATCATCTATAATTATTATTCACAATTGATAATAGTAGGTCCTCTTTTCTACCACCAGTACTTTTTTTCTATTTCTTATATTTTGCATTGTCTTCCCTTTCAAAATAATGTTCAAAGAGGGAAGGAAATAATATTTCCTCACATGCAACCAATTTAAGGCAAGTGTGATTACTTCTTATTAACAGTATATCATAATAGACACAGAACATCACGTTCTGTACTTCTGAGAGCAGGCATAGCTTCAGAATCTTTTTCAATACAGTGCTTCAGGTGAGCTATTGTTTTCTTTATTTCTCATTTTATATTAAAAACAAATACATGACTTGGACTATTTGAAATGACAGAAATGAATTAATAATGGGTTAATAATGAGCTGAGGGCTCAAATTTAAGATTTACAGATAAAACTCAAAATACTTAGTTAAGCAAATTTCAAAAAATCAAAAAATAATTTTTAGTTCAAATTTGTCCCAAATATTGCAAGGAGATGTACTAAAAATTATTCATATATATATATATATATATATATATATATATATGAAATTTTAACTTATATTTTATTGCTAAATTCAATTTATTGCCATATCCAAGTATGATTCATCTATATTTAGGGAAAATGACCATAAGAATGTGAAATTAAATGACCTATTGAGGGTTACACCATGAATTTAGCATGTAATAGATCAGAACAAAAATATGCAAAAACATTCAAAAGAAGCTAAATGATTCCAAGCCCTGCAAGTCTGGTGATATAAGATACTACTATATCAAATAAAAAGAATGAGTCCAACAGTGAAAGTCATGATTTTCTAAAAATTACTTTTATAACATTTATTAAAATGTAAAACTTTGAACAACATGATAAGAATATTTATGCTGTGTGCATACATGAGAAGGCTGTCCAGAAAGTATCCAGGCATGTAATATGAAAAAGATTTTTTTGTGGACAGCCCTCGTATATGTGGATGTGTGCAAAAGTGTCCACAATATAATTTATAGTAAAATAACAAGATGTTTGACAAGACTATATATAATATAATCTCATATGTAAAGTATATATATGTATGTATGAGTATAAAAAATTGTGTATCCCTTTGTATTTATCTCTTAGGAGATGCATATGAATTATGTTCACTTTCTCCTTAATATCCAATTGAACTGTTTTTCATGTTAACATTTATAATTAGAATGTCCATAAGGCTATTTTATTTTAACAACAACAAAATGCTAGCCTTCCATCAAAGAACAGAGAAAAGGTCAGGAGACAAATTTTACCAAAACTTGATCAAGTACTGTTCAAATGAGAACAAACTTGAGCCAACAGGTTTTGTATAGTAAGACCATTCTGGCTATAATATGGATAGATGAAGACACAGTGGCTGATGATATTAAAAATACATTTCTACAAACTTATTAAAAGAATAAAGTGCTGTCTATAGAATAAAGAACTAAAATCAGCAAACAAACTTGTCACTAAGGCTAAGTTGTGATAATGAAGTTAGAGAGAAGATAAAATTTGAATGATGTCTAACCTCAACTCTTAGTTCCAATTGTGTGAATTTGGGCAACTTAACCTCCATCAACCTAAATTTTCTCAACTTCAGTTGAAATGGATAATACTTATTTTAAATTGTGATTCATAGTAGGTACTCCCAAATGTTCATGCTACCAGTTCCTCATTACCTTTCTTACTCTGACTTTTCACCACTCTCTTGCTGGCATCATCTCTTCTGTCATCTACCACCTTACTTTGATTGTATAGTGTAGGTGATGAGTAAAGCAAAGTGCAAGAGGGCGCTAGAGAGCTATCACTCCTCCTCACCTCACAACTCTAGACATCAGTTAAAGATGAGAGAAAGGAAAAAAGAAATGTAAATGCCAACTCTAGAAACAGGTCTCTCTCATGAATTTCAGATGTGTTTATCCAGTTATTTGCTGAGAATCTGCACTGTGATCCTTCCCATGGCCTCCACAAACTCAGCATATCCAAAATTTGATTCACCATCTTCCATAGTGTTTACACTCTTCCTCCTGTGTTTACTATCACAGTGAATTGTGCATGCATTAACCCATGTGGTTGAGTCATAGATATGTAAGTGACTCTTGCTTTTACTTCTCTCTTACCAGATCTTTTTACAACTAGCAGAACCACCTGCATTAAGTCAGGTGGTCGTCAAATCCATGAACACTACATATTTATTGTTTATTAAATCAATTTATATCTCTCTGATCCCACTAATGTTTTTATGATCCATCTGCTTTATTGTAAGTGATATCTTACTGTCAATCCAATCTACTCTTCATGCTATAAGCAGAGTGATCATTAAAAATGCAAATCTTACTCATTTCACTACCCAAAATAACATTTTAATGGAAGAATACACATGGCTTTTTAGATGACATTTCTACTTCTTGTCATGGTACACCAGGGTTATTTGAGTTTCAATCTCTAGAGCTATAAGACTCCATGGCATTCTGGAGACTGTCAATCTTTCTCTTGCCTCCAGGGCTTTGTATATTGCTTCTGCTTCCTAGAATATCTCTTCTTTTTGTCTGCATCCACCCTTCCTCTTCGGCTTATTGAATGTCTGCACACCTTTTAGGACTCGATTTAGATATGTTATGCTTTTGCCAATTTTTCCTTAACCTCTGCAGCACTCCATGCATACTTTATTACAATTATTGTACTGCATTGCAATTGTCTAATTATCTATTAAGTTCACTGGGATAAACTCATTGAGAGTGGGAACAATATTTTAATCATCACTATATCATAAGCACATATCACATTACCTAGCAAAGAGTAAAACCTCAATAAATATATGAATCAATATGTTGTGCTATGGTCAACTTGTCTTTTCTGGATATTCATTCTATATAAGAAACATGTGGAAAAAGCTATATTTCAATGGCACAATAGCATCTTTCTGTAGCCTAGGGACCCAGAAATAGCCTGGTTAGAAATAACTACAGAATTATTCATAAATATGTTATCCTAAATTTTTAATCCTTTTAGGTTTATATTTTTGTCATAAAGAATACTTTAAAGCTCTACTCTACTTTGTATAAATTCTACATCAGTATCTTGATTTGGTAAGATCTAGTTCATGAAGCAACCTTTAAAAAGCCCATCAAACAGTGATTTAAAATTTCTTCCTTCATAAAATAACTTACTTACTAATGTATCCAAATTATAAATTCTAGTAAAGGAAGTGGAAGCTCTTTGTACTCTGATATGGTTATGAAAAAGTATTTGATGGGGTTATTTTTATCCCTTTATAATCAACCCCCTTAGTGCATTTATTAGCACTCAAAAATAAAATAGAAGTTGGTCATTCTCAAAAGAGGATTATATATAAATATCATTGCTAAATGAAGATTATATAGGAATATAAAACATTAAAATAATGAAAATGAAAGTGTTGGCTACAAAAATATTTAAAATGCTAAAATATATTTTTTACTTTATATTTTCTGTTTAAAACAATAATTCTCAATGTATATTTTGGAATTTTAACCAAATTAGTTATTAAAATAAAAACATTGAAGGGTATGGATTGGAATATTTAAAGATTGCTATTTGGCAGAGGTGGGATCTCATGTGGGCACTGAAGGATGGGTAGGAAGGATTCAGGAAAGAGAAAACAAAAGGAAGGCCTTGCATTGATACAAAGGGCAAGAATGACATGAAATTTGTAATGTATTTTTAGGAGAAATCCAAACTTTTGAGAAAGAACAGGAAATACCATTGAATAAGTAGATTGTAGCCAGTTTGCCAGATAATTTCTATTCATTAGAAGATAATAATCTGTGACAAATTGTGATTTTTATACAAATAAAAATTCAAATGTAATTCCTTTTCCTATTCTGTCAAAATATCCCATCTCAGAACTAGTTATCCCTAATGTGAGATTTCAATTTCATCTAGAATGGACTCATATAAACATTAGAAAATGCAAAAAAATGATATTTTTCTTATGTAAAAGAGATCATAACATGAATGTCAATTGCCCTAGCTAGATCAAGTTTTGTAACAATTCAAATATTTCTCCACTTTGTATAATTACTGCCTTAGTCCAAAATGTTTTTGCAGTATAAAATTTTCATTTACCAAAAGGTTAAAAAGTTCTTATACATAATTAACAGCATCTATTTACCCCCAACTAAACATAATTATTGAAATCACAAAAACAGAATTGTAAGGGATCCAAATATGTGATCTAGTTCATAGCCTAATCTCCTCAAGGGCATACATTTAACCTGCCACAAAATAGGTACTACTGAAGACTTTCTTCTTTTCTTAATCAATTTAATCCATTTCACTAACTTTAGGCAGGATTACTTAAAACCTTTCCTGATGAAAAAATTCCATTTAATAAATAAACCTGTCTGGAGAGAGTGAGATTCCACAACAGCTCTTAGTATTTAGCAAAGCTTTAGTATTTATAAAGCTTAATGAAAACAAATTTTTTATTATATCTAAGGTAATGCCCCCATGTTTCTTCCATTTCAGACCACTCTCTCTTGTTCTGCTGCTCACGTACAGCAGTAGAATTGCTTTTATAGTTGTTGTAGTCTTCCTTCTGATGTAAAAGTGTGGGTGTCTGTGTGCAAATTCCCTCTCCTCCAGGGGTAAAAACATGATGGAGGTATATAAAGTGTATCTTATTAATTTTATTCTTTTTATGACCTTAGAATTTTCCTGTAGTTTTAACCTATTAATTACCATTCCTTAACAATAAAAATATTATTCTGGTAGATTCCAAGAGCCCCTGCATTCACCCATGGCTGCCCATATTATGGTAGAGCCCAGAGGAATCTATTTCTTTCCCTGGACCATTCCCCAACCTCTTACATTTTCCCCAAGTTTTTCTGATTAGTTATTTTATTCAGTCTCCAGGTCCCTCAGTGCCACACTACCTGGTAAGTAGGGCATTGAAAAACAACCTTATGTGATTTGAGTGCTCTTTATGATGCAAACTAAATAAACAGTATATTCCCGTTTTAGCACTGTTTGGAGGAATCACATCTCAAGTTAAGGAGAACAAGTGTGGTAGTTTCAGGTAACTTATAGAGATATAAGATATATAGGTGCCAGAGGGATCCTTAGAAAAGGGCTGGGAACAGAAAAAGTGCTCAATTAATATGAGCTGCTGTTATTAGCCACAATGAAGATGGTGGTAGTGGCGGTGTTATTGTCTAAATATGTTAGAGCAAGAGCTGAATCTTATTTATTGTTATTTTCTGTGTGGAATATGGTGCTTTGTCCTATTCATAGATACTCAATACATATAGTCATATTATATATATATATATATATATATATATATATATATATATTCAATAAGATGTATCAATTCAACCAAATTCCTCTCTTTAAGAATAATGAGTAGGCAGTTAAACATCAAAGTTATTGTGAAGTATTATTTGAACTGCTTATTAATGTTTTAATTCATCATAGAGCATGTGATAGGAATGCACATCCCTACCTTCCCTTGGAAGTTAGCACGGCTTTGTAACTAGCTTTGGCCAATTAAATGAGGTCAAAATTAGCAACTACCACTTCTGTGCCGAAACTGTGAGCTATGAGACCGAGAGTGTGATTTGTCACATTTCTTTTTTCTGATTCAGCAGTCACAAATGCACTTGCCAAGATGAAGACTCTGTTATTGTGTGTCCCAGAGTTCATTGCTAAGCAGGGTACCACTTGAAGATTTGCCTTAGATATGTAAACTGATCTAGAAATAAACATATGTTGTTTTAAGACTGATATTTCTGGGTTTTAAATTGCTGCATAACCTGACCGCTCTTGACTGACAATTGGCAACACGTTTATTAGTGAAGAAAATGGTTTTGCTACCAGACATGACTAAGCAAACTATTTTCTCCACATACAAATAAATTATGTTCAGGTGTCGCTCTGCATAATTGATTGTTCCATGCCAACTCTCTACACTAAATGTGAATTTTTTTCCTTACAAGAAAGAAACACAGCAGCCCTTATATTTGAACAGGAAAACAGCTTCTGGCTGTCCATCCACAGTGCTGAATTGGAAACATTATAAAATCTAGCTGGCTATTTATTGCCTGAATTTTAGCACTTTGGAGAAATGTGAGGAACTAGACTTACCAAATTATTGTATCTCATACTCCTTTTTCTTTTATCTTATACATTGAAAAGTACAGAATGAAGTGACAACTCATGACATGTACAATTGTTAATAATTACTTGGGACTTTCAGGGAATAACAGAGCATCTCTTCTCTTTGTAACAGCAAGAGATTGAAAGATAGAGAAAATAATTCCTATTTCCATTTTTCTACCTAACATACTTAGGTCTTCTCTGAGAGTTTCAACAGTAGACCTGGAATTCTTATTCCACTGCTTTTATATAGGAATTTTTTGTGCACTTTAAATGCTTTAAAAGATACTACATGTTTAGAAGTCACTTTTGTTGAATTTTTTCAGTAAATGCTTATAAATAAAATTATATTCCTTACTCTCTAATGGGGAGGAATAGGGAACTAAGATGAAATATGTAGTGTTAGTGGCAACTAAGAAAGATATGTGAAAAAATACTATTTTAGTATATGTGCTACCGAAGCAAGCACAAAAAAAATACTATTTTGAAAGAACTGCCTTTCTGTTTATACCATCCTCAAGTTTTGAGTTTATTCTTAAGTTTTACATTAGTTTTACTATCTTGGTGTTAGAATGAAGGATTATGGATTAAACATTGATATGTGGACTATAGAATACAAAAGAATATTTAATGTAGGAAAATACTAATTATAATTTAAAAGCTTTGCTAACTATGTTAATATGGATTACTTTTAGGCTGGAATTGTTCTTATATTATCATTGAGTGACCCTGTTTCTTCACATAGCTGGTAAATAGAACTTCTTGTTAATTCAATTTTATGTGAAATAAGTAAAGAAAGAGTACTTTCTAAAAACAGTGGTCATTTTCTATGATTTTGTGGTTTACAGTGCTCTATTAAAAACAGCACAGTTTTGTTAGGCCTATTTTAAGCATTTATAGTCTGATCCGTGAAGGAGAATTGATCATTTTTCTCATGTTTTATTGTTGTGTATCTTAGATTTACTTCCATATGTTGTTTTTTGTTGTTGTTGTTTGTATTTATGAGAAGGGCAGTATGGATTAGGCTGATTCAATGGGAGACATTAAAAGGCAAACAGTGCCCTTTGCTTTCAGATTTTAAAATTGACATAATGTTAGGGTTCTTCTTCCAATGTGAATAAAAATTACTATTTTTAAATATCTACTATATACCCAGTGATTTATATGCATCATCTCAAATTCTCAAAATAGCTTTATGGTATTATTCATTTCATGCATAAGCTGAAAGAGCCTCAATTATTTAAATGCATTGCCCAAGTAAAGCCATTTAGTTTGGCAATTGGCAAAACTGAACTCAAACCCGGTGTCTGTCTGTATAATTTTAATATAACAGACAGAATTATGGGTACAAGTTTTGAAAGATAATTTTCACTTAGTGTATCCAACTGTCCCAGTAGTATATAAATTAGTCTTTATTATATTTTTCTATATTATTGTATTAGCTTTTATAATAATTGTTTTAAGAATGGAGAGATCTTGTTAGGGAGTTACTATATGAACTCTGAAATGTAGTTTCCAGAGAACTTGTTTCTCAGGGTAAGCGTACAATCAATGAAAATGTTGAGATAAAGCACATATTGTATTTAAACTACACAATATGCCTTGAGCCATATCATAGTTTTTTTTCCCAGCAAGCTAACTATTGTTGTTGTTATGTAAAATTCGTCTATTTAAACACTACCATTATCTAATATAAATCTCATTTTTTAAAGCAGGAGACTAACATATACTGTTTCAACATTCTTTTTATTATTGATGGAGAATTTTTTTTAACTTCATGGTTATACTATATGATCAAATATACAGCAGTATTTAAAATATTGAAATTGCTTTTTTTTAAATTAATTTTTATTGTTAGACTTGTTGGAGTGACATCTGTTAGCAAGGATTACATAGGTTTCAGGCATACAATTCTACAGTGCATTGTAAGCTTGTTGTGTAATAAGTTCACCATCTAATGTGACTTCTCTTTCCATCACCTTCCCCCACTGAAATTGCTTTTTTAAGGGAGGTAAAATGTGTGTATAGGAATAAATTATATATTGGATAATGTTTAAATTATCTTTTTTAATATATGGAAATTTGTCAGACATTTATCTATACTTTCTCAATACTCAGAAATTTGTCACATAGCTTTACTTTTACTTCTTTTCAAGCATACCTTTAATTTGTAAAATGAATGAAATTTTACACAGCAAATTATACCACAGTATGCAATTCTTTCACTTGGCTTTCTCAAACAAACAATGAGCTTTGTAAAATGTCCACGGCTCCCCTAGGCCTGTTTCCAGCTGTCAGCTACCTGAAAGTTCAGACCCTAGAAGAGTCTCCGTAGGTGTGCAGGCAGGGCTGGCTGGTTGACCTGGTGTTTAGAATGCCTTAGGTGATGCAGTCCTAGCTGGGTGGTGTTGGGTCCAAGGGAGTCAAGAGGTATGGCTGGTGAGTTTAATGTTGATTCAGAGTATATACATAGGGCTTAAATGGGACAAAATGTCTAAAAAGAACCGTTTTCTTTTTCTCTGTGCATTTTCTATTAAACTAATTTAGCTTTATTTTTAGGGGCAAGAATGAAATTCCTTTATCCTCCTCCTTTAACTTATTTGCTTTGCAAATGCACTAATACACTTTATTCTAGTGGTTAAACAAAGAAGCAGTTCTTTAATTCATTGTTAGAGCAGTTTTCACTTTCCAAAAAATGTGGTTATAGTCAGGTTTGTAACTGGAAACATAAAATTAGGGGGAGTCTTTATGCTCTGTACCTGAGGAAATTTCTTAACAGCAGAAGATTTCACAGGATAAGCTCTACACAAATTTAGCTTCCTATTCAGTTTCTTAGCACCTTAATTTTTTTCTTATAACCTTTAAAAAACACACATTCAAGAGGGGTAGCCAAATCAGAAAAGTGTACAAGTGTTTGTAAAAATAGGCAGCCCAAAGATTAAATGGGGAGGTTTTTCTACAATATTTTATTTTATTTTATTTTTTTATATTTTTTCTACAATATTTTAGAAGAATGAAAAGCTCTACAGCACACAGATGAAAAACTCTGGCTTAAAGGATTAGAAGATATTTACTTTGATGAGAAAATCGTTAAGCTCTTGGGCTTTTCCTTTATACTTTAAATAGAACTGTAGACATCTCACTGCTGGTATTAGAATTAATTTGTTAAACAACTAAACTTTAAAATTAGAGATAGATTACCTTCTGGTATCCTTAATAAAATGCTTACAGAAGTATCCAGTTTTGTTCTAAAAAGATGCACCATTTTTCTATATGAATAGTTATTTAAATAGTTTAGCACATATGTCATAAGCATACAAAATCTTCCCTTTTCATTCTCTCTACCTAGTAGTAATTTACAGGTGTTTCTATTCATGGTATAAAGCAAAATAGGATTAGCCACAAAGTTTTGTGATTTTTCTACTCCCCACTCCCTTTTTTATGTTTCATCTCCCTCATATGGCCAACAAGAACCAAAAATAACCCAATGCTCATATTAACATATGAACTTCAAAGATGTTTGAGGGGTGGGAGATTATGATGCATACATTCATATTATATTTCTAAATTCTTTAACATTCCCAAATGTAGGGGACTTTGACCAGTAGGTTAATGGTATTTCATGGAGAAATATAAGTTGGCTTAGGAGCTTATTAAAGAAATATTATACAGTATAACTATTTGTCTTGGAAAAGTATGCATAAAACAATATAGAATTGCACATTTTTGGTGGACTAAATTTCAATTTCAATTTAATTTAACAAATTCTTATTGAGGACCCACTCTGCAAACTATGGTACTCAAATGGGTCATGCGGCCACATCAAAACTAGTAGGAGGGGCAGAAACTTGAAATCAGCAGACCCCAAACTCATAGGAAATGGTTGAGCTTGGAAGCAGAAATCCCCCGAAAGAGGGAGTAGTCCCAAAGCCACACTGGGCTTCCCAGCTCAGGAGTTCTGTGTTGGAAAAAGAAGTCTTTACATCTGACAGTAAAAATCAACAAGGCTTCGGTCCATCTACTGAGATGGAAGGTGACTAGAAATCCAGACATCCTCTTAAAGGGCATTCATAAAGACTCACTTGCTTGCACTCACCCTGGGCTCTGGCAAAGGGCAAAACAAATTGAAAGTGACCAGAAACATACAGAGGAAGACTGAGTTTTTTGGCTTCAGGGTAAAGGCTAGAAGGAGAGCTGCTATTATCCCTCTGTGGAGCACACCTCATGTATAGTCTACAGAGAACACCAGTTTTCTTGTGTTAAACCCTCCCCAAAAGGGCCAAATTCATTGGTCTGATAAAATCCACACGTGCACCACCTTGATGTCCTGGTAAATAGACCCACTTCACTAGTGTGGCATTGAAGGGACATTCTTGGCTCTTGCACAGCCAGCCACGCCCCACAAGCTGCATAAGCCTTTTATAGTAATGGACAGCCTGTGGTGGCCTGGGAAACTTTTAGTGGCAGGTGTTTAGTCACAAGTCACACTACAGAATTTCTTGGGTGGCTCTTGGGGGGTGCTGCAAGCCCAAGGCGAGTGATATCTGCCCACAGTCTTCTATGGGCCTTTTGTGGGGTAGCCACAGGCTCAGTATGTGTGCAAGAACTGAATCTGCATTATCTTTTTGAAAACCACTGGCCACACTGTGACTCCCTGGGACCACACCCCAACCAACTCCAGTGCCATCACCAAGGATACTGTCAACACCTGGTCAAATAGCTCAGCTCAGTCACCTAAGGAGGCTCTTTCAGCATCTGAGCCTTACAGGAACCAGCAGCTGGAAACAGGCCTAGGATGGTCATGAGCCTTTTACTATGCTGAACCAAGCAGAATACTGTTGGTAGCTGACCTCAGTTCACAGTGAGTCCACCTCCACATGCTTCCATGCCCAGCAAAGGCAGCGATCAACTGCATATAGCTTTATAGCATCTGCCAGGTAGTCCCAGGCAAGTCATAGGCAAGGCTGAAACCAGCCTGTATGGGATCTCCTCCCAACAGGCACTAGAAAAAACACACCTAGAAGCCAGCTTCAGACACACCAGAATACTACCAGATTAGCTCCAGAAGCAGCACACCCAAAGGGTGGTCTCAATACGCACAAGATTCCACTAAGGCAAATTCTTCTCTGAGGATCATTTTCCACACAGCAGCTTGGACACTGTGGGTATATCCAGTCCTCAAAGCCAGTCAACCTGAGAGTGAGTCCCACTCACTGACATACCAAAAGCAATCAAGGCTCAACTACTGTACGTCAGTAGAACACACACAACACACACACACAGGTGATTAGAGAGATTGTGTCACTGGACCATACAGGACACTTACTACATAAGTCAATATTGCAAAGACAGAGACATAGGAGATCTACCTAATACATAGAAGCAAACAGACAGGCAGCAAGAAAGGAAAAAAAAGAGAAACATATCCCAAATAAAAGAACAGGAAAAATGTCCAGAAAATTTTCCAGAAGTAAATGAAATGGAGGCAACCAACATTGGTTATAAGAACGCTTTAAAAACAGTGAGAACTTCAACAAAGAGACAGTAAGCATAAAAAGGACATAGAAACCATAAAAAAAGAACAGTTAGAGGTACAGAATACAAAAACTGAAATGAAGAATGCACTAGAGGGAATCAACAGCAAATTAGATAAAGCAGAGGATCAAATCAGTGATTCAGAAGACCTCTGGGACAACATCAAACATAACAACTTTCTCATCATAGGAGTACCAGAAGGAGAAGACAGGGAACAATGGATAGAGAACCTATTTGAGGAAATACTAACTGAAAACTTCCCTAACCTGGCAAAGGAAATAAACATAAAAGATCAGAAAGCATCTGAAACAAGATGAACACATATAGGTCCACACCAAGACATAATTAAAATGTCAAAGGTTAAAGATGAAGTGAGAATCCTAAAAGCAGCAAGAGAAAGACAACTAGTTACTTATAAGGAGCTCCCATAAGACTATCAGCTGATTTCTCAAAAGACGTATTTCAGGGAGCAGCAGAAAATATTCAAAGTGATGAAAAACAAGGGCCTACAACCAAGACTACTCCACCCAGTAAGGCTATCATTTAAAAATGAAAGAGAGATAAAGAAAAAGCTAAAGAAATTCATTACCACCAAACCAGTATTAAGAAATGTTAAAGTCACATCTTTAAGAAGAAGAAGAAGGGAAAAATAAAAATTAGAACTGCAAATAATAAAATGACAATAACTATGTACCTATCAATAATTACTTTAAATGTAAATATGCTCTGACCAAGACATAGGTTAGCTGAATGGATAAAAAAGCAAGACATAAGCATATACTGTCTGCAAGAGACCCACTTCAGGTTGAAAGACACATGTAGACTGAACATAAAGAGATGGTAAAAGATATTTCATGCAAATGAAAACAAGAAAAAAGCTATGGTAACAATATTTTCCAATATTTATATTGGAAAAAATAGATTTTAAAACAGGACTATAATAAAAGACAAAGGACAACACGATGAAAAAGTGGCCAATCCAACAAGAGGAAATAACGCTAATAAATGTCTATACACCCAACATAGGAGGACCTAAATATATAAAATAAATATTGACCAATATAAAGGGGATCGACAGTAATACAATCATAGTAGGGGACTTTAACTCCTATTGATACTAATAGATCTTTCTAACAGGAAATCAACAAGGAAACAGAGGCCTTGACAAGGATATGACACAGTAGACCAGATAGATTTAATTGTTATGTTTAGAGCATTTCACCCCAAAGTAGCAGAATATACATTCTTTTCAAAGGCACATGGAACATTTTCTAAGATAAGCTACATATTAGGCTACAAAACAATTCTCAGTAAATTTAAGAAAATTGAAAATATACCAAGCTTCTTCTCTGACCACAATGGTATAAAACTAGAAATCAAGTACAAAAAACAAACCTGAAAAACTCAGAAACACATGGAGACTGGTAAGCAATAAAAGGGTTAACAATCAAAGCAAGGAAGAAATTAAAAGATATCTTGAGACAAACAAAAGCACAACAACACAAAATCTATGTAAAACAATGAAAGCAGTCCTAAGAGAGAAACTCATAGCAATGCAGGCCTACCTCAAGGAAGAGGAAAAGTCTGAAACAAACAATCTAACTTTCCACATACAGAAACTGGAAAAAGAATAACAAATAAATAAAGCCCAAGGTGAATAAAACTAAGGAGATAATAAAAATCAGAATGGAAATAAATGAAATAAAGGCTAAAAAGAAATACAAAAGCTTAATGAAATCATGAGCTGGTTCTTTGAAAAGATGAACAAAACTGATAAACTTTAAACCAGATTCATCAAGAAAAAAAGAGAAAGGGCCAATAATAAATAAAGTCAGAAATGAAAGAGAAGTAACATGCACACCACAGATATACAAAACATTTTGAGAAAAATACTACAAGCAATTATAAGCCAACAAATTGGACAACCTGAAAGAAATGAATAAATTTCTAGAAACATAACAATCTTCCAAGGCTGAATCAAAATGAAACAGAAAATCTGAATCAATGATAACTACTAACGGAATTGAATCAGTAATCCCAACAACAGTCTTGGACCAGATGGCTTCACAGGTGAATTTTACCAATCATTCAAAAAGAATTAACACCTATTCTTCTCAAACTATTCCAAAAAATTCCAGAGGAAGGAAGGCTCCCAAGCTCCTTTGAGGCCATAATTACCCTAATTTCAAAATCAAAGAAACTAAAAATAAAAGAAAACCTTAGGCTGATATCCCTGATGAACATAGGTTTAAAAATCCTCAACAAAATATTAGCAAACTCAATTCAGCAATACAGTAACAAGATTATACACCAAGTTCAAGTGGGATTTATTCCTGATATGCAAGGTAGGTTCAGTATCTGCAAATTAATTAACATGATATACCAGAAAAACAAAATAAAAATAAAAATTATATTATCATATCAATAGACACAGTAAAAATAAAAACGCATTTGACAAAATCCAACATTTGTTTATGATAAAATCTCTCAGCAAAGTGGGAATTGAGGACACGTAACTCAAGATAATAAAGGCCTTATATTAAAAACCCACTGCTGGGAGTTCCCTGATGGTGTAGTGGCTTAAGGCTTCGGCGCTGGCGCTGTCAGTGCTGCGGCCTGGGTTCGATTCCCAGTCAGGGAGCTACCCGCATACCAAAAAGCAAAACAAAACAAAACAAAAAAACAAACCCGCTGCTAATACCTAAAAGGTAAAGTTAAAAAAAAAAACATTCTCCTTAAGATCAGGAACAAGATAAGGATGTCCATTTTTGCCACTTTTCTTTAATGTAGTACTGGAAGTCCTAGGCACAGCAATCTGAAAAGATAAATGAATGAATAAATAAGTAAATAACATCTAGATGAGCAAGAAAGAAGTAAAACTGTCATTATTTGCAGATAACATGTACTACATATAGAGCACTACAGCATTTCACAAATAACTATTAGAACTAATAAATGAATTTACTAAAGTAGCAAGATACAAAATTAACATTTAGAAATTGGTTGCATTTTTATACAGCAATAATGAACTATCAGCAAAAGAAATTAAGAAAACAATCCCATTCACAACTGCATCAAAATAAAATACCTGGGAATAAGTTTAACCAAGGAAGTGAAAGACCTTTACTCAGAAAATTATAAGACATTGAAAAAAAATTTAAAAAGATACAAATGAATGGAAGCACATACCATGTCCATGGATAGGAAGAATTAATATAGTTTAAATGTTCATATTACCCAAAGCAATCTGTAGGTTTGATAAAATCTCTATCAAAATACCAATGGCATTTTTCACAAAACTAGAACAAGTAATCCTAAAATTTGTATGGAAACATAAAGGACCCCAAATAACCACAGCAATCTTGAGTAAGAATAAAAAATCTGGAGGTCTTACACTACCTGATATTAAACTATACTACAAGTTTATAAAATCAAAACAGCATGGTAATGACATAAAAAGATACATAGGTCAATGGGAAAGAATGGAGATCCCAAAAATAAACCCACACTTGTACTGTCATTCAATGTATGGAAAAGGTGGCAAGAACATACAGTGGACTAAAGACAGTCTCTTTAATAAGCGTTGTTGGGAAAACTTAACAGATACTTGCAAAAAATTCAAATGGACCACCTTCTTACTACATATACAAAAATAAACTCAAAATGGAGTGGAGACTTAATTGTAAGACTGGAAACCATAAAACTCTTAGAAAAAAAATCTTAGGCAGTAAAAACTCTCATACATTACCCTTATTGACAGTGTTATTGATATATATCTTTGGACAAGGGAAAGAAAAAGAAAAGTAAAAGAAACAAATGGAACTACATCAAACTAAAAAGTTTTTACACAGCAAAGGAAACTATCAACAAAATTAAAAGCTATCTTACTGAGTGGAAGAAGACATTTGCCAATGATACTTCTGATGAGGGGTTAATATCCAAAATTTATTTTTAAAAAAACAACTTATGCAACTCAACACTAAACAAACAAACAATGTGATTAACAAATGGGCAGAGGATCTGAATAGACATTTCTCCAAAGAGGACATATAGATAGCCGATAGACATATGAAGAGATTTTCAACATCATTAGTCATCAAATAAATGAAAATAAAAATCTCCTCACTCCTGTGAGTGAGGAGAAAGGTCACTCATCAATAAATCAACAAACAACAAGTGTTGGTGAAGATGTAGGGAAAGGGAAATTGTTTTGCACTTTTGGTGAGATTACATATTGGTGCAGTCACTATGAAAAACAGTAGGGAGGTTCTTCAAAATTTTAAAAATAGAACTACCTCATGACTCAGCAATTTCATTCCTGTTTATTTATCCAAAAAAAATCCAAAACACTAATTTGAAAATAAATTTTGCACCCCTATGTTAACTGCAGTAGTATTTACAATAGTCAAGATATGGAAACAACTGAAATGCCCGTCAATAGACAATTGAATAAAGAAGATGTGATACATATACAATGAAATATTACTCTACCATAAAAAGAATTAAATCTTAGCATTTGTGACAACATGGATGGACTTAGAGGGTATTATACTTAGGGAAATAATTCAGACTGAGAAAGACAAATATATGATCTCATGTATATGTGGAATCTAAAGAACAAAATTAATGAACAAACAAAGCATAGACTCAGATACAGAGAACAAACTGATGGTTATTAGATGTGGGGAGGTTGGAGATTGGGTGAGAAAGATGGGGGAATAAAGAATTAGAAATTAGTAGTTTCAAAATAGTCATGGGGATACAAAATACATTAAAGGAAGTATAGTAAGAAGTAGTGTAAAATCTATGTACAGTGTAAGATGGGTACTAGAATTATTGGGGGAATCCCTTGTAAATTATATAAATGTCAAACCACTATGCTGTATACCTGAGACTAATATAAAATAGTACTGGATGTCAATTATTATTAAAAGAATAGTCACGGGAATATAAAATACAGCATAGGAAATATAGTCAATAATTTTGTAATAAGTATGTACTATGTCAGATGGGTAGTAGACTTATTGATATTATCATTTTGTGAGAAATTTAAATGTTTAATCATTATTTTGTTTTGTATACCTGAAACTTATAAAATTGTTTTTAAACAACCATGTTAAAAAAAGATTATACTTATGTGTTTAAAAAAATACATGTAAATGTAATGAATGACACAGGCAAAATGCAGTAGTACAGGGACATTACAAATTAATCATGAAGAGAATCATAAGAGGAAAAAATGAAAATGTCCAAGAGTGCTTACATTATTTTTGTTGTTTTTTTTAAATTCATTTTTATTGTTAGACTTATTGGGGTGACATCTGTTAGCAAGGATTACATAGGTTTCAGGCATACAATTCTACGGTGCATTGTAACGTTGTATAATAAATTCACCACCCAGTGTGAGTTCTCTTTCCATCACCTTACATTTAGCTTCCCCTCCCTCCTCTCCCCCAAGAGGGTTTAAGTTTAAATTAAATTGTAACAAATAATTTTAACAATTTTAGTTTTTGAGATAAAAGTTGATAGATAGTGTTCTTTGATTCTAGCATTTTAGTTGGCTCCTGGATGAAATTCCAAACAATATTAGTGCTGGCACACTTTGAATTATGAGATTAGAGTCTATTAAACTTAAGGATGCATATAGAAAAAAAAGTGCTTCTAAATCAGGTGCTTTAGACCCCTGGAGGGGGCAGGGACATACATCTTTTGTTGGGTCAGGGAAGGTCTGTTGAGAGGGCCTTGCCACGCTCATTCCTAATTTACTATGCAAAAAAGAATTTCACAGCATTAAGAAAAGTTTTAAGAAGACAATGATAGTTCATATGATGATAGTGATACATCATTAGTGACCACCTCAAAACTACAGAGAATATGGCCTGTTTTCTCACACATTTCTATTTTATTACATTGCCATTATCAACTATATTGGGTCTCCCCATGATTAGGTAGAGGTAGAAACAAAAACTACATTGCTGCTATCCTAAAACAAAGAAACAAAATACTCACCTATTTCATTCCCAGTATAACCCAGGTCATACAGGAATCCTCTCTACTATTCTTCAAAGTTAATTTAAATATTCTTTCTCTTCCTTCTCCATCTCCTTGTCATCCTTTTTGTCCTTATATTACCAGTAGTAATAGTTATATATAAATAAGCATAGTTGCCATTTATCTAACACTTACTATATGTCAAAAATTATTCTAACAATATTAATTACATTACATTTTATCCTTACACTTGTGCTTCAAGGTACATTTGTGTGGCAGATTTTTTTCTCTTTTCTTTTTTGAAACTTTTTATTTTTTTATTATAGTTGACGTACAATATTATATTGGTTTCAGGTGTATAACATAGTGATATGTTAGTTATATAACTTACTAAATCCTCATTCTAATACATTTGGTTTCCTTTTCACACCATATATAGTTACTATAATGTTATCTATTGTATGTCTTATGTTGCACTGCACATCCCTGTGACTATTCTATGACTATAAATTTATACTTCTTGATTTCTTTCCATTTTTGACCCACCCCTCCTGTTGTCTTCCCCTCACCCCAACAAATCTAATATCCATCTGACACCACACAAAGTTACTGCAACCTTATTGTCTATATTCTAATGTTATACCCTATATCCCTCTGATTATTGCCTTGTAACAACCAAACTAAACTTATCAATCTTTTTCCCTTATTTTACTCACTCTCCCATCTCCCCTATCTTAAAGAAGTCCTTCTAATGTTCTTTGTAGTACTCTTTTGGTGGTGATGAATTCCTTCAGCTTTTTCTTGTTTGAGAAGCTCTTTAATCTGTCCTTCAATTTTGAATGCTAGCCTTGCTGGATACATTAATCTTGGTTGTAGATCCTTAGTTTTTATCACATTGAATATGTTCTGCCATTCCCTTCTGGTCTGCAAAGTTTCTGATGAGAAATTAGCTGAGAATTGAATGGGTGTCCCCCTATAAGTTACTACTTACATTTCTCTTGCTGTTTTTAGAATTTTCTCTTTTTCTTTAACTTTTGCCATTTTAATCATGATGTGTCTCAGTGTACTTCTGTTTGGATTCATTTTATTTGGAACTCTCTGTGTCTCCTAGACTTGTATGTCTATTTCCTTCACCAGGTTAGGAAAATTTTCAGTCATTATTTCCTCAAATAAGTTCTCAGTCCCTCATTTTTTTTGTCTTCTCTTTCTGGTAATCCTATACTGCAAATGTTTTTATGCTTAATGTTGTCCCAAAGGAATCTCAAACCATTCTTGTTTGGAATTTTTTTTTTTTTCTATTTGTTGTTCTAATTGGGTGTTTTCTGCTGGCTTTTCTTGCAAATCACTGCTTTGAGCTTCTGCTTCATCTAGTCTGATGACTTCTTTTATTCCATTCTTCATTTCACTTATTGTAATCTTTACCCCTGCCTGGTGCTTTATAATGATTTGTATGTCTTTCTTTATGCTTGCTATCTTTCTGATGAATCATCATTAAGTGCCCTGAGCATTTTTATAATCATTGTTTTGAGCTCTGTCTCTGATGGGTCATTTGTCCTCATCTCTTTTACTTTGATTTTTTGTTGTTCAAATTTATTTTGAGCTCCCTTTCTCTGGTTACTCATTATGGCAGCCTCTCTGTTTGTGGATATTCTGCTCCTTAACCCAACACTTGCTGCTACAGTTTTCATGGGGTTTGCTGCTGATACTGGGTAGGCAGAGGTTGGTGGGGAGAGGCAGCCAGGATTCATGCCTTTGTTTTCTTCCTGAGGCCAAAGGGCCATGCAGATAATATGAGCATAATTACACTTTTCTGTTTTCAGTTTTCCCCGGGGACTCTACTCTGAACCTTGGGGCCAGTCTTATATGCTGATCTCTCAGACAGGGTTGTGGTGGACCGATAAGCGTGTTCACAGCCTTCTCTCTTTTCCTCCTTCCCAGGCTGGTCCTGGAGCAAGATTGGGCTGTGATTTGTAAGGACAGGCAACCAGGGTCATGCCTTTATTTTCTGCCTGGGGCTGTGGAGTTGTGTATATAGTACATGGGCATTTGATTTTCTGGTCTCAGTTTGCCCCGAACTCTGCCCTGAGCTTTCGGGGTCAGTCCTACATGTTGGTCTCTCAGATCATACTGATTGTGGGCCAAGAAACAGACACAGAGTCCGACCTTTCTTTCTTCTTCCCAGCTGGAGTGAGATCACACTGTGGCTCCTCACCAACCCCATCACTCCTTCTCCTCTTGAAACTAAAGTGAAGTTGGGCCACTCCATCTTGCTGACCCTGCCTACACCTCCTGAGGGCCGAACTGAGGTTTGGTTGTGGTGTTTCATGGCCTGTGCCCTTTGGGCTTCCTTTTCTCTCTCCCATGACTGAGTGAGGTCTGGAATGCTCACCCATCATCTTTATCCTATTACTTTTCCTAGCAGTAGAGTTCCAAGTGGGACCCATGCATAGTTCCATGTCTCTGCACTTCCCCTTTTTTCTCTTTCATTTGTCCCTCTGCCCACACTGCAGGTACTTCAATGCGATGAGTGGGTCTCTTAGCTATATTTGTGCATTGTGTAGGCAGTCCTTAGTTGAGTTAAAAATGCTTTATTCATTGTAATCTCTAGGAGAGTTTTTCAGGGGTCCCTCTCATGCTGCCATTTTGTTGCCTCTGTGGCAGTATTTTTTTTTTTTCAGGAAAATAACTTGCACTAGCTTGAACAAACATGGCACATTTATTATAAGAGAAGATATTGTTCATGAACCAGAGCACCATAAAGTAACAAGGCCTGAAGAAAGAAGAACTAGAAGACTTGATAACTTATGAGTAACTCAGAAAAGAGGCTCTTGCAGTCTTTTTTCTTTGCTTTTCTCTGATTTTCTGTACATGGGATTAGAAAAAGGCTGTCACTTTACAGCATCAAGAGACTAAACAACATTAATGGCTATCTCTCAAGCTCAATTCCAAATTTTCAAGGAAAAATTTTTTACTATGAGAACTTGGGTCAGGTATCCAAGACTGATTCAAAGAATTTTATCTGGAAAATCAGGTACACTTAGAATACACGTGGGGGGAGAGTGCTCAGTGAAAGGGATCGATCGTGTGTGCATTTTCTAGTGTAAGGATGGGTCAAAGAGGGTAACTGGCCTAAGTTCTCACAGTAAATAAATGCCAAAATGGGATTTTTAGAACACTGATTTTGTCTGAGTTTAAAGCCCAAGTGGTTTTATTGAATTGTGTTGACTCTTACAGTAGTTTCCTGTTGCTACTACAACAAATTATTTTAAATTTAGAAATGACACAAATTTACTATTTTATAGTTTTGGTTGTCAGAAGCTTTAAATGAGTTGGGAGGTCTGTGTTCCTTCTAGAGACCCTACAAGGAATCTATAGGATCTGGCAGAAGTAATGCCAGACCTTGTTCGTGAATGTCTCGCACGAGATGGACAGCAATTTGAACATTTCACCTAAAATGTCACCTAAGGTATTCTTGAGTGTGATACTGTTTAGTTATAGAATTTCCTGCTTATGATTTTGTAATAAAAGATTTGGTAGAGATTACCAGCTCATAAAAATGGGAGTGTTATTTGTATGAGGCCCTGTATTTCCTTGCCTTTCATAACTTCTAAAGGCCACTTACATTCCTTGCCCTGTGTCCCCTTCCTAGCATCATTCCAACCTCTGCTTTCTTCATCACATCTTTTTTTCTCTTACTCTGATCCCTCTGCTTCCCTCTTGTGATTGCACTGGATCCATTTATAATCCAAGATTACCTCCCCACTTCACAATTCTTAACTCCTTCACATTCCTAGAGTCCCTTTTGTCATGTAAAGTAAAAGTAGCCTGTTCAAAAAGCCAAGGGATTAGGGTGTGTATATCTTTGGGGAGGTCATTGTTTGGCCTACTAGAGCTCTCTAGAGTCTACTTCGTGCCTACTTAATATTGCCGTTGGAATTTATCTTTTAATCTTTTTCTTTTATAACTTCACTTTCTACCTATTTC
This sequence comes from Lyroderma lyra, assembly GCA_004026885.1. Classification (NCBI taxonomy): domain Eukaryota; kingdom Metazoa; phylum Chordata; class Mammalia; order Chiroptera; family Megadermatidae; genus Lyroderma; species Lyroderma lyra. Next base: position 57,382 of record PVJL010002657.1, read on the forward strand.
TAGTTACACTTATTTCTCTATGATCATGACTCTTTGGAAAATAATAAGAAACAAAAACCATTTTTATGTGTTTCACCTTTATATTGCTTGAGATTCTGCAGTCGTCCCAATAATGAATGTTCCTTGTTCCTGGTAATTACTAGATCCTGAACTTCTACTGTAATCTACTTTTTTGAAGTGGACATTAAAGTAAAGATTTAATTTTGACAGACAGTGATGGGAGCAAAGGAAGGGCATTTCATTTTGAAGGATTTTTATGAACAAAGGCCCAGAGCAAGATATACGTGGTATAGCCATAGAAAATAGGTCTTTAGGGAACATTTGAGGGAAGAATGAGAGTGGGAGAGTGGGTTGGGAGTCATATTTTGGAAGCTTTCAAATCAATCAGTAACATGCAAAAGCTGTCCAGAAAAAATCCAGCCATAAATCCCTCTAGTTTTCCTATTACCTGGCTGGATACTTTCTGGACAGCCCTTATACTTACATAAAATAATTGATAGAAAATTATTAGTAGCATTTCAAAATTAAGGTTTCTACAAATCTTTTACTTTAAAAATACTTTTTGTGTGGAAAAGTGCTCATTTTTTAAAAAGCTTGACATTTTTTACATATATATGGGTTCCACCTTTAAAATTCCAAAAAAGTCCTTTAAAAACAATTATGCTATTTATTATACAGAAACAGACACATACACATGCACACATGCACACACACCCAGACAAACTCACACATACACAAAGCCAAAACATGATTGGAGCACTAAGACTTATACCTTAAACAAGGATTTGTCTATTCTTCTTTTCTCATCTGTAGTTCTAATTATTTAAAATAGCCATTGAATGGTTTTCTGAATGTAAAAATTAGTTTATATTTAAATTTTTAGGTATTTCTCAATGAGAGATTTTATATATACAAGGGCTGTCTGGAAAAATATCCAGCTATAAATGTCTCTATTTTTCATATTAAATGTCTAGCTACTTTCTGGACAGCTCTTGTGTGTGTGTATGTGTGTATATATATATATATGTGTGTGTGTGTGTGTGTATCCATATCCATACACACACACACACACACACACACACACACACACACATTCACTTCTATTGTATTTATCTTGAGTAGGAATATTTGTATTAATTTTAAGAAAAATTAATTTAATTTTACAACCATTAAGGACTAACTATGAAAGCATTTAATAGTTGTAAATCAACCTTGGAGCAAAAGTGGGTTATTGAATTGAGGCTTCCGATATAAATGAACTATTTTGGCACCCAGTAGATTAAAATGATTAAATTATTTCACTCCTGTGTCTCATATTCACATAGGAAGTTTTGTACTTTAGCTTAACCACAAAATACTTTACCCTCTAGCAGGGAAAATAAGTAATCCTGTAGCTTTTTAATGAAAGGGTCATTGTATTATGTGTAACTTAATGTTTCCTCTAGATTTACTATTTTAGAAAAGGCTAGAAGTGGAAAATATTAGACGTTAGTGACTTTCAATGACATCATTCTGTATTTAATTAAAATGTGTCCTTAATACTTCCTTAAGGCTTTCATAACCCTAGAGCTTCATCTAGTTTCATTTTTACTTTAAAAAACTGTAGTTCTTAGGATTTTTATATTTGAAACTAATTTTCTGAAGTGTAATAAATCCTAACATTTAAGCAAATTTGAATTAGAACTGTTTTGCATACTAAAATTTGCCTAGTGACTGCATTTATATAGAAATTTTTTATATGTTTAATGCTTATTCATTTACTTAGCTTATGTTTAAGTGTCACATATTTAGAGATACAGTCTTATAGAAGTATGAAATCTTCAACATATAAAAATACATAACATATAGACTCTGTTCTAAGTTTAAAATTGATATAGAGTTAAATATATAGAATAGAATTGGGTAAGAGCTGAGAGACATCCAGAGATGCCACAGAAACACTGAGAGATGTGACAACAGATTTTTCTGAAGGTAAATTATGTTGTAGTTAAGGCTTAAGAGCCTCGTTGATTCTGAGTATTTAGTCCCTTTAAGAGAATATTGGAATTCTCCCAGTTTAAGCTCTGCAAGTGCTCAGAGCTACAAACTGCAAGCATTATTAATGCAGCATATTTCCAAAGGGAGACTCTAGCCTGTATAATAGCATCATCTCACCATTGATTTTTATATATAAACACTGATTCAGTTATCTATGTGGGCAAGCAAAGAATGGATAAATAAAACCCAAGATCACTTTATAAAAGCCACTAGTATTCAGTGTTTCCTATTATTTATCATTTCAATGCTTTCCCTCACTATCTCATTACTAAAGTTCATCAATAGAATAAAATGACAACATTTATCACGGCAGCATTCTTACTATCTTTTAAAGGATCTCTAAAACAATTACATTTTGATATTATAATAACTTAAAGTATACAGAAACATACAGGAGAAATGCTAGATCCAGAATCTCACTGCATTTAAGTTTTGGCACAGTTCTTGTGCCATCTGGACGATCCACCCTAACACCTGCCACTGCAGGTGGATTTAGCTCACCTATGCTCTAGTATTCCAAGCTTCAGTAGAGCCAACTACTATACATCTCCATATTCATGAGAGAATATTGTATATGTGGGAGCATGTTGTGAACCACAATTGATATATTAATATGAGGATTTATCATAACATTGCAAAGTTAGTTGTAGTGTCTTTAAAATATTCCTTTTTCTCAATTTCCAGAAATAATCAAATGTACCTGATCATTCTTTTAGTTACTTCTAATTCTTTGTCTGTCATATGTATATTCTTTTGTACCTATACTCGTATATGAGGGCTGTCTGGAAAGTACCCAGGCATGTAATGTGAAAAATAGAGGAATTTATGGCTGGACTTCTTTTCCAGACAGCCTTGGATCATATATTGTCTTTTATTAGGATTAATTAAGTTTTTTCTTTATGTCATAGTATGAAATATTAGTTCTATAGAAACAATGGGGAATAGCGGTGGCACATTAGAATTGAGTTTGATGTTAGATTACAACAACCTGAGCCTATACTATCTATAGAGTAATTTTTTTATAAATTCATGTTATTTTATCACAATAATAACCAAGAAAACTATAATTGTCTTATATATGTTTAACCTATGTTTGGACAAAATTGAATATAGTCAAGTAAAATGTAGCATCAGTTAATTGATGGAAATGAGCAAGAACATTAGAAAGCTTGTTAACTATAACTGTGTATAAACATGTTCATAGGACACTTTTTAGTAGGTAAGACAGTTCATGGAAGCCACAACTAATGAGTGAAATGGAATTTCTTTTCAGCAAAATATACTCAAGATAGTCAAGTGAAGGAACATGAAGACTGAGTGCTAAGATGGTACATTGATCTGCTGCGTTCTTACCAGAGAGTTCATAGAAAGAGGAGATTCCAGAATATCACTAAAGCCTATTCTTGGCAGTGACACATCTCAGTTAGTAAACACAACTGTCACAGAAAAGTATCAAGTTTTCTGTTGTTGTTGTTTTCCTATAAGGCCAGAGTTTTGCAATGACCAGAGACCTGTATTACCAAGCTCATGAGGTTTAGGTCATGGGTAGTCACATACACTGTGGCCACAAGACTTTATGCATCAGTGTGAGTGTCAGAAGAGGCACTTATGCAGATGTGTGCCTTGCCAGGAGTATAAAGTACATGGGTGCTGTACATAAAATAGATGATTGTTATGATGGTTCTATAAGCTGAGAATTACTGTTCTTTCTCCAGTGTCAGGCAGTCACCTGTCCAATTGGTCTAACCATCACGCTATAGATTTATTGAGAACAGTGTGGTCATGACGTTAAGGGTTTAATGGACAAGCTTTAATTGTGGTAAATCAAGGGACCGTTAATAGAACTGTCAGGTAATCTAATTTTTAATTAGATTATTTGACCCCACTGATATTGTATGTCTCTGCCTAGGAAAATTTTAGGGAGCAGCTTAAAGTTTATATAAATATAGGAAAGTCCAAGATGCCATCATGAGATCAGCAGGTGCAGGTTGGGCACAAGAGAATGACTGAAATGTCAATAAGAAGAAATCCCATGTTGGATAGGTTGATGAATCAGAATAGGCAACTGGACATCTAGAGGATGGTGAGCAACATCTTCTGCCCAGGGATTAGTAAAGCAGTGAAGGAAGCAGTCTAGAAAATAAAGATGAACAGATTATTCTCATGGATGTTTAAGAACTATAAGGGGGCTATCCAGAAAAAATCAAGCCATAAATGCCTCTATAATTTTTTTAATTGTTAAATGTATTGGGGTAACATTGGTCAGTAAAAATTACATAGATCCCAAGTGTACAATTCTACAACACATTGTCCATGTGTTGTATTATGTGTTCACCACCTAAGTCAGTTCTCTTTCCATCACCATATATTTGAGTCTCCCTCAAACCTCCCCTACCCCCATCTCTGCACTTACCCTCAGGTAACCACTGAATTATTGACTGTGTCCATAAGTTTATGTTTGTTGCTTTCAAGTTATATGTTCCACATGTGAGTGAAGTCATATGGTTCTTGATTTTTTCTGTTTCGCTTATTTTGCTTAGCATGATGATCTCAAGGTCCATCCATGTTACTGTAAATGAAATGCCTCTATTTTTCATATTACATGACTGGGTACTTTCCAGACAGTCCTCATATATACAGATACATATAGAAGTAAATTGTTCTGTGTTTAATTATCTATTTATTACATAGTTAAACTACAACTGTGTGTATTAATGTGCGATATCTATTGTTCTTTATCCACTGAGACACCCTAGAAACAATGACACTCAAGCAACAATGAGCATATCTAGTACATAGTATTCTCCATTGAAAAGAACCAGGGTTTCTTGGAGAAGTGGTTGAAGTGCAGCAGAGAAAATACAAGATGAACCTGAAGCTTGAATATACTATAAAGAAAGATAATAAAAGTACAAAGGAGAGGAGAGGAGAGGAGAGACAAGGGTGGCGGGGGAGAGAGAGAGAGAGAGAAAAGGTAGAGGAAGGAGAATGAGAGGAAAGACAAGAGCAAATGGAAAGGAGGTGATGAGGAGGGAAGGGGAAATAGGGGAAGGGAGAGGAAAAAAGGGAAGAAAGGAAAGGTGAAGTGTTAAAAGAACACAGGAGCCAACCTGAAAGAGCTCTCTATGGCCAACACTGGAATTAATTGAGGAACAAATAAATTATTAATATGACAGTACTGAATTATAACCAAAAGAATGATATACATATCTATGAGTTCATATAAATAACCAAGTAAATAAATGAGAGAAAAAATAAATTTTTTATAAAAGAATTACAATTAAAATGAAGAAAGGAGGAAAATAGAAAAATCACCATTAAAACACTATAGTAATGATTGTTGCAGGTAATAACCATTAAGGAGAAATCAAATATTTGCATAGTCACAAAATATCTCCTCCCAAAATACATTAATTACGAAGAAAAATTATAATAACCTTACAGTGGAGAAACGTTAGGGGGCCACCTTAACCAAGTGATCAGGGTAAATAAACATTGTCAGACTTATTAAATCATAAACTTGCTATTATGATACCCTGAGATGTAATGCACCTCTGTGGTATCCTTCCTAATAATGCATAACCTGAAACTAATTTTGAGAAAGCATCAGACAAACCCAAATTGAGCAACATTGCACAAAATTTCTAATTAGTTCTCATTTAAGAGCATCAGGGTCATGAAAGACAAGGAATGAATAAACAAATACCACTGAATAGAAGAGACTAAGAAGACATGATAACTAAAAGCAATCTAGGATCCTGAATGGAATCCTGAGACAGAAAAACAATAGTGAAAAAGTTGGTGAAATCTGAATGAAGTCTGTAGTTAATAGCATTATACCAATGTTAATTTCTTAGTTTTGATAATGGACCACTTTTTAAAAATCAAATTCACTAGAGTGACATTCGTCAGCAAAATTACATAGGTTCCAGATGTACAATTATTTATCATCTATGTATTGCATTGTGTTCTCACCACCTATAGTAATTTCTTTTTCCATTACCCTGTATTTGAATTCCCCACTCTCCTCCTCCACCCCTGAGCCCTTTCACTCTGGCAACTACTAAACTATAGTGTGTCCAAAAAAATTTTTTTTCTATTTCGATAGTTCATTTATTCTGTTCTTTAGATTCCACATATAAGTGAGATCATATGGTATTTGTCTTTCTCACTCTGACTAATTTCACTTAGCATGATATCTTCTAGGTCCATCCATGTTGCTGCAAAAGATAAGATTTTATTCTCTTTATGACCAGATAATACTCCATTGTGCAAATGCACTACAGCTTCTTTATCCAATAATTCATTGATGGGCAATTCAAGTTGTTTCCATATCTTGAGTATTGTGAATAATGCTGCAATAAACAGAGGGGTGCATATATTTTTTTAATTCATTTTTATTATTAGAATTATTGGGGTGACATCTGTTAGCAAGGATTACATAGGTTTCAGGCATACAATTCTACAGTGCATTGTCAACTTGTTGTATAATAAGTTCACCACCTACTGTGACTTCTCTTTCCATCACCTTATATTTAGCTTCCCCCCCTCCTCTCCCACCCCCTCCCCTTTCTCCCCTCCCTAACCCACTCATCCCCAAGTAAACATTAAACTATTGATTGTGTCCATGGGTTATTTTTTTGAATTACTGTTTTGGATTTCTTTGGATAAATACACAGAAGTGAAATTGCTGGATCATTTTTAATTGTTTCAGGAACCTCCATACTCTATTTTAATATTGGGGAAAGCCATGTGAAAGCTGTATGGGAACTCTCTGTGCTGTTTTATTAATGCTTCTGTAAATAATCTCAAAGTAAAGAGAAATAATATAAGACTCTTAAGAAAAATAGAAATTATTTATATATCATAGAATTGTGAAAAATTGCTATTGAAGCTATGTATCATTTTAAATGGGATAGAAAACAATGGTACTGTCCAATTTCAAGTGGTATGTATGGTCAGCCTAGTTTAAGCACACTATTATTATGATGTTTTGGTGGCAAGTAATAGAATCAACTTAACTATTTTAAAAATTGTTGATTTAATGGAAGAAATCCAAAAAGTAAGGGAGTACTCAATCAAGATGTTCAATCAAGACTCTGGCTTCTCTAAAGTTAGATTCTCTTTAGTTTAGTTTTCCTTTACAAGCCACTTTACCTTCACCCTGGTAATAAGAGAGCTATAGGACTTCTAGGCTGATCACTAGTATCCAGATTGAGGGGCCTGCCCATTGCAGTAGCTGTCCTCAAAAAAGTGAAGGACTGTCTTTCCTAGAAGTTCCCAGGAGACTTCACCCCTCAGAGATCTAAATGTAATAAATTGAATTGGATACTCATTACTAAGTCAATTGCAGGTACAGAGAAAATCATTTGCCATTTGTCATAGGCCTGGTTTCTAAAAGCAATGACCGACTGGGGTGTTTCAACTACTATTCCTACCCTGGAGTTAAGGATGGGGTGCTGAGCTGTGTGGAACTGGTTTAAGTGTATGAACTAAAATCATGTTTTTAGGAAGAGAAAATGATTATTAGGAAGGAATGAAATAGTCTGATATAATATATATTTCAGAATAAAAAGTATACACATGATTTGGTACTAATAAATATTGTAATATGGAAACAAAAGAGAGAATATCTAAATTTTACACCCTTCTAGAAAAACTGGGAAGATTTGGACTCATCCTGTAATTATTTCAGCAATCTGATGAGACCCAGTAGGTTAACTTATTAGTCATTTAAATTCCATTACTGATTACTCTTCTCCATTTTCATTTGTTTCAGTCAGCATCCTTGAAAATAGTTCTTTTGGTGGTCAGCAAGTCCTAGGATGCTGAGAAGAGGTATTAGTAGCATCTGACTGATAAGTTGTTGTAGTTGTCATTCTGATTTGTGTAGTGTCACAGCGTCTCTCAAGGACAGTGTGGCAATGTTGACCAAATATCTAAGAATCATTCCCTTTGAGCCATCAATCCCAGGTGTACTAATTTATTCCAGGGTGAAAACATTAACACACTGTGTATCCGTGCAGCTCTGACCAAACTCTAGTTCATGCCTAACTATTCATCCCATGTGGGTTCATTCTCCTTCAAATGTGACAGTGATACATCATATTTAGAATACTTATAAAGTTAAATGGTGCCTACATTTTTTAACTCTGCCCTAATTTATGTTGTTTAAGCCACTGCTGTTTTCATCGTTCACATTTCCATGTATTACAAATAATTGTTATAAAATTTTAATTATTAATCCCATATTTTTTATGACACTCAGAATTATGTTTTATATCTGCAATTTGTGGGGCTATTGCATTGTGTAATATATTGTAACATATATTTAGAAGAGTTTCATCTGGGATGTGGACAGTTATATTTCCACAAAACCTATTCAAACTCCTGAATTTTGTGAAAAAGTTAGCTTATTCTATTTTTCTTTCAGCTGATTTATGAGTAGTACCTACTATTAAAACACCTCTTTAGACAAAAAAGAAAATGGTTCCTTTGTTTACATACATTTGGTACATTTCCCATCTCTAATTTGATCACCTGCACCTGGCAAAACTGTAATTTCATTTGAAGATTCAGGTGCCCTCATTAAGGAACAAAGCATTACATAAGCTTCCTGCTGGCTGAACAAATTTAAATTGTTCTCACATAGTTTCTCAACTTCTTCCACACAAAATGGTATATGAAAAGCAAAACAAAAGAGTGCCTTTTGACAGGGAGGGTAAAATATTCCATCCTCTCTATAGAGAAACAATTTTAATTGGAATAAGCTGGCAAAGTTCTCTATATTGGCACCATTCACTATGTGGAAAAACTTAAGTCATTTGTACTAGTGAATACTAATTCATATAATAGTAATATTAATGAATACTAACACCACTGACATGATTTGAATGTATTGTTAAGAAAGCACACAACTGGTTTTTGTACCTCCAAATACAAACATAATTTTTAACAAATGTGAAATAAAATCTTTTTCACTTTGTAGGCAGACAGCAAGGTCCAGAAGAAAAAGACTATTTCATTCCATGCACCTACCTTTATGAGTAAGAGAATTCTTTCTTTGTCTTTAGTTTTCATTGGACAAAATTATATCACATGCCTCTGGCAAAGTCAGTCATTGGCTAGGAAAAGGGAATTACCTAATTGACTTAGACTAATCAATATTCCACTTTTTAGCTCTTCTCTGCACACATGGCAATGGTAACAGTGAACATTCAGGCAAAATAGGGGCTTTGCAAGCAAGAAAGAGTGTGCAATGCCTTCAGTTAGGCAACCTACTATTTCCAGTAGTCATCAAACATGTTTATGCACTTGACCCTGCTAATGATCTACTTGCCTTCATTTAGGAGAAGAGAATCTACATAAAATGTGAAAGAATCTGGCTGCTTAATGCCCCTTTCTAAACTTTTTTTTTTTTTTTTTGTATTTACCTGGCTGGGAATCAAACCCAGGCTGCAGAGTTGAGAGCACTGAAGCCTAGCCACTACACCACCAGGGAACCCCCTAAACGTCTTTCTGATATAAAAAAAATGTCTACATTTTGCCTACATGATACACACTAAACTTTGAGTACCTCTAGGGAACAAATTGGAGAGATTTTCACTTTTTATTTTATAAGCTTGTATGGTGTTTAATTTTTTTATAGTAAGAATATTATTAATTTTTTAATTTAAAAAGTATTTTTTCTTGCTAGTAGTACATTACAAATATGAATCTATTAAAATAAGTATTCTTTCTGCAGTTAAAAGAATAAAGCATATAATGTTAAGTAGCATGCTGTTTATTGATCTGAGGGAATAATTTATCAGGGTTTGAAGGGTTTATCACTGGATGTGGTATATAAAAGTTTGATATTTAATAAAAGTGTTAACATGAAACAAAGTTTTTAGACCAAGTTTAAAATGTTGAAACCTGACATTACTGGGTTATTCAAAGTTCCACCATCAAATAAAATAGCCACTAATCATATGTAGTTATTGAGAACTTAAAGAGTAGAGAGTCTGAATCAAGATATGTTATGAGTAAATTAACTACTCAATATTAGAAAATATAAAATATCTCAATGTGTTTTATATTGATTACATATTAAAATAATATTTTGAATATATCGAGTTAATGAAACTATTATATATTATTAAAATTATTTTCATCTGATTCCTATGTAACTATTTTTTTAATGTAGCTCATAAAAGATGTAACATTATATATGTGGCTAACATTTGTGACTTGCATTCTGTTTGTATTGTATAGCACTGGTCGTGGTGTCTCAATGAGGCATGCTGGTTAGATTTTAGTAGTATAAGAGCTAAGCAGCCTCATTTAAAGACCAGTAGCTACATGTACTGGGATTAAAGTGAAATTTACCAAACTTATTTTTAAGGCTCTCAGGAACAAGAACAATTTTTAATTTCATAGATAATTATTTATTTATATAAATAAAAACACACACACACAAAAGCATATATATTTATACATATATAAAATCTAAGCAGAAGCTAGACAAATAATAATCTTAAGTGGGTAAAAAACTGAAGAAATAAGAGAACGTAAACCAAATAAGGAATGTTATTTGTCAAAAGTCTGAGGTAATTCCTTAGTGTTGAGAGTAACAGAAAATCCTGTCTATCAGATTACCTTCTGGATTAGTCACGATAAAGACAGAGTAAAATTACAATTAACTTAAGAAAATGACAATTGGCTGAACCAATGACATACCTCCAGAGCTAAGGGTGTACTTGGTTCTGACTTGATAATGGAATTGAACATGAGAATGAAGAGGATCTCTACCACCCTTTCCAATTCACACAACTCAGTTTAGTGAGCAGCTGAAGATAAAGTGAGGAAGGCATTACCTTTACAAGGTTTAGAGAATGTCACCACAGAGACATAGTCTTGTCAGCCCCTTTGGTGAACAGCTGAGGAAAAGGACCCTGTGATTAAAAGATTCCCTCAGGATGTTCAGGAAGTAGCCATAGGGATTTTTGGATGAGATTTCTGGAGATTACACTGATGGGGCTGTGGCTAACATTTCATGCTTCATTGTGTTTTATTAAAATGACGTTTTTATTTTACATACTAATGTGATCTAAGGCAAATGTGGACTACAATTTAGAACATAATGGTCATCTAAAGACTATTAAAATAGAAAAAAAATGGTCTAACAACTTTAATCTTTAAGCGATTAGCAAATGCATCTATAATAATGTGTGACATTTGTCATCTTCAGTAGTGTGGAATACTAATAAGTGACATTAATTTAATATTCAAATTAAGAACTAGAAACTCTTCACATTAACTGAGCATTCTTTGTTTCTCCCAATATCTCCACTCGGAGAGAAATACCTGGCTGCTTTAAATGGCAGTTTCTTAATGTCCATCTGCCCAGACATTCAACTATACAAGTATTCACAATTCTTTTTTTTTTCAATTACAGTTGACATACAATATTATATTAGTTTCAGGTGTGCAGCATAGTTATTAGACATTTATAAAACTTATAAGGTGCTCACTCCAATAAATCTAGTACCCATCTGACACTATACGTAGTTATTAAAATAAAATTGGCTATATTCCTTATGCTGCAATTTATATCCCTATAACTATTTTGTAACTACCAAGTTGTACTTTTTAATCTCTCTGCTTTTTGCCATTCCACCCCGAACCACCCTTCCAGCTGGAAAGCATCAAAACGTTCTCTGAATGTATAAGTTTGTTTCTCTTCTTTTGTTTGTTTATTTATTTTGTTCTTTAGATTCTACATATAAGTAGAATCATATGGCATTTATCTTTCTCTGACTTACTTCACTTAGCACAATACCTCTAGATTTATCAGTGTTGTTGCAGATTGGCAAGATTTCATTTTTTTTATGACTGAGTAATATTTTATTGTATATAGGTACCACTTCTTCTTTATCCATTTTTTCATTGATGGACACACAGGTTGGCTCCATATCTTGGCTAATGTAAATAATGCTATAATACAATGAACATATGGGTACACATGTATCTTCAAAGTAGCATTTTGAGTTTCTTTGGCTAAGTACCCAAAAGGGGGATTACCTGGCTCTTCTTTGTCTCTTGTTATAACTTTTGTTTTGAAGTCTATTTTGTCTGGTGTAAGTATTGCTACCACAGCTTTTGTTTGTTTATTTGTTTCCATTTTCATGTAATATATTTTTCCTATCCCTATTTTTAACCTGTGTGTGTCTTTCGATGTGGAATGAGACTCTTAGAGGCAGGATATTTAAGGGTCTTTCTTTATCCATGCAGCCACCCTATCTTTTGATTAATTAGAGCATTTAATCCATTTACATTGAAAACAATTGTTGATATATATGTAGTTATTGCCATTTTATTATTTATATTTGTTATTCTTCTTCTTGTCCTCCTCCTTCTCTTGCTCCTTTGCCTGCTCCTTTGCCTCCTCCTGCTCCTGCTCCTGCTCCTTCTCCTTTTCTTCTTCAAGAAGTCCCTCTATCATCACTTGTAATACTGATTTGGTGGTAATGCAAGCTTTTTCTTGTGTGAGAAGCTCTTTATCTGTCCTTCAATTTTAAATGATACCTTTGCTGGGTCAAGTAATCTTGGCTGTAGGTCCTTGCTTTTTATCATTTTGAATATTTCCTGCCACTTCCCTTATTCTGCAAAATTTCTATTGAGTAATTAATTGATTGATAGTCTTATGAGAGCTCCCTTGTAGGTAACTAACTGCTGCTTTTAAGATTCTTTTTTTTTTTTTGCCTTTAACATTTGGCATTTTAGTTATGATCTGTCTTGGTGTGGGTCTCTTTGAATTCATGTTGTTTGAGACTCTCTACACTTGCTGGACTTGTATTTCTATTTCCTACACTGGGTTAGAAATGTTTTCTGTCATTATTTCTTCAAACAGATTTTCAATTCCTTGCTTCCTCTCTTCTTCTGGTAACCCTATAATGTGAACATTTGTATGTTTGATATTGTCCTAGAAGCCCCTTAAACTATTCTCATTTTTTAAAATTCTTTTTTCTTTTTGTTCTTTTGAGTGGGTGTTTTTGGCTACCTTATTTTCTAAGTTGATGATTCAGTCTACTGCTCCATCTAATCTCCTGTTGATTTCTTCCAATGTATTCTTCATTTCAGTTATTGTACTCATTATTTGATTCCTTTTTTCTGTCTCCATATTTATGTTTTCTATCTCTTTGTTAAAGTTCTCTCTGAGATCATTGAGCATCCTTATAACCAGTGTTTAAAATTCTGGGTCTGATAAATTGTGTGTCTCCATTTTGTTTAGTACTTTGGGTGGGTCAGGTTCTCAGGGAATCTCCAGGGCAGGATAAACAAATGTTGGCCAGATGGATGAAGACTCAGATATGGCTGCTCCCTGTGTCTGCACACTGAGAATGGGGAGGGCTCAACAAAGTAACAATGGCTCTGCCAGTTTCTGCCCAGGAGAATGCTTCCCCTCCAGTCTTTGCCTCGGAGCCAGACAACTCAGTTCCTCTTATATGTCCTTGACATATTTTAAGTTGCTGCCCCAACCCTGGAGCTCAGAGCAAGTGAGTCTTTCAGTGAGTAAGTACATTCATGGGCCCTTTAAGAGAAATACCTGGGACTTCACCCACCCTAGTCTTACTCAACCAGAATCTCTACTGGTTTTCAGAGCAAGAGTCATGGGGCCTTCCCTCCCTGGCACTGAGACCCTGGACTGGGGAGCTCAGTATGGGGCTGTGATCTCTCACTTCACTGCTCTGAGAGGACCTTTGAAATCAAGAGATTCCTCCCACTAATTTTTAGTGGTTACGTGTACATGTAGGACCAGCCCATCTCTGCCCCTCCTAACAGTCTCAAGGTGGTTTCTTCTGTATGTCCTTATCTGTAGAGCTTCAGTTCAGCTTCACTTCAGGTGATTCTCAAATGGTAGTTGTTCTGTAGTTGAGTTGTAATTTTCATGTACTCATGCAAGGAGGCAAGCACAGCATTTATGTACTCTGCCGTCTTGACATCCTACATATTTTAATTACATAAGTAATTGTCAAATAGCTGTTTGGGTTAATCATACAACACACATTCATATTTTGCAAGTTATACACATCTCTATTTCTGTTATGTAGTCTCTATCTAAAATGTTTGTGGTATATGTGCATGTATATATATTTACATGGCTATATATACATAAGTTTTCACATATGTATGTATGGTACCATGTAATAGAATATTTGGGAATTTGATTTTCAATTAACAATTTATTTGTGATTCTTCCCATGTCACCACATTTAGATCTGCTTTATTCTTTTTAATTCCTGTTTAGGTTTTTATGATATAAATAAAACATAGTATAGTGTAAAATAACTTTCAATAAAGTTGAAGAAAGCAAATTGCTTTACTTAAGGGAGAATAAACTTTTTTTTAGTCTAAAGCATGTGAGCTTCCATGAATTTCATGATGGCCTATATTATCATGTCCATTTATATATAAGGAAACCATATCTAGAGAGCATAAGAAACCTACTACAGGCCAAACAGTAAATTGAGCAATGATATCTATTGGCAACCTCACATTTAAGATATAAAAGGATGGATTTCTGAACTACATATATAGCTGTGATAAAGCAGTATTTCTGATTGAGGAAAATAAAACAAATACCCAGTAAATACTATACAATATAGATTGTGACTCGTATTAAAATGAAATTGAATCATGAATCTCTAAGTGACTATGACAGGATGGCAGCAACTACTCAACATATGTGAAAATACATTGCTTGGATGAATTGGCATTTTGGTGGCAAATACATATGTGTGTGTGTGTGTGTGTGTATGTGTGTGTGTGTATTATACATATATGTGTATGCATTTTAAAAATCTATTTAAGTGATCTATATTCCTTTTGCAAAGGATCAAATTCAAAAAATTCTTCTGAAATTACATTGGATTCTTCTTAATTCCCTATCGTTACTATCTGAAGACACATTTTAGAATCATTCAGTCCAAAAACAGAAGCAGCATATGCATATCCACAGTCCTTTCCCTTCTTGTCTGATTAAAAAAAATAAAAATGACTCTGCCGTTTTGGCTCCTGGTTTTTCCTAAGCTTTATCAGGGTAATGGATAGAAAAAAAAAGGTAGATGCCAAGAGTGCTGGAAGAGAAAAGTAATAAATTCATAAAGAAAGGAAAGAGAAGTAAGTTATTAAACATTTGGAAAAGAGACAGAGATTTTTCTGAGTAGGTTCTATATAAGTGAGGTCAGAAAACAAGAAGGAATTTTGTTGTGCACCATAAATTGGATGTCTTTGTACTATCTAAAAAAAGACTTCAGTAAAGATTCGTAAATTTGTTATGATTTTTAAATATAAAATTAAAGTAATTAAAGCATAATTTGAAAAAATAGATTCAATTTGACAAATAGTATTTAACATGCTAAACAAAGGGTACTCTTAGGTACATAAAATTGAATGAAATAAGTGGGGAAAAACAAAAAATAATATCAAGAATAGCTGTAGAAAGTATTGAGAAATCTGTGTACATTAAATGGTTGCTCGCAAAACCTTAAAATAAATACCAGGTTGAGGAGTTTCAGTTGGGAGTAATAATTTCTTAAAATATTTCAACATGAGAGAAAGAGGGCCCATGATAAAGACTGAATTGTAAGAAACCAAATGTTTTAGCAAGGTGCAGCATAGATATAACTGAAGAGGATGTATTAATATTAACAGGGACATATGTGATTAATCTAAGAAAGGATTAACTGTTTCCTACAAACCCTACAGTTGAGTCTTGAACAATGTGAGGATTTAGGGCACTGACCCCCACACAGTTAAAAATCCACATATAACTTCTGACTTCCCAGAAACCTCACTTGTCCTTTGGTATCCATGGAGAATGGTTCCAGGACTCCTGTGGATTCCAAAATTCACAGATGCTCAACTTCTTTATGTAAAATGGCACAGATCAATGAATACAATTGGCCTTCCACAACTGCAGATTCCCAAAGATGGATAAAAAATACTATTTTCAATCTGTGGTTGGTTAAATTCACTGATAAGAGGACTGACGGTATGTTTATTGAAAAAAAACTGTGGATAAGTAGACCTGAGCAATTCAAACACATGTTGTTTAAAGGTCATCATTTTCAGGCAATAAATAAAAGACAGATAGTGGAATTTCTAACCTAACCCAGATTTCTGTGAGAAATATTAAATGTAAAATAAAATTTGAAATATTATGTGTAAAGTAAAATTAGTACATCCTATGTATCTTTTTTTTTAAAGTCTGTACATAGAATTGCTTCAAATTTTATTTTATTTTTTTGCTTTTTCTGCTTTTTGGTATGTGGGTAGCTCCCTGACCGGGAATCGAATCCAGGGCGCTGCACTGACAGCGCCAACGCCGAAGCCTTAAGCCACTACACCACCAGGGAACTCCCTCCTATGTATCTTTGAATTAGATAACACAGTACCTAAAAATTAAATATAAGAATGAGTGATTAACATAATTCAAAATATATTAGAAATATATTTCTATAAACTTCAATGCCATAATATTAGCATATAGAATAACCTGAGCCTTGAACTCAGGAAAATATGCATTAATAAAAATCTTTTTCATAATACATTAAATAAAATTGTAGCTAACACTTATTGGATACTTACTATATTCTATGAATTTGCTAAATTCAAAGTAAGATACAGTATTAACTCATTAAATCTTGAAACAACTATGAGAGCTATTTACTATTATAATATTATCCCAGTTTTAGAGAAAAGAAAACAGACACACACAGATCAAGTTACTTGCTAAAGTCACTCTTCTAAGTGGTGGAGACAATATCTGAATCTCAAAAATTCGGTGTAAGAGCTTGTACTCTTAACCACGACTCACCATTGCCTCACTCAGCAGTTAATTCAACCTATTTTTAAAAGCTTCAGCAACGTTTATTTTTATAGGAAAGCAATTACTCTTCAGAGGCACAATTTTAAGACTGATTTGATGACTTTTAAATGAAAGCCTTCAATCTACATAATTATTTCTGTTCTTTTTAAATAACAAAGGGTCACTTTTTCATATGTTATATAAAAAGAACTGTTATGCCAGATCTCCAACACCATATTCTAATCTAATTGTTTGTATTTCCCATATTTTTCATATATATCCATGAGGAATAAACTGAAAACTAAGTTTCCTTTAATTTTCAAGTGACACTGCCTGATAATCCATAATATAGTTTTTACAAGCCTCAAAAATTTAAAATTCTGTTAACTTGAAAGAGGTGAGAAACATAAAATGTTTTTACCAGAAATTGCTTGACACACTTTATTATGTATTTCTACTGTTGTTGCTTCATGCAATGATCTTCGGCAGAAGACTTCAGTTTTGGGGGGATAAATTTCAGATTGTATAAAAGAGAAACAGTGAATTTTAAGAACTTATAGCATCCAATCCTTCTCAGATACATATCCATTCTAACCTTTATCATATGACCTTCAGTGTATAAAATGCAGAAATATGGCTATTCCAGCAAGAATGACCTTGAAGTTTGCCGTGCTGAAAGAAATAACTTAAATATAGCAATTTCAGAGCTCAAGGAAAACTAAAGTCTGTATTTATATTGTTGACTATAGAGATTATTTTCTTTGCTAGTGGATGGTGGGTAATGACAGACTGCACATAAGGAAACGGAAACCTGTAGATTTTTATTATAATGTTTGAAGGAAGATAAGTTTACTTAAAACAACCTCTATTATAGTCTCTTCTTTGGCTTGCTCTTGGTCTTTAAAGATAGAATCTTACTGATTAAAATAGCATGGCAAATCTTTCTGGCTGCTTTAAAGTGATATTAACCTGAAACATTGTATCAACATAACAACTCGTTAGGACTTTCAAGATCCTCCAAAGTTGAGATTATTATGCTTTTGGCTGTCTCAAACACATTTGAGATCTGATGAAAGCTATGCATGTTCTCCTTAGAAAAATGTATATTTGACTATAACTGCAATGTTTACTTTATCAGCAGGGATTCAGGACTTCTTATTTGCCTCAAAAGGTCCACTAACATCAGATCCACAACTTCTAATCTAAAGCCATTGTTGATTTCATAGATAATAAAAATGATTTGGTAAGATAGAGATGATGGCATGGGGATGTGTAGTCAAAGGAGTACATTTATCTATTTGCATATACATGTGCAGTGATCTATTTACTTTATATGTAATATGTGCAAATTGAGTTTAAGTGATCTAACCTCTGACTTTATATTCACATCTTCCTTCTTATTTTTCCATGTATTGTTACCAAACTCAGGTTCAGCTGCTTGCTGCTCTTGAGCCAGTGATCAAGAGACAAGGGTTGGTGGAGAGAAAAGTAGGTTTATTCAAAATTCCATAATTCCAGGAGGATGATGTCCTATTTTTCTCAAAGACCACCTTTCCCTTTCTTAGAATGGCCAAGAGGATTTACAGGTATAAGAAGCAGCAAATCAAAGAAAAGGGTGAGTTAACTATGGCAACTCATCCAGGAGAACATCTCCTGAGGTCCAGTTTGTTTTATGATGGTTATAAGGATTCCAGTCATAAGAGTGATTCATATGTCATCTGACAGAAAACTTAAGTCCAGAATTGCAGCCTGGTTGTTGATGTACAGATGGCTGAGGGCTGACTCAATTTCTTTCAAGTAAATGTTCTGGCAATTAACCAGATTAATGAGGTATGCATGTAGCCTCAAGAAAATATCATTGAATCAGGAGGAAAAGGAAAATAAACTAAATTGTCAAACCTTAAAAAATATACTGTCACCCTTACAGTATCACTTATAAGAGGATACTTTTCACTGGACTTAAGCTCCATCAGGATGCTCTCGTTTTGAGATCTTTATAATTATATCTGCAAAGACCCTTTTCTATATAAGGAAAACTTATTTCCCAATAAGATTACATTTACATATTCTAAGATGTGAATATATGTTTTGGGGGGTACCGTTCAATCCACTATAGGTACTGTTATTAATCAGCTGTTAGGTATATCGTATTGGATATATCATTTTTTTTTTAATCTTACCAAAATTCTGTGAAGTAGGTAGCAGAATACCAATTATAGATGAAGAAATTGATACTCCCAGAAGTTAAGTAACAACCATATTTTGTATAGTTTAGTCAACAGTGGATTTCTTGCTTGGCCTATGTTCTCACTGACCAAAGCTTAATTAATGAGAAGAGCTCAATTAGTTACCCAAGTAAAATGAAACATAAAAGTTCTTAAACTCACCTTGAATTTTGTGATTTAACAAAGTAGAAAATATATGGGGAGTTCCCTGGTGGTGTAGTGGCTTAAGGCTTCGGCGCTGGCGCTGTCAACACTGCGGCCTGGGTTCGATTCCCAACCGGGGAACTACCCACATACTACCAAAAAAAAAAAAAAAAAAGAAAATATATGGACACAAGTAGCTGAGATATAAAAAGAAATTACATACAGTGAAGAAAAAATATATACGAGATCTGACAATTTGCAAACTTGCCATTGTGTGTGTTGGCAACACTGTACAAACAACTCAGTAAGGTTTCATAACGATATATCTGTGTCTCACAGCTGTGTTCATGTTGACATATGCCAGTGTCTTGATGAGTGGCCATCATTATTTGTTGTTGAGTGTTTTTGTGTGCTGTCATGAGAATGTCAAAGCTTGAATTGGAGTAGGTAACAAACATTGAATTTTTGGTTAAACTTGGCAAGAGTGGAAGTGAAATCAGTGACATGTTAGTCCAAGTTTATGGAGATAATGCCATGAGCAAAATGGCAGTGAAGAAAATGATGTTTTTCTGAGGGGAGAGAAAAATGTCACTGATGAAGAGAGGTCAGGGCAGGTAGTAATGAGCAGAACTGATGAAAATATTGCAAACATTCTTCGAATTGTGCATCAAAATCATCAGCTGAGTGTAAGAAACATAACAGACCAAGTAGACATTGACAGAGAAATAGAAAAATCTTAGATGAAAATCTTGGCTTGAGAAAGGTGTGTGCAAAAATGGTCCTAAACAAGCTCACCAATGAACAAAAGCAAAGGAGAGTCAAAATTTGCCAAGACCTTTTGGAGAGGCAAGACCATGTTTTGAGCTGTGTTATCACTGGTGATGAAACATGGGTGTACCAATATGACCCTGAAACAAAAAGTCAAAGTGCACAATGGAAGTAAACCAATTATTTATGGCCCAAAAAATGTCTGTCAGTCCAAATCAAGAGTCAAAATGATGTTGCTAACCGTTTTTGCTCTCAGAGGTATTATTCATTATGAATGTGTACCAACTGGACAAACAACCAAGTTTACTATTTGGAAGTGCTAAAAAAACTTTGTGAAAAAGTTAAATGAAAATGACATGAACTTTTCACCAGCAACTCATGGCTCTTGCATCATGACAATACACCAACTTACATGGCACTTTCTGAGGGAGTTTTTAGCCAGGAAACAAATTACTGTATGAAAACACTCTCCCTACTTACCTAATCTGGCCCCCAGTGACGATTTTCTTTACCGGAAGATAAAGGAAACATTGAAAGGAAGACATTTTAGATAATATTCAGGACATCAAGTGTCATACAACAGCAGCTCTGATAGCCATTCCAGAAAAAGAGTTCCAAAATTGCTTTGAAGGGTGGACTAGGCGCTGGTGTTGGTACATTGCTTCCCAAGGGGAGTACTTCGAAGGTAATTGTAGTGATATTCAACAATGAGGTATGTGGCACTTTTTCTAGAATGAGTTCTTGAACTTAATTGTTAGTCCTGGTATATACTCACATATAGTTAAGGGTATTTAGAGGAAGCTGATTTACCCAGTCATTTATCAATTTGTGGTGTCTTAATATTCTAAGATCATGAGGCTGATTATAAATGCCTTATGTTGCATTCTATCTCCTTACTTTAATGCTCATATATGGATATATCTACCTTGTCTTACTTAATGGGCATTCAATCCTTTACTTACTCAACATTTATGGAGCATCAGAAAATTGTGTAATACACTCAAGATGTAATGGTTAAAAAAGTTTTTTAGAAGGACCAATAATGGCTAATTTTAGTGGGTTCTGTGAAAACAACTGGGGACTCTGTTAGAGTCAGTGGAAGGGAATCAAGTCTATGTGGGATAGTCAGGGAAGGTTTCTCTGTGAACAGGATATTATTGCTGAGGCAATAAGCATAAAGAAGGATTTACCCATGAGAAGAGCAAAGAAAACACATTGCAGACTGAAGCAACAACATATGCAAGTCACCTATCACCAGAGAATATGTATCATCTTCAAAGAACTGAAAACAATAATTAGTATGGAAGTGTTACATCCTATGAAATAGGCTGGGGCCAGAGAATGTCAACTCCTACTTGAGGTAAGAAGTAAGGATTTTTCCTAAGAGTATGGTAAAAACACTGCAAGGCTTAAGCAGGGAAATGAAGTAGTTGAGTTCCTTTTAGAAAGATTGCTTTTGCTGTTTTTTGAGCATGGAAAGGACAGTGGCAAGAGTGGAGCAAGATAGAGCAGTGAAGGGGATTTGAGAACTTAAAAATTATCTGGGAACATTCAAAGCTCATGTAAATGATTACCTGTCTCATATATATATATATATATGAGAGAGAGAGAGAACACTGCAATTTAAAAAAATACTATATATATATATATATATATATATATATATATATATATATATATATTCAACAATGTGCATACACACACATAACATAGAGTAGACACAGTTGTTTCATTGTTTTGTAAAAGAGAAAATGTATCTAAAAATAAGTTCTCTCAAGAAAGAGATTGGATCTCATTTCCCTAGCTTCTGGCTATTCAAATAGAAGTTAATTTATCAATGATATAGTGGTTATTATTTATCTAGATGAGTGAAAGGGTGGAAAACAATACTCCAAGCAAATGGTAACCAGAGAAAAGCAGCAGTTGGAATACTGATATCTAATGAAGCAAACTTCAAGTTAAAAACCCTTTAAGACTCACTTTTTTGGAAAAACTCTTTGACCTTTATCTTCTTTCTCAATTAAGTGACATTCTTTCACCAGCTGGGCTCCTATAGCCCTTTGCATGTAACCTTATCACAAGAGGAATCATTTTATACTGTGACTGTCTGTTCACGTATCAATCTCTGTCACTGTCCCTAGAAATGAACTTCTTGAGGGTTGTGATATTGTCTATTTCTTTTATGTCCTCACCTCTAGCATGATAACTGATTTATGATAGATCCTTAGTAAATGTTACTGATAATTGACAAAAAAAACAAAACAACAAGAACAAAAAAAAACAACACTTTTTTTTCAAAGCTGTTTTATTATTATTATTATTGTTTTCATGAAGTTCAAAAGTTCCTGGAAAATCTTCACTCCATGTTTATGCTTTTAGTCTGCCTTTGTTGAACTTTTCAAGAGAAGTAGGGAGGTACAATAGAATACCTAGCACACTTGTAATTAGAACTCAATTTGGGTCTTAATTTTGCTACTTATTATGTATATGTTTGGGGATAAGTTGTCTAGCCTCTTTACAATAAAATTTATTCATCTACAAAAATAAAATAAAATAAAAGATTCCTATATTTTTTCTATAAAGAGATTGGAATAGTCTGCCTATTTTTAATTGTTCCTGTTGAGTTTTAGGAAGAATTTTGGATGAAGAGATTTAAAATGTCAAGTTTATCCTCTTACCAAAGCCAAGATTTATGTTGTTGAATGTGATTTTTTTAAACAAAATTGACTCATAGAACTAAATTGAATGATAGTTTAGGCACAGAGTAAAATGTGCTTTGATTAATTAAACTGGGCAAAAGCAAGAATCTTTATCATGCTCCTGAGAATGAGTTAATTCATTGCTAGTCTTCCACAAACAACTGAAACAAGCCAGAAATTTGGAGTAGAGTTAGCTACTTTTCTAGCTAGACAAATCAAAATTGGCTATAGTAAATGTGAATTAAGAAAAATAAATAATTGTGGAAGTTGAAACTTGTCTCTAGACTTTTTCAAATCTTCAAATTGAAAAAATATACAAAACATTTTTCATTAAACCAGGATTTCTATTAACTATGTTTTTTTTTCCATATTTCTTAGTATATACCAATGGTTGTATTGCTTCAAGTGATATGTAGAAATATCTGCCAATGTGATGGGCTAGTTTTAATAATAATTTGATTTATAACAATCTATATCAAAATATACCAAACAATCATGCAACTCTAAATCCCATTTATTTGTCTATATTACATATAATAAGCTGATTTTTTAAAGAAAAATTTTCTCTAGGGATTTTTAACTTTTAAATTTAAATTTGCACATTATAATTTTTAAAAAGACTCAAAATTGTTCTAACACAGATTGAGATTATCACACTAAAACATAATTATCTAATTATTTAATTAAATGCTAAATAAAAACTTACAAGTAGATTGCATTTATATAGTTTATTAAATAAAATACAGTTACATATAATAAATAAACAATAGCTTTTAGGGTTGTTTTTATCTCTGTCTTAATAGATTTAAGTGTAATTAAATAACATGTCATTCAACTATGGAAAATAAAATCTAACAAAGCTTCAATTCAATGTATATCTTATAAATAATTAATTTTCTATAGTAGAAGAAATTATGTGAGTATCTTTTAGAACCTGTCTTAATAAAGCATGGCCAAATTTACCTGTTTATATATTAAATACTACAATGTGAGTAGTATTAACTGCATTCCTATCATTTCTGATTGACTCAAACAATGGTACTGATTCTATAACTACTGTGACTTTCCTTATTCAAGGACTTATCGAAGCTTTGCAAGTTTAAAGGGCTGATATTTGAATAAGCTGTCTTTTGTTATGTCTACATTTAATAAAATTTAGGCATAATACATTTTCATTCTGAAGTCATTTGCTTTTTATTATAGTGAGTCCTGCATTTCTAGGTTTCCTCTTCTTAGTTACAACTGATTCTACTAAAAGAGGGAGTTTGTTTTAGGATAGCTGTGTAAGCAAATAAATATTTCCTGCCTTAATTTTAATATTAGTGTTTCACTTATTTTTTTGAATTCTAGTGAATGTCAAAAACAGTTTTTTTATGGTATCTTTTAATAGTCTAGCTATGTATTTTATCTTTTAATAACTACAATAGAATGAAACAAAATTGGCGTAGCAACTTTACACAGTATACATTAAAATACATTAAATACCAGAAACCTAAGAAAATTTGTTGGGCTGGTATGTAATATATTTTTTATTATTTCATTGTAGTATTTTCTTACTTGAAAGCTGTCACTGTCATAGTTGGATGCAAACAGTGTTATTTCAAAAAGATAGAACTTATGAGGTCATATCTTTTTCTACATGTGCCAACATTCTGAGTTAAAATTATATATTTTTCAATTCTAGCAGCTATTTGATTACATATGTTCCTCGGAATTAATGTAATTTAGATTTCTTTGATTAAAAATTAAAAGATTAATGTTAAAATTGAGATAAATTTTTATATAAAAGCATTTTTACTATTCCCTTACAGTTTGTTAAAACATAAATATTTGAAGATTATTTATACTTACAATGAATATGAAATAATAACATATTGTTTCCAAACTTCTAAACTGAGGTATATTCTTTAACTTTTTTATGGTTAAAAAAAGTCACTCTACATTCTCTCTCCTAGAGCCAATTTTCCTCTATTCTTGCTTTATCACAGGCTTCACCTAGAATTAAAATGAATAGATAATCTGCCAACACTTTATTCTTTGTTTTAATTTCATCTAGTTTGTGTATATTAGAGAATTATTAAGATATAACTAATTTAGGCAAAGCACATTTACATATTTATTTATATGAATAAGTATCTCATATTAAAGTAATTTACTCTACCTATAACATAAACTCAGATTAACCAAGTGGCCACTTCAAGACATATGAGTATGTGATTTCTATAACTACTAGGATTTGTCATGGACATTGTATTATTCCCTAGTATTTTTAGAATAAAATCTTGAGTCTTGACAAATTACTGACATCCTATTGTTAAAATACTAACAAGATAAAATGGTAATAAGTATGAAAGATATAAGCTATACAAGAAAGGGCTACTATACAACATCTGACTTTTAAAACTTTCTTCAAACTTTTGGTCTCATTGGACAAAAGGAGCTATGTATTTTTCTAATATCTATTAATTTCTTTAACCTTCAATTTTCCTGAGTTTTATATAAAATACATCTCGACTCTTTAGTTAAAAACTAATGGCATGGTAGTGTCACCCTACCAATCTATCACCTATTTATTATCAATCTATCTACCTATCTATCATCTATCTCTCTGCACATATATCTATTTTTGTGTGATGATACACAGGTTTATGTATAGATTTTAATATAATTATTTTTAAATTAGATCTAACTTTTTGGTGGTTTGAATTAGATGATCCAAAAGATAATATAATATATAAATGGGATAAATATAAAGCATATTGCATAAATGAGAAAATGTTAATTCAATTTATAGACCTTGAAATTATATAAAACAAATATAACTATCATGCAAATTATTTGGAATTTTACCTAATGATAACTATAAATATCGATTAGTTCATGTTATTTCAGCTTAAGATATTTTACACATTCAGTGAGGATGTTGAGAAACATACATTTGTATGGCAAATTTACTACAGAAAAAGACCATTTTATGGTTATCTATCCTATGACATTTTTCACTTTTTTTTAGAAACAACCCAAATTTTAGCTGACTCTACTGCTGCCTATTTTAAAAGTCTACATTTCCCACCCTCTTATATTTTGTATGCTATTTACTCAACATATGCATATACTTGAAGTTTTCCAATAAAACTTTGAAAATATTGACAGTCATAACCCAATCAATAGATAAGCTTCTAAAGTGTACTCATGTAAATTGAAGAATGAATGAATAAAGTATTTATCACATGCAAATGTAAATTTTAAGTTATTTTAATAATATGGCTATACAGAGAGTGCCAAAAACATGTTTACACATTTTAGAAAGGAAAAACTGTATAAAATTGGTCAATATATACCAATAACAAAAGATGTATACAAGTCATTTTTTACTTCTGCAATAAAAAGAGGTGATCAAAATGGTTACTATCAGCATCCAGACACTTCTGATTACGGTGAACTACTGCTTGAACAACACTGACCAAAGTGTCCACTTGTATTGCTGTGCGTGCTGTTTCAATTTCTTCCCGAAGTACTGCCAGTGTAACTATTTTCTATGGTACATTGCATCCTTTAAGGTCCCTCGTAGGTAAGAGCCAAGGGGTGTTAAGTCAGGAGAATGTGGGAGAAACTCAAACAATGTTTTCAAATTTCAAATACCACTTTAAAATAGTCTAGCATTCCTTGAATTGACAATTGTGCTTCTGCCATTTTCTTTGTCCTGCTCCTTGCATGGTGATGCTAGCGTTGATTTGAATAACACCATTTTTTGAGCAAGTGTCATACTATACACTGTTACTGTTTATATTTTATATAAAACTCAGGAAAATTGAAGGTTAAAGAAATTAATATGTATTAGAAAAATATATGATTCCTTTCATCCAATGAAATCAAAATTTTGAAGACAGTTTTAAAAACAGTATGTTGTATAGAATAGCCCTTTCTTGTATAGCTTATATCTTTCATACTCATTACCATTTTATCTTGTTAGTATTTTAACAATAGGATGTCAGTAATTTCCCAAGACTCAAGATTTTATTCAGCTTTGAAAACTAAATACATAGATAACATTTATGTAAAAGTATACACATTTTTTGGCACCTCAGTATTTATTAATGAGATTTAATAAATACCGGCTATGAGAAACATTTAGTTGATTATCACCTGTACAATTCTTAAAATGAAATTTACTTTTATGCATAGTTTTCCAATAGATTTAAGTCCTAGTGTATATTTTAGTACATATTCTCAACATGAATTCACTTGATATTCTTTTTTCATGGTAAACTAATACAACTTTTTCATTGTTTGAAGGCTTGAAGCTATTCAATTGAATAAATACTACCTATTGCTTAACTGTATGAATAAAACTTACTTCATAGTGCTATAAATTACTGAATTCATCTAGCTGTTTATGGGTTTGATGAAATTATACTCTGAGGTAGTAGCATGTATCCTTTCCTTCCATCCGGAAATCATAAACATAGTATGCAACAAGTTGACAATGCACTATAGAATTGTACACCTGGAATCTGTGTAATTCTTGCTAACCAATATCACCTAAATAAGTCTAACAATAAAAAAATTATAAGTTGTGTTTTCCCAGCAAATGAAAGAAAAAAGTGTTAACTTATCTCTCCATTTTTATTTTTTCATGGGTTAGAACAATCAAAGAAAGGAAATGACATATATATTTGATGCTCAAAATGAAAGTGACCCAAGGCTTACAATAATATTTAATTATCACTGAAAGCAGACTCAGTTGAGGTGTCCCAGATAATTATGAGCCCAAGGGATGACATAAAAATTTAAAAAAGAAGTTTTAAGTTAGAATTTTGTGTCTCTTTAAGCTCAGAAGAAGAGAAAATAGAAATGTGAATAAAATATCAGAAAAATGAAATTTGATAAATACTTGTTAAATTTATAGTGGAACCAAATGGAACATATCCAATAGCATAAGTAAGTAAAATTAATATTTATATTATTAAATATTAGTAAAAGTATTGCTTTTTACTTTGTCTCAAAATGATACATTCTGCTTAGGATATCATTGTCTATAGAATATAATGCCAGATCTGATATTTGGTTTGATTCTGTCTTGTAAGCAGGTAATGATACTGTGATCAGCTTCTATCCAAAGAGTAATTTTAATATAGTTCATTCCTCCCAACACTCTGCTTCAACTAAAGGAGGGAAGTAGTGGTATGCTGTTATTTCTAGGTTTTTCAGTAAGGCTGTCTTACAGGATAAAAACAAACTTATGATGAATTAGATTAGACAAATTTGCACATCAATGGGAAATGAAGTATTAACCTGTTTTGAAGCCAACACTAAAATGAACCACGAAGTAGAGAATAAATGAATGTATCATGTAATATTGTTCAGCAAAAGCTACTGTCCCCCATTTCCATTTATTGTTCTCTGTATCATTTAGCTTTCACTGTGTATCAAATTATCCCAAAACTTAGTGAACTAAAACACTTCAGCTTCTATAATTCATGGTTGTGTGGTTGGAATGGGCAGTATTTCTGGTTTGTGATAAATTGGCTGATCTCTGCTAGACTCTTTCAGTTGGCTGACCATTGGGTGATAAAGAATGGCCTCACACATGTCAGGTGTTGGCAGGTGGTTGACTAGTGGACTACTGGCAGAGACTCCTTGGTTTTTCACGTGATCCCTCATTCTCCATGAGATTAGTACAGTTTTGTTTACTTAGCGGTGTAAGATTTACATAACAAGAGAGAGTAAGTCTAAGCAGGCCACCATTGTTGAAGTCTCCACTTGTATATTGTTTGCTCTTATCCCATTGGCCAAAGAAAATCATATGGCTCAACATATGTTAATGCAGGTGAGAATTACCCAAAGATATATATATATACAGGTAAGGGAGTTATTGTGTCCATTTTGCTAGTAATATACCTTACTTTTTTTTTTCTGTTTTTCCTTTTTACTCAGAATAAGGCCTCACTTCCTCATTGTATGTATTTATGGTCTTTGAAGTCTCTTTTTCATAATAGAGATTTCTACTCATGACCCTATGCCTGCCTATTTTCTTTTACTCTTCCTCTCTTTTCCTAAGAGGGAAAAATTTATTTCAATTTTATTTTTCTACTTCCTATAAAGTACAAGATTTTTACTAGAAAAATAGAATTATTTCCCTTTCTATAGCTTTGTTCTAACATTCTAAATAGCATTGGGAGCAAACTTGAGATGTGCTTCAGGCAGAATGAGGCCTAAGTAATGAAAATTTTGCACTAAGATATTTTAATGCAAATCCCTGAGGTTTGGCTTGCATTTCTGTTTAGGAAAGAACTGGGAGGAGACGTCAAGGTTAATATTTGAAGATCAAACTGCAGTCTTGGTATTTACATAGAACAAATTGAGCATTGATCAGAGAGGAGTGCTGCTTATACCTTTAAAATTTACAATCTTAGTTCATTTTTAAAAACTTACTCAAAACTTTAAAATTCTTTTTTTTACTGGCTTACAGAATCCAGTACTATTAATGATTAGAGCTATTTTTAGAATTATTATATTCTATAATATAAAATGCTAAAGGAATCAGCATTATACTAAACATTAAAAGTTTCCTGATGAAAATAAAAACCCAAGCATATTAGAGTTATCTGATATATAGAAGTTATTTTATTATTTCCTCTAAAATTGAAAAGGATACCATAAATGTATACATTTCTGTATTTACGATGAACTAGTTATTACCCAAGAAGGCCAAAACAATAGGTAGTAAATAAATTGAATTCCTTAGTTTTAAAGATTATATTTAATTGCAAAGGTCAAAGAAAATTACAAACATATGCTCATTATTTATTCTTAAGTCAAAATGTCTTTATCTTCCCATTATTTTTATAACTGTCTAGGCATTTAGAATGATGACAGCAACAAACCAGAGTTCCCCCTCTATTCCCAGAATGTCAATTTTTTCCAGAAAATATTAATATATCCTATATCAAAATTTACCTTAAGGCAAATTAAACATTTGTGTATATATTCTGGTATGTGTGGTATGGATTTCAATTTTATTAATATACTAGTCTATGAAAGTATAAATTTGATTCATTTTAGGATAGTTAAATAGGATGCTTGAAGACATCAATTGACAGTGAAATTTTTCCTCAATGTAGAATTTCTTATAGAAACCACTCTGAGTCATCCCTACGATTTTGAACACAATTCCAATAATAAAAAAGCTAACATCTAATGAGTACCCATTATTTATTCATGGTGTATCATCCAAAGTTCTCACACTATTGCCAGTATTCCTTTACAAATAAGGTTTTTGAGAACAGAGTTAACTTGTCCAATATCAAACAGTTGTAAAGTGCTGGAACCAAAATTGGAAGAAATACTATGCCAAAATTTCTTAGATGGAGACTTAAGATTGCCATAAACAACTTTTTAGGAAAAGATTATATGTATATAGTTGTAAATATGCTGAAAAACCGAGGTAATACATAAAATAATTATAGGAAGCAAGGAAGAAGTAGTTCTTCAAAATTCAATAATAGAACTTAGAAAAGATAAACTAGTTGGGGAAAATAGTCAACACAACCAACACAGGCTGGAAGATAGTCATTAAAGCTTATTAATAAAATGAGATTTTCTTGGACTGGCATGCTGAAAACAAACCAGTATTTCACTGCTGTTAAAGGGAAAGAAACAATACCACATTAGACCATATTAGAACTTATATAAGATGATGGACCAAGAGTTAATATGAAATTGTAAGTTTATTTATGATATAGATTTTGAAGAACATGATAAAGTCCAAAGAAGAATCAATAATTGGTTATAAGGTTGCAAATACAGCATATGAGAAAAGATAAATGAGTTAGGTGTTTTTAGCACAAAAGAGTGAAAACTGGGTAAATAAGGGAGTGTATAAATCATAGACAACTTTAAGATGTGTTCACAAAATTAAATGATGGTAAGATTGTAAATTTTCTGGAAAAGTTTTTTAAGACATAAATTAATGTGAAGAAGCTATTTCATGAGGGTGAAAGGAGGAACTTCTTTACTGTCAATAAGATAAAATGCAAGAATTCCAAAGAAGGTCATAAAATTTCCACCCCTGGAAATTGAGAAAAACATTGACAGCTGTTTTTTTCTGTTTAGATATTCTGCAGCTTATAGGCAAGGAACCTGTGGCATACGTGCTCTCAAAGTGTGTTTCACAAATGCAATAATAAAGTTTGAATATCAAATATATGTCTTGGATACCCATATACAAATTGATAATGACTCATAAAATATATTAATTCCTTATACATTTGTTATTTATTCCCAGGAAATATTTTGAGTTTATAATAATTTCTAAGGCTATCATTTCTTAATAAAGTATTTTTATTCTTTTTTGCCAGCCACATAATTATCATCTTTCTATGACATCATTTCTCCAAACATATATTAAACAACAAATGGGAGCCATGTACTGACTCAGGTGCTAAAGTTATAGCAATTATACAAGCCATTTCTTATCTTCATGAAGCTGACAGTTAATTGGGGGAAAGAGTATGACATAGATGGTTAACTGAGCAATTGTTAAACAATAATAGTGACTAAAGAACAAAAACATTTACTGAAAATATTTTAATAAAAATGATAGTGATGTTGATCGAAACCTTTTTTTTAATTTTATCTTTTTTTAATTTTTATTTTTTTATTTACTAAAACAAAAGTGCAATGTGGAGAACACTGACCCAGAAAACCAGGACATGGTATTCCAGGAATGTAATCTTATGAATGTATATTTTTCTGTGACACTTGAAGATTTTTTTTAACTCTTTGCAATACAGGTTCATCCTAGGATATAATTTATTTTTTAAAAAATGGTTTTATTTGCAAAATATATTTTGAGAGACTATATAAAACAATGAATTTTTAGAGAAACCAAGTTCACCGCCCACTGAGAGAGAATATTTTAATCATGTATTTTATTATACTTCCAAGATTGGATTCTACATAGAAGTCTAGGAAATTTAATATGTTATTTATTTTCATACATGATAGATTGGACTAGTTGAAAATGAAGGGAGAAATGGTGAATCTAGTTAAATTGTTGTCATCTTAAATTTAAAATTGATTGATTATATTTCTTTTTCAGTGAGTTGAATTTTAGGCACCATTCCAGACAGTTACCAAGTAGAAGTTGATTAACACCTTTGACTCCTGTGGGCAAGAGGAAGAATAATGTAAAAGAGTTTTGTTTACTTTAGAGATAGTAAAGGAAGTCTCAATAGGAATGGGAGAATCATTTAAAATAGTACTCCATTTACATTTTTATACAGCTCAAGTGTTGAGGATAAACAGAGAACCCACTGAAGTTATTAGGAAGCAGATAGAATAGAGGTATATGGCATATTTGGATTGGTGGCATACTCATAGAGCAGTGTTCTCAACTTGAGCATGCATCAGAACATTATGAAAACCCAGAGTTTCCACTCCCAAGTTTCTGATTAGGTAGGTCTGGATTAGGACCCCAAAATTTGCATTTCTAATAAATTCCCAGATGATGCTACGGCTGCTAGTCTGGACACCACACTGTGAGACCCACTGGCAGAGTATGTCTATGATAGCCTTTGAATAAAAAGATCATCAAAATAATAAAAGCAAAAATACTAACAGTAGCGGGAAAGGCAAAACAATGAAAAAAGGAAAAGCTGAAGACTAGGGATTTATTTAATTATTTGCTTTGTCTATGGCCCATTCATAGAAAAGTTGTTGTTTCTATAATTTAAATGACCTTGTTCTGTTATGAGTGATAATCATGACACTCTAAGCTCCATGAGGCCAGGGACTTTACCTGTCAGTTCATCACTGTTTCCATAAAACTGTCCCTGATTGTACAGTCTACTCAATTTGCAGTCTGTGTAAGGAACAGATTTGGATTCTCAGGAATTTGAACTGAGACTCACAGAAGATGCCTGTCCACAGTGGACACTGGAGCTATGAAGTAAATGGATTATACCAAAATCATGAGAAAAGTGGAAACCGTGAGTGAACAAGGAAGTCAGTTAGGTAGAAAAGAGAATAGAGCTCAAAAGGGGTAACACCGGCCTTGAGGGCAACTGAAGTGTTTCAGATGACTTCCCTGGGTCACTGAAATTAGCTCTATTTGATTTCCTCTTCTTGAATTTTTATAAGGTTTTCCAATATCTATAGAATAACTCCCCTCTCTTTACCCATTTTTTGGAGATAGATTGATATGTGTTTGCTTCATGCTACTGAAAACCTCACACTAGGGCCTAAAGGCTTATTTTCCCGGAAATAATGGCCACTTGTAAAAGTGGCAGAAGGAAATTTTGTGAGTTGAGACCAAATTTCCTTTGCTACAGACAAATTGGCTTTTCTAAGGAAGATCCTAATTTAACAGTAAATATCTGCTAGTCTCAAGGAATAGTTTTAGTAGAACATACTTTTCTAAGATAGTGCTCCTGCTATAGTGGTCATTTTATACCTTTAACTGAAAAAGAAGATTCTAGAAAGCCCACTCTGGCTGCCATTACCGTACCACCATGGATGAGTACCTGGGATTTTAAATACCTTTTGTCAGGACCCAGAGCTAGATGGGAAAGTATACTGACAAGCCCACTCTCTATTGTGTTGTAGAAATGCAGTTGACAGTGATTGAAAAAAATTAGATTCTTTTCAATTTAAAACTCTCAAAAATAAACAGCAACAGCAAAAAAAAAATAAAAATAAAAATAAAAAAATGAAACCAAGTGTAACCAAAAATCATCTTCCAATGTAAAGTTTTTAAGTTTAAATTAACATAAAAAAAACTCCATAATTTCATGGAGTTCTTTTTAAAGTGTGCTTTTCAAATATTTCCTTTGAAACATTTTTGTTTCAAATGTGCATATGAAATTCTAACTACAATGCTGAATATCAGACTGGTGAATTATGAGTAATAAACTCAGTTATTCTTTGGTGTTGTATATTTCATATTGTGACTTAGGAGTCTGATAAAAGCCATGGACCAAATGTTCCACCCTTGACAGGGCTCCAAGTCAACAGTAAGCTTAATGGAAATTTTGTGTATGGTTTTCTTTCAAGAGGAGTTCTATGGCTAAAAACTTACAAATTCAATCCTATCCTTAGATATTAATTGATATGCTTCCCCTTCTTACCTTGGCTAAAATGTCTATTTTTTTTCTATTTTGTTTACTATAAAATAAGTGATGCTATGTATATAAGTAATAGGGTATCAGAAAATAATACTTTTTGTTAGCATATTGATGGGTTCTTACCCTAAATGAATAGATTAACTTTTAAAATCAGTTTGGCATTTTATGCTGTGGCAGGTAAGATTGACACACAATTTCCAAAGTGAATTGAGAATCCTATTAGCTAGTTACTGTGAAAGCTCCTGAGACTACGTAATAGTGCTCTTTCGCAAAGGGAAGCTACTTTGAAAAAGCAGCTAATTCAAAACATCAATTGAGTTCTTGAGGGGCAAAGGTATTAAGAATGAAGTTGCCTGCCAGAGGAAAGAATATAATCAGGAGTTAAGAAGCAGACAAGATTGCAAAACAGAAAAGGGAAAATTGAAGTTTTTTTCAAAAACCTGAAAATTCTACCATGAAATTATTTTAAAAGCTCAACAGGGAAGTAGGCAGTCAAAATTCTAAGGGAATCAGAGAAAAACCCCATGGGAAATATTTTATCGTCAAGAAAAATAGAGGAATAAATAAATTTTCATTTGAATAAACTAGTTTATTTTGTGAAAGATTAAAGCTCACTTAAAATGAAGTCTTATTTTGGAGATCAAGGTGAGTTCTCACATCTGTCATGTTGAAACAGTATCGCTAACTCTGTAGTCTGTATTTTCACACTGACAATCTTGTACACAGTTTAGTAAATACAGATTCCTTATTGGTTTTGTTAGTTCTATGAGAACAGCTGTATCCTCTTAGCACAATTAATGGATGCAATAAAGAGACACTAAAATTTCCATATCATATATAATAATTTCTAGATTAGGAAATTGCAATAAATTAAGTAGTAGTTGGAGACATTTCTAACCTCCACTGGCGTGGGTGCCCTTGCAAGGCTGGGCTGCGTGGGGAGCGGAGAAGAGAAGGCAGAGCGGGCCATAGGCCGCGGGCCACAGGGTCTGGGCCAGGGACCAGGGGACAGGGTTTGGAGTCTACCGCGGTCCGGCGTTCGACCCGGGCCCGAAGGCTGACTGGGCACCTGCTCGGAGCAGGCCCAAGCAGGGAAGCGGCACACTGGCCTGGTTCCATCCTCAGCGATGTTTAGGCCTGATGCTCTTGCTTCTGTTTCGCAGTCGAGAGCCGTAGACATTGATAATGCAAACCGTACGTGGAACTGCATATTTTAAACTTTCCCAAGCCTTTTTGTTGTCCTATGAGCCAGTCCAGTTTTCTTGCAAGCAGGTAACTCCGAGGGACCACTGTCTCTTCCTAACCCACCCCATTTGTCCGTAGGTGCTTCCCTTGTCGCTCTCCGAGTTTGCCTGCGAACTTGAACCCTGTCCCTCCAGCACATTCTTCCTGTCGGCTGAGACAAACCCACAGGGTTTTAGCTTTTACGGGTTTTACTATTACGTGTAATAGTAATTTTACTATTACTATTTACGATTACTGTTATAATAGGAGGTCATGCTTGTATAGCACGGACTGTGCTCCAGGCATGGCGTTAAGAGCTTTTACATGCTTTAATTCATTCATTCTTTGCCACAACACTGTTATTATCCCCAGTTCTTGCTGCTATCCCCAGTTTGCAAAGCAGGAAACAGGTCCAGAGAGATAAAATAAATTGCTGAAGGTTACACAGAAGGCAAATCTCCTGATTCTGGACTGAGCTGTTTTTAAAACATGATCAAAACAAAGTAAACATTGCAGAGTTTCATGATTATTAAGTGAATTGTAAAATTTAATGGTAAATGCATCAGTGTAATGGTTATTATGGCTTTTTAAAATTTATACGTCTGTAGATGAATATGTCTTATTGCTGGAACAAGAAGGGCTGTGCATCAATTTACTTCCATTTCTAGTTTTTATAGCTGTATGCCCTTAGATACCCTGGTCATATAAACAAGTACTTGGGAACATAGCTTTATTGTAGCAGTGTCACTCAATTCTTGATCTCAAAAAATTAGGTTTGATGATGTATGAGCTGAGTATTCAATTAGGCCCTCCAATTTCGTTGAAAACAAAGAATTGAAAAACCACCTGATTTGCCAAAGAATTTGTTTACCTAGTTCTTTTATTTTTCCAGTTTCTGGAAAATATAATAAATAGGTTTTATCAAGACATCAAATGACTATGAATTAGACATTTTTTTTCCAATCAGATGTATCATGTTAAACCTTCTATACTCAAACTTTGGGGAAAATCTTAACATTTTTAATTTTAATGAATAGTTTTGGATAAAATGCTTTTTGCTGTTGTTGTCAGGTGGTTCAATTTTATTTTTGCTAAAACTTTACAAATAATGGTATATAGCTCATTCAAGGTGAAACTGGCATGTATAAAAAATGTTTTTCATATAATTGAATTAATGTAGTGTGTTTTCATCATCAAACTAGTGAAATTGGATATTACTTTTCCCTCAGAAACAGTTTGAATTCATTGTTGCATTTCAAATAAAGTATCATGCAATAGGAGGAATATAATAAAAAACAAAGCTGTAGTTTAACGTGGATCTTTATTTCATTTTTTAAAGACAATGCTTTGGAAAACAATATTATATTATTGACAAGATTAATATACTCTAATACATACATTTGAAACTCTGTTACATACTTCAAAAAAGAATACTGTGGAAGTTAAAAAGATGTAATAGAAACCGAAAATTATGTTCAAAATAGTCTTCTGAAAAATTTTTTTCTAGTATGAAAATTCCATTAGTTTATGGAAAATATAATTTATTTAAAAAGGACATCAGCTTTAAAGAATATTTTAAAAGTTAAAATCTTGGTTCTCATATAAATAAACATGTTAAAGATTAATTGAACTCGTGAAAGAGAAAACTGTTAAGATGTTATGAATAGTTAAAAGAATTCTAAGATCCAAATATGTATAGGAAATAAGAAATTTGAAATAAACTTGCAAATAGATGCAAAATCTATCTATCCACAAGTAATCAATTGCATACCATCACACATATTTGCATTTCTATGAACAAGAATTATTTGGATTATTATCAGTTTTCTGACAGTTTCTTTGTTCTTAAAATATTATTTCCTGACAGTAATAATACTTAGAATATTAAAACAAATATTAATAAAATGAAATCATTACAACTGTTTTAATTAATAATTGCTTTTATTTTGGCACAATGCCATATATACATGTGTGTAGTCGAATACCCTTAGGGAAAAGTATCATTTTTAAGAAAAGGAAAACTAAGGCTCAAAGAGATAACCTTCCTGAAGTTCCACAACTAACAAGCCTCCCAAAGACGGTTTAGACTTGTTCTCTTGCTTCAAGTATAATACTGTTTTTGCTACATCAAAATTGATAAAGTTAAAGAATAGCAATAATTATCAGTGCTTTATTTATGATTATTAAACACCAAATTTGACTTCAATAATTAACTAACTGTGTAGCTGTTTAAATTTATACTTTATTTAAAAGCTTGTGAGCTGAAATAAGGTTGAAAAAATATGTATCACTTTTGACTGGTGAGCTAACTGAAATGAACAATTCAAGGAAAGCAAAAAGGAGAGCCAGATCTGGAAGCTTATTGATAATTTATGTTGTATTTCATTTTTTACTGAAGAAAATATTGTATTTTGAAATCTTTTTTTGCATGACATTATTAGTCATTTCTAATTACATTAAAGATAAAAGTTTTATTCTTTCAATTTTAGGATGTTAATGTAGAAGAATTATTATCTCATTTTATTATGGTCTGTCATTGTAGCATTGATTTTCAACCATAATTTTATTAAAATGTATTAAAATATTTAGTTCAGTTCTGAAATGTAACCATAATTTAAGAAATCCATCTGGAATAAATCTCCTCTGATATTAGTGGCTCTATTATTTTTGTCCTGCATTATAATTTGACAACAGTGCTTTTTGAAAAGTGGATAAAAGTATATTTTTATAACTTTCTATAACAAAATGCCACACTTTACATTTAAAAAGGAAATTACCAAAGAAATGTTCTTTAAACAATCCTGTAGTTGATTTTTTGAAACCAAATACCAGTAGCACAAAAGACCAGTAAAATCTTGATATCCGTCCCTAGAAATTAAAACAATATGAAAAATATGTTGGTTTAAAAAAATCAAGGATTATATTTTTATATACATTGTTTTCTGAATTATTATTCATGATGGAATTGGGCACCTTTGGTGAGGTATTAGGGATCTCCAGAGAAATAGAACCAATAGGATGTATATATAGAAAGAGAAAGAGTCATATTATAAGGAATTGGCTCATGCAATTATGTTGGCTCAGAAGTCTCAAGATCTGTAGTTGGTAAGGTGGAAACCCAGGAGAGCCAATGACAAAGTTTCAGTCCAAAAATCAATGGGCTGGGTCCCCAAGAAGAACAAAGTTTTCTGTTTCAGACTGAAGGCAGGAAAAGACCAATGTCTCAGCTCATTGAGTCAGGCAGGTGAGGATCTCTTTTACTCAGCTTTTTTTTGTCCTAGTCAGGTATTCGATTGATTGAATAAAGCCCACCCACATTAGGGAGGGCAATCTGCTTTATTCAGTCCCCAGATTGCGATGTTAACCTCCTGGAGAAAATCCACATGGACACACCCAGAATGATGTTTGACGAAAAGTCTGGGCACTCCATGGCCCAGTCAAGTTGACATAAAATTAACCACCACTGGTGATATCTTCAAATATTTTTTTTCATTTCATAAAGGCTTTGCAGACATCAGGTAGAACTATTTTTTTCCAGTTTTACTGAGATATAATTGACATATATATCGTATTAGTTTAAGGTGTACAACATAATGATGGATATGTATTACACAATAATTACCACAATAAGTTTAGTTAACATTCATCACCTCACCAAATTATAATTTTTTCTTGTGATGAGAACTTCTGAGATTTACCATATTTTTCCATGTATAAGATGATACTTTTGTCTAAAATTATTAGACAAAAATATGGGAGTCATCTTATACACAGGAGTAACCAGTTCAGAGGGTTTCTTAATGTTAGGTTAGGAAAGTAGGGGTCGTTTTATACATGGAAAAGTATGGTAGTCTCTCAGCAACTTTTAAATGTACAATATTATTAACTATAGTCATCAGGGTGTATATTATATCCTCAGAACTTGTTTGTCTTACAACTAGAAACTTGTACCTTTTGACGACCTTTACCTATTTTCCCAACCTCAACTCTGAAAACCACCAGTCTGTTCTTTGTTTCTGTAAGTCTGGCTTTTTTTGATTCCACATATAAGTGAGATTATTTTTAAAGATGTTTTTTAAAATGGCTGTATTTATCTCAAAGCTTTCCTCGACCATATATTGAAATTGTTTACTATATATTACATCTACATTTCCAGATTATTAAATTACAAGTATTATGAAAGCTATTACAGTAGACTCTCAGTTAATTGGCACCCATGGGGATTGGTAGATGCCGGATAAATGTAAGTAGACTCTCCCTTAACAGCAAATCAAGCAACCGGCACTCTTAAGCAACTGGCAAAATCTCAATCAACCAGCAAAAATGTGTTCCCAGTTGCTTGAGAGTGCCAGTTGGTTGAGTTCTGGTTAATGGAGAGTTTACTGTATTAGGAATATATCAGGGCTTTCTAGAAGGTTTCTGCCATGTAATATGATAATTAGAGGAATTAATGGATGAATTTTTTCTGGACAGCCCTCCTATTTTAGATAACAAGTTAAATGCAGTGCTTAATTGAACAAGAAACTTAATTTTCTCCTGTAACTTGGATATAAAGAAAAAATGTTGATCTCTCTAGTTTCATGTAGAAAAATGATGTTACTGAATTTAACAACTTTGAGTATATATGCAGATAAGCTAATTATTTCAGAAACACATAGTGTACATTTTGAATGG
The DNA here is from genome assembly GCA_004026885.1 of Lyroderma lyra. Taxonomy (NCBI): domain Eukaryota; kingdom Metazoa; phylum Chordata; class Mammalia; order Chiroptera; family Megadermatidae; genus Lyroderma; species Lyroderma lyra. The sequence continues at coordinate 97,130 of PVJL010002657.1, forward strand.
AATGATAATACCTTATTTCTGAAACTAAAGCTAGGGGTTTACCTTATACTCCCTACCAGAAAAAATCTTGGTAGGGGACAATGGGGAATAGAGGAACGCATATCTCATCAGCTAACTATTATGCTAAAGAGGAATAAGTTACTGCCATAGTAATTTCATTCCCCAGAAGAATAGGTGCCAGGGTGGGCTGATAAATTTTGCCTACTCTGTAATATCTTTTTGTTACATTAGACATATCTGGGTATAACCAGTTCTGTGTAGTCACATGGTATTTCCCTTTGACTTTGCAAACACAAATGCTTACCTTGTTCACCCAGTGCACATCAAAATGGAAGATTATTCAGACGTTTGGTTCAAACAGCATGCTGTTATTGAATTCTTTTTTTTGTTTGTTTGTTTTTTGTATGTGGGTAGTTCCCTGGCTGGGAATCGAACCCAGGCCACAGCGTTGACAGTGCCAGCGCCAAAGCCTTAAGCCACTACACCACCAGGGAACTCCCTGTTATTGAATTCTTAATAGTGGAAAATTTTCCTCTAATTTTTTTTTAATTTTTGAAAAAGAAGGTGAGGATTTCTTAAAGAAGATCATTACAGTTGAAACGTGGGTCCATAATTATGACCCTGAGAACTAAAGGGAGTCTATGGAACACTGCGACAAGGGATCACCTTAGATGAAAATTTCAAAACTCGGGCCTTGGCTGGGAAGGTCATATTGACTATTTTTTGGTCTGAACACTCTTCCATTCTGATGTGCATTGGGTGAAAAATGTAAGCATCTGTGTGTGCAAGGTTAAGAATGATGGAGGGGAGATTCCATGTGACTTCACAGAACTGGTTATATTCAGATAAGTCTAATGTAACAAAATTGTTACAGAGGAGACAAAATTTATCATCCTGCTCTCATAGAAAATAGAAAAACTTTTCTTTGCACAACTGTTAGCATTTTTATTGACCCAGAGAGTAGAATTTAACTCATTGTTCTAATTTATAGAAACTCGTAGAAGAATTTTCTCAAAAATCTTTGTCAAATATTAACTAATGTTTGTTTAAAATAACTGTGTCCCTTAAGAGTTCTTAATAATTGGCACTCATGATATTAATAGGCATTCATATTTTAAACTTGAAAATGAGCATTATAGTATTTATAATATGTTGTATTCCTTACATTTCTTCAGCAATCCTTAAACTCTATAAATTAATTCATGAATCAAATCTATCTTGAGATTCTCAGGTGGTGTTTTATGTTATTATTATGAATATGTGCCTGCTACTTGTACCTACAAATGCTTATACTGTACACACTCTATAAAGCAAAATGTAGAGTCATTATAATTTAGAATTTGTTTCCTATCTTGTCAACATCTAGGTTTTTTTCTAAACATAGTTTCTCATCAGATATAGGACCTATGAGATAATAAAACATTGCCTGTTTTATTCATTGATATATCATGGCTCAAAAAAGCTGCCCGGCCTCTAGTTAGGGCCTCAGTAAATGAATTAATGACAACAGCAACAACAACAAACAACACTTGACATTGATGATATAGATTAAATGACAATACAAGGTGTAAAAATTAGCAAATTCATCCTAGAAAAAGTGCTACATACCTCATTGCTGAATATGACTATGGTCACCTTAGAAATACTCCCCTTGGGAAGCTATGCAATGATGCCAGCACCTAATCCACCATTCTAAGCAGTTTTGAAACTCTTTTTCTGGAATGGCTATCCTAGCTGTCACTGTATTGCCCTTGATGTCCCGAATGTCATCAAAATATCTTCTTTTCAATATTTTTTTAATCTTTTGGTAAAGAAAAAAGTCACTGGGGGCCAGATCAGGTGAGTAGAGAGGGTGTTTCAATACAGTTATCTTTTTGCGGGCTAAAATCTCCCTCACAGATAGTGCTGTGTAAGCTGGTGCATTGTGATATAAGAGCCATGAGTTATTGGCAAAAAGTTCAGGTTATTTTTGTTAAACTTTTTCAGATAGCTTTTTCAACACTTCCAAATAGTAAACTTGGTTAACTCTTTGTCCAGTTGGCACAAATTCATAATGAACAATCCCTTTGATATCAAAAGGTTAACAATATAGTTTTGACTCGATTTGGACCAATGGAAAGTTTTTGGTCATGGAGAATTGGCTGATTTTCATTGTGCAATTTGACACTTTGTTTCAAGGTTGTATTGGTACACCCATATTTCATCACCAGTGATAACACGGCCCAAAGCATGGTCTTGTCTCTCCAAAAGGTCTTGGAAAACTTGAACTCTCCTTTGCTTTACTTCATTGGTGAGCTTCTTTCGTACTGGTTCTGCTCACACCTTTCTCACGCCAAGATTTTCAGCTAAGATTTTTCTGTTTCTCTATTGATGTTTACTTGATCTACTACGGTTGTCACAGTGAGCTGATGATTTTGACTCACAATTTGACAAATGTTTGCAATATTTACCTCAGTTCTACTCTTTACTGGTTGTCCTGACCTCTCTTAATCAGTGACACTTTCTCTTCCCTCAAAAAAATGTGTAATCCGTTTGTACACTTCCATTTTCTTCATAGCATTGTCCTCATAAACTTGGGCTAACATGTTCCTGATTTCACTTCCACTCTTGCCAAGTTTAACAAGAAATTTAATGTTTATTCATTGCTCTAATTCAAGCTCTGACATTCTTGCGATGGCACACAAAAAACACACAACAGTAATGATTGCCACTCAGCAAGACATCACCACATGTTGCCCCAAGCACTGCTGTGAGCCACAGATATATCAAGGTTATGAAATCTTACTGAGTTGTTTGTACAGTGCTGCCAATGTCAGAGCCTGGTGGCAAGTTCATGAACTTAATTGTCCGATCTTGTATTCAAGCAAGTACTTGGCAATTCAAAAAGTTTATTTTCCCACAGATATATCAAATTATTATCAGTAGTTACTTCAGGAAGAGTAGGGAATTTTCAGGGAAGATGAACAGAGGGGTAAAATTTTTTTTCTTCTTTTTAGTTTCTGTGTGTGTGTGTTTTTAAACAAGTTCATCTTGCCTATATATATAACTCTAGTCATGCCAGAAAGAGAAGAGAATAATGCACTTTAAGCTGACATTTTAATTTTTAGAAGTAAGATTGAGGACACTCACATGGAGCAGAATAAAACATAATAGTCTGTTGTTTAAAAAAAAGGGTGCCAGAGAAAATGCTGGAACATGGCATAGACCTTGTTGGGGTGGGATTTCCTTGTCAAGGTCTTCATACTTACAGGTTTTGTATGTCCAAGGATTACCAGTTTATAATAAGTGATCCATACTACCAAACATGGATGTGAATCAAGGAAAAGTGAATAGGATTTGCTTAATTAAGTAGGGTAGGAAAAGTTAGTATTTTCAGGAAAATAAAATGAGAAGACATCAAGAGGGTGAGAAAAGGAGATTCAATTTTCTCATGCTTAAAATAAGTAATCCAGAGTATCTTTACAGGCCTTTACAACTGTTGATTATTTCACTGATTTGCACTGATACTGCATCTCACTTTTTTTGGTCCCATTTTATATATAGGAAACATATTTGCCTCTAGTGGAAGAAAGAAGCAGGTAATTAGCAAAAGGAATAGAAATAGTTTAGATATAGATAATAAAACACAAACATTTACCTCTGTGGAGGGAAAACAAATACTACGACTTTCACTGTATACTTTGTTCTTTCAAACCCAGTTAAGAAAAAAAGAAAATTAACACACTGACCCACAAACATTTTGATGCAGAAAATGAGCTAGCATTAGATAGATTTACTCCTGTACCTTATGTCAGAGCAAAATGTATATAAATATATGAGGGCTGTGTGGAAAGTATCCAGCCATGTAATATGAAAAATAGGGGCATTTATGGCTGCATTTTTTTCCAGACAGATGGTATATTTTGTTGTTGATATTGTTGCTATTGAAATGAATTTCTGGTTTATAATAAATGACAATAGGAAAAGTAGTATTTTCTTAACAAAATTGAAGGCTGCATCTGTTCTGTGGGAAGAATGTTTCTTCCACTTCCACTTAAAATACTTCCAGTCAATTGAATTGCTTCTGTGAGAAACCCAAGTTTTTGAAGTGTTATTATACTTGTTATAGGGTGAATGTTCTGAAATTATTCATTAAAATGATATATAAGGACTCCCCCCACTCCCACTCCTTTTTTCTTTACCTTAAATGGCAAAATAATTGCTCGTACATTACTGGACTAAGAAACTGTTGACATACTAAATTTTATAAACTGGAGTTTTTTAAAGTCTCAATATTTTTCTTTTCTTTTCAATTTTCTCAAATTTATCTGTATTTCTAGAATGATCAATAAAATTGGCTTTGCTCTATATACATTTTTTTCTGGGGCTCTGTAACAAAAGACAAATTAATGAAAGAAAAGCATGCAAAGATTTTTAATATAAGTTTTATATGACATTGAAGTCTTCAATAGGAAGTGAAGATACAAAGGAGTTTGTAAACCTGAGCATTTTAATGAAAAGTGGTTAAGTTATGGGGAAATACAGTAGGAGAAAGGGTATGAACTAAGTGTAATACACTGGGGGAAACTTAGCAAGGCCTATTCATTTGGATTCTTCTCAGCAGCCCTTCAACTTCTGAGACAAAGATGATCCTTTTCTCCAATATAGGAAGGGCACATGAGGGTCTTATAACCAGCTCCAGGGAGGAAGGATGTGGGGGTCAGAAAATCTCTTCAAGACTTGCTATTTTCCAGTTTTCTTCAGCTTAAAATAGTCAATATATCAAATTGCCATAATCTGAACTAGCACATTCTACACCTTGTCAATTGATAATATTGTCTATATAACTATAAACTTATAAAGATATAAGAAGAAATATTTAAATGAAATGTTTAGAGTTTTTACCAAAATTAATGCCAGAATCTGATTTACATTTTCAGTATTGAATGTGACAGAACTTTTGTCAAAGCCCCAAATTAATTAATTAATTAATGTATTCATGTGTAGTCAACAGACATAAATTGATTATTTACTGAGACCAGATGTTAAGTTAAACTTTGGTAATATAAAGAGGAAGATAAGGTAAAAACGTTGAAGGGACTAACTGGAGGAAGCTGGACACACACACACACACACACACACACACACAGTTATAATAGTGTGGATGAGAGCTGCAGTCAAAGACTATAGGGAAGTTGTGTGAAAACATGAAGGAAGGAGGAGAAAGATTATTTCTGCTTTCTGGAGTAAGGATGGCAGTTACTTGGGAAGAGATAGAAGTCATTTCTGGCAGACAGAATAATGTGTGTGAGTTCATAAAGGAGTGCAAGTCAGAACTATGGTAGGGTATCAAAGTGCATATTCTTTGCAGATTCTTTGAGACACTCTTCATATACAACACAAAAATGTTGTGACAAATTAAAAATAGTATGTCTAATATACAATATAATGTATGTATATGTAATAGTAGCACCGGGGTTTTTTAGTGTTCAATATTTGGCTGCAAGTGAATCTAATTTTATTCCATTGGAATCACATAAATTAGTCCTCTAAAACAAAAGGTCTAACCCTGGGGTGACTTTGTATACAAGGAATATTTGGCAATGTCTAGAGATATTTTCAGTCATTATATCTAGGAGCTTGCTCTTAGCATTTGATGCATAGAAACCAGGGATGCTACTAAACATTCTACAATTAAAAAACGCCCCCACACCGCAAAAGAATTATGCAGCACAAAATGTTAGTAATGCCAAGCTTGAGAAACTCTTCTCTGAGATTATTTAGGTCTAGTTTTTTAAAAAGTCCAGTACAGAAAAAAAAACCTCTGAGTTCTCTGGCATTCATTCATATATGCAAATGAATAGCTATATTATAAATTTTAAAATATGTATACATATCTATGAAGCTACTAATCAGTTTAATATCTAGAACTTTCCTTATTATATGTCATCTACCTGTGTGCTCTTTTCCTAACTCATCTCTTAAATTTTCACAAGAGGTAATTACTAGTCTAATTTTATGTTTTATTCTTCTCCTTTAAAAATTATCCTTTGTTAATTTTAATAGTTTATTTTTGCTTTGTTTTATACTTTATGAAAGTAGTATCATTATCTATGTGTTCTTCTGTTATGTGTTTTTATTTCACTCAGTATTATATTTTAAGAATATTTAACATTGTTGAGAGTAAATATATTTCATTTATTTTCACTGCTACCTATTACCACATGGTAAGTGTATGCTGAATTTATATAGCTATCCTTCTTTTGATGAAAATTTGGGCTATTTCTAGTATTTTTTTTGTGTTATAAAAGTGATGTTATAAACATTATTGCATGTCTCCTGATGAATATGTAAAATTTTCTTTAGGATATGTACTTAGAAGTAAAATTGCTGGGTCACAGAGTGTATAAATATTTAGGTAATTCCACACTTTAAAAAGGTTATACCAATTTATAGTCCTACCTGCAGGAGTGTATGGGTGTTCCTTTTGATTTGTATATTAATCAACATTTAGTATTATCTAATTTCTTTATTTTTTTCCTCTCTGATGGGTCTAAACTGCTATCCTATTTAGGCTTTAATTCTGTTATTATTTAATTATTAATAAAGTTGCAAACTTTTTATGTGTGTATTGATTTTACATTTTCTCTTTTGTGAAAGCCTAAACATATTTTTTTTTTTTTTTTTTTTTTTTTTGCTTTTTGGTATGTGGGTAGTTCCCTGATTGGGAATTGAACCCAGGCCGCAGCACTGACAGTGTCAGCGCCGAAGCCTTAAGCCACTACACCATCAGGGAACTCCCCTAAACATTTTTTATGACTATTTTTTTTCTATTGCATTTATCTGGTTGATGTGTAGGCATTTGTATATATTTTCTAGTTATGTGCAATGTCAAGGATTTATGATCCACTGATGGGCAGGTGATAGAAGGTTAAGAACAGAAATAGCTCTTTGAGATACGCATATATTATTTCTTGATTTTAAATATTTTATATATAATCTGTCACAGTGTAATAATAAAGAGATACTGAAACTAGTAGCTATTATGTAATATAAAACACAGGTAAAAAATTTCATGAAAGGTTATACATGAATGGAATGTCAGATAGTAATTTTTTTGCATTTAGAATGTATTACTATGTTTACCCTTTGATAAAATTATGTCACAAATTTTAAATAATCAACAAAAGGTGAAGAAGAAAGATAACTCTATTTCACCCTATTTGAAAAGGATAAATATAAATACTGAAATGAAGTATTGCCTGCTTCTGTATGCATATGCATTCCATTCATATTACTGCATACCACACATATGTACAGGAATTAAGAAGTAAGAGTATGGAAATTGAATAAAAGAACCATTTTAAGATAATAATAATTTGATCAGGTTCTTCAAAGCAAGAAATTCAGATTGATGCAAAGTATCATCTGTCCTATGTAGTTGTAAATGTAGGTGTTTCCACTTCGAATGATAGGTGACCTTCATATTTAATAACCACATGTGTTTAATATTAGATAAATGAAGACAGTGATTTTCTTGGCTCTGGGTGTTTCTTTAACTTACTTTCTGTAGATTGACTTGTGTAACCTCAAGTAGTATAAATAAAACTGTGGTCTTTACTTTGCAAAACTAATGGACTAGAGTAAATTTACTGTAGAATAGGGGAGGGTGTTCTGACATGCCAGTGTTAATAGTGTGGATGATTGAGCTTGTTTGCATGTTTAGATTTTTGCAAACTAAAAAGAAAAACTAATTGATTTTGAAAATGAAAACTTCTGAATATGATTATTTAACATTCACTGCTGAGGCGCAATTGGTAAAGCAAGGAAAACAGAGAAGACAATAGCATGGAGAAAATCGAATTTAGCCTTACAAAGATTATATTTTAGGAAAATGACAAAACATTTATATTGCTGACACTAAAGGGAAAACTTAGAACATGCAAAAAAGCATTTATCAGAGATCTAACAGAAGCTGAAATAAAGAGAATAACTTATTTTTAAATATTGTTTTATCTTTAATGGCCATATGATGGAGATGTTTTATGGATATGGAATTAAATAATGATGAGTTATATGTTAGATGTACATATAGGGACAATAATGATTCAACAAAATATTGCTAAAATAATTAAATGCAGAACTTCTACTAGTTTTTAACAATGAGGATGGGATAAAAATAAAACAAAAATATTTTAATAAATCATTAAAGAAGCTGTTAGACTGTGTGTCAAGGAAAATGAATTATGACAAATGTCAAAAATAGGAAAAGAGTCACTGGATTTGATTATCAGACTAATAAGCAGTAGAAACAGGATTCTAACTAAGGCCCATCTGATAGGCTATTCCTATATTCTTAGCTATATTCTTTAGAGTGCTTAAATATTTAGAGATGAGAATAGTACTGGTTTATTGAGGAAATAAATGAGATAACATTGTTAAAATATTTTCTAAATTAAAGGATAACTAAGTATAAGATATTGATATGAATGTTTTCATGTGACTCAAAAATTGAGTCTTTATTATATAATAGAATATACATTTCCATATCAAAAAAGTTTTGTTACTTGGTGAGGAAGAAATATAGTTTAGAATGAGATATTACTTTTTGTTTTATTCTATTTTCATACCTACAAATTCCCTGAAATCATCTGGCTTTGTTTTCTTTTTCTTGGGGACATATGTAGCATTAGGCTGAAATGCATTACCAGACAATGATAAAAACTTTCTCCTGATTTTTATTTTCCAAAACCTAAAACATTGAGGGTTTATACTTAAAGTGTGAGAGGTAGGGGTTGAATTTGTGGATGAGATGGATCCTTAGCTCAGAAGAGGACAGGGAGTTGGGATATCAGGGAGGAGTGGGGAATCTTACTATCCTTATTTTCACCACTTCGGGAAGGTGATAATCAGACTTAGGATAATGCTGTGTGGTATACATAGGGAGAATATATTTAATGCTTTCTCTGGATACTAGGATTCTCAGCCAGTAAGAATCTTATTACCCAGGTTTGGGAAACACCAGAGAGATGTCAACTTGTTAAGGGACCATGCAACTTGGAACCTCAGTCATTTTACAGGTGACAAATGTGAATCAAAGACTGTAGAATCTGTACATCAAATATTTTGTCTAGATAGGAAAAATCCTAAATCTCTTCTCAAGATGCCAGAAAGGGAAGAAGTCTTAATTGTGCATTAAATTGAAACACTTCCTTCCTTTTTAGTGGAGTCTCAGAGTCATGTATAATTTATTTAGATAAATGAGATCATTTGGTACCTATTTAGAGTACTGTAATACTCATAATTTCTATATAAAATATAAATTCTGGAGGAAGGAGCAAATGACACACCTTTATATGCTGACATGTCTCTAGCAAGCAATGAAGAACTTGATGTAGGGCTCTCAAGTGGAGCAAACTTAAACTAATTAAAGATTGTTAATTACCTGCAGAATTACAGCATCAGTGTGGGTGTGAGAAATGATCAGGTTCATCCCAGTTCTGTTTCTTTAAAAGCTCTTAAACATAGGTATGAAATGGGAAGAAGGACAATCTTGGGGGTAGACACAGTGAATTAAAGGAGAAGTAGAGAGAGATTAATTTAGGAATCAAGTAAATAAAGGAAACTAAAGCTCTGGTTTGTGAGCCTACCTTGGACTCACTCGAGCCAGATAGGGAAGAAGATACTCTACCGAGGGTAGTAAAGTTCACCCATCTGGATCTGGCAGCCTCATCCAGACTGGGAAATGCTACCAATTCCTTATTCTTGTGTATTTTATTTTCTGTTGAAAGATTGATGATTACTTTAGCATTAGAGTGGATGACATTTTTCATAAGTCTGCCTTAGTAAGCCTATTGGAGTCTGGCGGCTTGCCTCACCTGGCAGCTAAAAGGCAGGATATACCCCTCTGAAACACTGTGGGTGGAAGAAAATTGGCCTTGGTCTGTGTTTCCATTAAACAAACCTACTAACCACCACCTCTAGCAGTACCCGAGAGGGGTTGGCAAGCAGCCAATTTTCTAAGGCTGAACATAAATCTTGAAATATGATTTGATAACAATATAATAATACCATACATTCTTTGTTTGGGGTGGGGGTGTTTATAGCAAAGTGTGTTTGACCACAGCAGACCAGTAAAACCAAACTATCATGGGTTACCTTCCTTGTTTAGGCTGTGAAAATGGCAGAAATGAATGATTGCTTTGTGAAGAGAAAGCATACCCTTACAGAATTGCAGTTGATGGTATTTTTGCATGTAGTCTGGGCTTTCTGCTAAAATTTTAGTAATAATTTTGCAAACTAGAAATAAATAAGGAAAGGTTACAGATAATGATTCTGCTGTCTCTGTGATGAACAGTCTCAGAATGTTAGACCTTACGTGATGCTTGTAGGTAAATAATGTACACTTCCATAGATTGTGATTTCTGAGTCTGCCTAAATGTAACTAATAATAACCTACAATGTTACTTACTAAAGTTTACAAAAAACTTTAGAAATTATTAATACATAAAATAATTAAATGTGTAAATATTATGAGTTTATGATTAATAATAAAATTATATTATACATGATTTATTAATAAATAAAATTATAATATTTATTAGAATACACTTAATACTTAATACTCTAATTCAGTATTCCAGAAGAAAAGTTATCTCCAGTTAACATTTGGTATCTTTTCAAAACTCTTAAGGATCTTCACAAAGGCAGGTGGTTGAAATTTTAGTAGGAAAATTTACTAGTTCATTCCCAGCCGTGTTTCGAGTTGCTTATGTATTTTCAATTGCTAACATTCTTGTTTCACAATCAGACATTATGTTTTCTTAACTTTATTTCCAATTTATTTTGTTTATACAACTTTCAATTTTAACAACTTTAGTCAGATAAATATTTCCATGAATAGAATTTTGACCTAAAATTTGGTGATATTTACTTTAACTGGGTTGCTTTGAATTTTGAATACAAATCTGCCATGTCTTTATTGCTAAGGAGATATGTACACATTGTATTATTTATCACCAATTTATTCTTCATTGGAACATGAGACTTGGTAGGATAATGAACAAAATCTTTTCTTGGCCTCTTGAAAAGTTTGAGAGACACTTATAAAACATGATTTCAATGTACGTAATTGAATATTGATACTAATTTAATCTTTGCCCTAAAATGAACTCTAGATGAGCTAATGGAGAGAAAAGAAATGCATATAAGAATTGTTGTGAGTAAAACTGTAACATAGGAAATCTTGGCCTTTTGTCTTGGTCACCCTCCTTGCCAGTTTTCACTCCCCAGCTGCTAAGAAACTGGAGACTGTCCTTTTGGAAGACACCCTCTACTCCCCTACCCCACACTCCTATTAGCTGCACGCTCTACATTCCTTCCTGCCCACCTCTGCCCCAACACACATACAGCAAAGTATTTTTAACATATTCTATCAAGCACACCATGTTCAACTAGCTAAATTATCAAATCATCCAATAAGCCTGTAGTTTTTCAGGTTAGTGGAACATTATAAAATACTGATAATAGTTAATTCTATCAGCTAAAATGGAACTTTTTTCTAAAAAAAAAGCATTATAAAATATAAGCATGAAGTTCTGCCTCATCCAATATCCAAAGCTGACAAATTATAACACTAATCATCTTAGAAATGTATATACATTATACTACTGGAAAATGGCATAAACATAGTTTTCTCCTGGCCTAGCTACAGTAAAGGGAAGAGAGCGCTGTCATATGTCCTTATTAGCTAGAAGTTTTGCAGTACTTGCCTCAGTTTGACTCTTACTGGTCCATGTATTTATTGTCTCCACTATGATCTTTCTGCCATGTTTTTCATTTCTCTTGAGTTTTGACCCTTAATGGTTGAAAATCAAAATTTTCCAAAGACTAGTATCACACTGGATATAAAACTACAAGTTTAATAGACACTTAAAAAACTTTCAAGAAAAATCATTTTGGGAATGGGAGTAGAGATTTATCATTATGAAGGGCACAATAAATGTCACTGTAGCCTGGAAGGATTGACCCAAAATTAATAAGAATGGGAACTGGGTGAAGTTATTATCCAAGGAATTTATCTTGACTTCAGAGGTTTTAAAGAAAAAGGAAGAACATTTACTATCTTACCAAATGAACACGTGATTATTAAACATAGTCCAAATGGATTATTTCCCTTGTAGAACTTATTCAGTTATGGTGCCAATTTCTAAACATTCCTAACACTAAAAGAGGAATGCAATGTACAATAAAAACACATCTTCAAATATTCATTTTAAAAGAACAATAACTAGGTTTTCAGATTTAGCAAGGTCCCCAGATTCTGAGTTTTCTATTAATGTATGTGTATCTATGATACTAGTTCATTAATTTTTTTACAACTTGTGGCATTATTAGCTGCCATCAAAGGTATAAGTCTGAGAATCCTTTTATCTAGTAGCCTAATTTTTACTGTGAATTAGAAAAAAAAGAAACATGATTTTATTGGTTAACGTTTTTTTTTTTTCCCAAATCAAGGGAACTATTAAATCATGGTTTTAAAAACATAACTAATACAAGGGACTATTAAGGAGTGAGATGAAAGGTACCTCACAGATGGGATATAAATGTTATGAAACTACAGCACTGGAATACCACTGGCTAACTTTAAGAAAGTCACCTTCAAGGCTTGGATTCAGATATGTGTCTTAGAAACCAGCTCTTCCCGGGTATACTCAGTACGTCCTTGGGGAAACTACTTAAACCCTAAGTGTCAGTTCTTCCACGAATAAAAGGAAAATAATAAATATCTAGTACACTGAGTTGTGATGGTTAAATAAGATAATGCATGTAAAGTACTTAATACATATGTAGGCACTTAGCATCTGGCACTTGTTATGTTCACAGGGATTTCTGAGCACACTGTAGCAGAAAGCTTTCTCTCTCATCAGTGAAGCTTTTCATGTCTCCCCCAGGTGGAGCTTGGTCATCTCCTACAAACCATACCCAAACAAAGTCACCAGATTAGGGTTTTAATCGATTATTATTTTTATGTGTAGCTGCTCGAAGAAATAGCTAACATCACTTCTAAATGATACTGTTATTCTGTATGATATACTGAATTTGTTCAAGCACTATAGTTTTGAATTATCTGTAATTAGGGTTTTAAATAAACAGTGACACAAGGAAGGGAACAATAAAAATAATTTATAGAATCTACTTAAACATATTTTTACTAGCCTGCCATTACAGGACCATGAAGTGTTAGTATCTTCTTCTAGGCAACTCTTGTAAATAGGTGCCTATTTACGAGATGCCTATGAGATCATGGGAAATAATTTAATTGATACTTTATAGAAGTTTTTTCTTAATATCTTTATTCTAAAATAAACCTACTCTACAAAAGAGGAAAGCGAAAGCAGCAATTTAAAGAAGATTTTTAGGAAGGCAGGATAAATGGCAAATATAATGATGTTAAAAATATTGACCTAACTAAAATTTAAATTTAAGGTAAATTAATCAAGAAGTTTGAAACTAGAGTGGTGTAAACATTGCCCTGATTTTGAGGTTTCAACTTGTGTTTCTTCTTTTCTGTATAGCTTAGCAAAATGGGAGTGTGTTCATAATTCTGAAGTCAACATTTTTTAGTGCGTCATTTTTCTTGGCATGCAGAACAACTCTGGGAAAATAGGTTTTACATCTGCTTAGAAAAAAGCCATATTTAACCAATTTTGCACCACCTCTATCTTCATCTTCTTCTTCCAAGAGGAATTCATTTTACTGTTTTAGTTATAATATTATAGAACTGTCTTGGCTTGTTGATGCCCCATAAGCATTTTTACACATATGTATCACTTTAAATTTCTAGAGTCATTAGATCACAGCATCCCATAACAAAGGAGCTTGTGAAGAGGATGATATGAGTTGGAACTTTACCATATTGAGTAACCAAAAACACAGAGCTGAGTTTATATGAGTCTAGACACATACGTAGTCTCCCTGGAATGATAGAAGAGGTATTTTAGTATTTGTAACTCTTAACAGATTTTGCTTTTTATCTTGCCTACGAAACAAAATACTATTTGGTTCTATATTATTGATTTTAGAATAACATATTTGGTATTTCAGAGGATCCATAGAAATTAACTGCCATGTCTAAGACTTAAGTTTGTGAGGTTTTTATCTAATTTGTTTGTTTGTTTGTTTTGGCTCATTTGTCCGAATCACTTTACATCTATTTGTCTCAGTTTCCCCAAACTGAAAGTCAGTGCATTCATGTGTTTTTATTAGTGCAAGACTATCAATAATAACAATCACTTACTGAGACTACGTACAAGGGATTTATGCATTGTCTCATACCCATCCTACATGTAGGTATAACTGGGAAAAACTAAGGCCCATGTTAACATAGAGGTGACTTTCCCAAATTCACAAGTTAGCTTTTTTATAGTGTACACACATATAATGTATCTCTTTTTTTGGACTTAAAAGCCACAAAAAGCCTGGTGTCCAAAGTTCTTCATTTTTCTGATTATAAGCATTTATAATTCAATAACTTGGTAAAAAGTTTTTTACTATGTACTGTATACCAGCTATAGTGGCTTAGAGGCAGAAATACACATGAAAACAGATAAATTTCCACCTAAGCCCCACCCTTCAGGAGTTTACAGTATAGTAAGAGAGATAGGCATTTAAGTTGATTATAAGACCAAGTAACTATAATAAAAAGGAAAGGTCACAATCTGTGAGAAGGAACAAAAATCCTGTATCTTCTTTCTGCTTTCTAGGGTAAATTATTACATGTTATCCCATATTATGATTTCAAAAAGGTCAAATATTTCCTCATGGATTTTATTTTGCTTGTTCAATTATTCAAACATCTCACAGTTCTATCAACTATTCTATTATATACACACATATATATAGCTAGTTCTATCATATAGAAAACAAAAGGTATTACACATTTAATATAGTCTATATACATATATTTTTACATATTACATTATGTATTTCAATGCATTATATACATATGTATATATAAATTCTATTGTCTACATATAATTAAAAAACTTTTTATATATATATATAACTAGTTCTATTATATAAAGAAACAGAATTAATTTTTTCTGTATTAAAATATTTTAAGACTTTTTAAATGTAAAACAAGAGTTAACAACAATAAAACATTGTTTTTTACAGACACTAACTCTCCAACAATTCTCAGAATTATCTGTTGATTTAATTCCGGTCATTAGGAGTTAGACCCCAGTCTTGACTGTCAATGAGTCACAGTGCAACACTGGTTGTCAAAAGCTAGATGCTATAAGGATGCGGCTGACTATAGTAGTGAGATGCCAGCCTCATTTAACCTGCTCTTCAAAGATTCTATTTCTTCAACTCTAGTCCTTCTAAGGCCTCTTTTAGAGTATGTTTCTCCATGTAGTTCCCTTCTAAGAACCCTCTGGAACCATGAGTTATATATCCTTTCTCACAGCAAGCCAACTTATTATTCTGTATATTTTTGATACCATAATTGGGGGGCTTACTCTGAGGGTTTACACTAGAGTCAAGAGTCCTCCTGAGTCTCTGAAGAGTAGGCTTCATGAGTACTTTGAGTTTTCCTGCATTTGCTGCCAATACTACATTGGTTGTCTGAAGTTGCTCTATCTGCTAAAAGAAGTCAAAGTTAAGCCAAAGTCACCCCTTCACTATTCTCTCATTACTATACTGTTGATGTTTCATTGGCTTCTGAGAATGGTTCTTAGATGAGCTATCAGTAACCTCTATTTTTATTGTCTTAGCAGCTAAGAACTGATGGAGAGAATTAAGCTCATGGTGCTGACTTTGGTGGAATCCAGTAGCATTTACCATGTGTAACATCTACAGTTTCTTAGTATTATAGCCTCTCGTCATTCAATTGCCAGTATCTGTTCATTCATTCAACAAATATTTACTGATCCCTCCTGTACAGTATGATGGATGCTGAAGACAAAACAAGGATTTCTCTAGAAACCATCCTTGTCTTCACAGTCTCTAGAAACTAATTACAACCTTTACATTAACATCAAAGAGATTTTAAAGAGTTGAGAGGTGAATCCTGCTCAGTGCTGCTCTCAAAGAAGTCAGTATTGTATGTACAAATCCATGTTCTTAAATTCTAGAATGCTTTCTCCCTAAGCTGATGAGGTGGAGCAAAGAGAAACCCTCCTCCCCCGAAGAAACTGATGGGAGTCATCATTTAAATCCTTTCCTAAGGTTCTCAGCATCTTAAAGTATTCAGGCATTCCTTTACTGAGGATCTAGGCAACTCATTTCCTTCCTTTAACTCAAGACATAACATAAAAATGACTTCTGAATAAATTGGATACAACTTTGCCAACTGTTTTCTTCCAGAAAACAGTTATATTTTAACAAACATCCCATGTTTTGCACCAGAGGGTATAAAAAGGACATTTATTAAAACCTATAGATAAAATTAATTTCATAACCTCATTAAGCACATTATTTTTTCAGAAGAGAAATGAAGACTTTACCTTCAGAGGTCCACACACAGTATTTCTTGGGTAGGGCTAAAGAATCTATATCTTTATTTTAAAAATTTGCATTTTTACTAAAATAGTCTATGGATCAACCCTTGAGAAATATAACTTTAGGTAATACATACCACAATTGTACATGTACAGTATGTATTGGATATTAATGTTTACTTATTAAAGTATGACACTTTTAGGACAATATATTTAGAGGGGATAGATGCATTCTAGGGACATAAAGTAAGGCAGAATTTAAGGAAGAAATATTACTAAATATATTTTGGTCATGTATGTTTTTAGAAAAGTATCTTCACACAGTATATATTGGATTATTCCCAATTCAAAGATCAGCAGTACTGTTTGACATCCTCATTGATACCCCCAAATTGTATGATTTACTAGATTAATGCTTAGATAAAAATTATGCCTACTGGGAAATTTCAGGTCTAAAATTATACCCTGTCCCTTTATGCAAAAAAGTTTTTAATAGAATAACTAATTGAATTTGTTCTTCAACATCTTTGAAGACTAAAATTAAGTTTTAAATGGACAAAAGGCTCTTTTAAATACATATATATATATATATATATGTATTTGTTATATATATATAACATATATATATATATGTATATATATATATATGTATTTGTTATATATATATATATAACAAATTGAAAATGCATGTTAACCTTCACATTTTCTCCAAAACTCAATAAACATGGATAATGCCAATGGAACATTTTGTAGGAATGACATTAGGAAGAGAATGGGGTAGAGGACATGGCAGCAATGCCTTTAAAAAGAGAAAATTAGAGTGGACTTAGTGGAAATAACATTTGGAAGGCTGTAAACTAAAGAGATAAGTGGTAACTGATTAAACTAACAAAGCTGGATCTTAAACTAAAGAAGACTGAGTGTAAATTTAATTTACCAGGTAACACCCCAAATGCATAGCTGTTGGCAGTACCAGATTCTCTAAAATTGAAATAAGGTGAGGCTAAAATGGAAAGATCAGTTTAAAGTCTGTTTATGAAGTAGCGTGTCAGACTTTTCTTCCCTTCTCTACAACCAGATGTCTGCCACTTTCTATCATCAGAAGAGTTAAAGTTTATTACCTGTAGAGAGTAAAACAGAGGCTTTATGACTCGGGGATACCAGGCACAGTTGAGAGGGAGGATAACTCTTCTCTAAAAATCTGGAGATAAGGAAAAATTTTACTAAAACTCAAAATTCCAGCTCTCTCTTCCCCTGGGCTCTCAGAACCTGACATTAGGCCTATACCTAACAGAAAATAAGATTAAATGAATCTTTTGTAATGAATGATACCAGACCAAAGATAAGTTTCTACATTTCCTTAGAAAGTTGCCTAACAAAACAACTTTGGAGGCCTATAGTTGAAATGCCCCACCTACCAAATTGAAACTTCTAAGCAATTTTTTAGTGGCCCAGTCTTATATGTGCAGACCATCATGAATGTCACCAGGTCTTGAGAAAAAACTTTAATAAAGAATCTAAATTAAAGAATATTGCTATAAAAATCAAGTTAAAGAAAACGGAGATATACAGAAGCAATAAAACTAAACAAAAAATAAAAATTAATTCACTGATATTCTTGGAGATAACAGTAATCATGGCAGTCATGAAACCAAAAATACTGTTTATTTGAAGGCAAGAAAAAAGAACTCTACATTAAATGTGATAGTTAAAAATACCAGGAGATGAGTTGGATATAGGATTACGGAAATCTCAGTGAAAAAAAGAACAAAAAGACAGATGGAGACGTACAGAAAAAAGAGAAGAAGAAATAATTATAAAATAAGGAAAGAATATTTTCTATAATTGAAAAGCTAGTATAAAGGATGAAAGAACTCACATTAAAATATGTTATCATTACATTGAAAAGTACTAAGACCAAGAGAAGATTCCAAAAGCTTCCAAAGACAAAAGAACAGTTTCATACAAAGGACAAGTGTCACAATAGCATTGGATTTCTCAATAGCAATACTAAGGTTTAAGACAGTGAACCCATTTCTTTCAAGTTCTGAGGCAAAATGATTTCCAACTCTGAATTCTATGGCTAGCCAAATTTTCAATTAAATGGGAAGGTAGAGTGACATAAAAACTCACAAACCTTGCTTTCCATGTACACTATCTGAGAAAGCTACTGAGGATGTGTTCTACCAAGACAAGAAAGTAAATTGAGAAAATGAATGTTATGAGATGCAGGAAGCCAGCCTTCAACCTAAGAGAAAGAAAAGGGAATTCTTAGTGATGGTGAAGAGAGATCCCCAAGTAATATTTGTTTAACTGAACTACAGCAGGTCTATTTATTCAAAAAGATAAAATTGACTTTAAAGTGTTGAAAGTAGATTAATAACAACTAAGTAAGATGTCTGAGATATGGCAGTGAGAGGTAGATAGATAAAAACAAGAAGACCGTTGTTCCAGAGTGGGGAAAAGTTATAAAATTATCATCAAAGCAAAGTTAAAGAAAACAGAGGTTATGCAGAAGCTGTCAAAATGGTCTGGTTGTCAAAAATATTTACTAGTTCTAATAATATAAGAATGTAATAAGCAACTAGTGATTTAACAAACATACAATTTCAATGTATTAGAACAAAGAGAATGAAATGTATACATGTGCATGATGGAGGTTGCCATGGTTGGATGAGAGACAGAAATCCTAACCTGTCTCCAAGGAAGAAATACAAATGGCCAATAAGCATATGAAAAGATGCTTAATGGGAAATGCAAATTAAAACCACAATAAGATAATACTTTATACCCATCAGGATGGCTACAATCAAGGAGTCAGATAAGTGTTTGCAAGGGTGTGGAGAAACCAGAACTCTCCTACACTGCTGGTGGAAATGTCAAATGGTGCAGCTGCTTTGGAAAACAGCTGACAGTTCCTCAAATGATTAAACAGAGAGTTACCAAATAACCCAGCAATTCTACTAGATATATCCTTAGGGAAATGAAAACATACGTCCACACAGAAATAAAGGCATATGGCCACACAAAAACTTGTACACAAATGTTTATACTGGCATTATTTATAATGGCCAAAAGGTGGAAACATCCGAAATGTCCATCAATGGAAGAATTAATACACAAATGTGGTATATCTGTACAAAAGAACAAAGAACTGATACATGCTACTCCTTGATTGAACCTTGAAAACATGCTAAGGTGAAAAAAAGTCAGTCAGAAAATCCACATATTAAATGGTTCCATTAGTAAGAAAGTCTAGAATAGAGAAATTGATGGAAACAATAGATTAGTGGTTGCTTAAGGCTGGAGGATAGACAAAAAGGGAGAAACTGGTAATAGAGAGATAATACCAAAAGGAAGGACATTTCTTTTTGTGACAATGCACTATTCAAAAATTGACTGTGGTGTTCTAAAAATTGACTGTGATGATGGTTGTATTTGTGAATGTAAAAAATATTAAAGTATACACTTTAAATGGGTGAATTGTATTATATGTGAATTATACCTCAATGAAACTTTTTTTAGAAAAGAAAACTAAGTGGGAAAATAAACTTATTTAGAAATTTAAAGATAAACACTAAAAAGCTATAGTGTAAAAGTGATTGATTGCTTCTAAGTCAGAGTTCCTCTACATGGGCATTACTGACATTTGGAGCCATATCATTCTTTGTTGTGTAAAGCTATCCTGTACATTGTATTATAGAATGATTAAAAGCATCACTGGCCTTTACCCACTAGATTTGTGATAACCAATAATGTTTGTAGACCAAATGGGCCCAGGGTGAGGGGGTGGGTTGGTTTTCCATAATTGAGAATCACTTTCTAGAGATTGGGAACAGAAATAGGGTTTAGCTATAATATGGAGGCATGGCTATTTTTCATAACAAATATTGAAGGACTACTTTACTTTTTAAACTGTGAACATCCATGTCTAGCGTAGGCTCCTATAACAAGAAACCACAGATAGGCTAGATTAAGCAATAGAAATTTATTAATTTTTTACAGTTCTAGAGTCTGGAAAATCCAAGATATGGTTTTCAGGGGCCACTCTTTTTCTAGCTTTTAGTGGGACTGACTTCTTACTTTGTCCTTACATGGTGTGGGAAAGGGAAATCTCTCTTTCATCTTATAAGGCCACCACTCCTACTAGATTCAGCCTCGCCTTTATGAGCTCATTTAACCTTAATTACCTCCCCAAAGCCCTATTTACAAATAGTCACATTGTGGGTTAGGGTTTCAATGTATGAATTTGCAGGGGACAAAATTCAGTTCATAGCAATGAATAACTGAATAAAATAGAATAAACACTGGATATTTTCATGAAAATACCTATCATAAAATAAGTCACAGGAGTTATTCCTTTACTAGGTTACTAATGAGGTCATTGTCACTGTGAACATTATTTACAATACTAGAAATACTGTTTTTTTTGGTTTTGTTTTTATTTTTGCTTTCTTTTTCTTTTTCTTTTTTTATTTGTGTTCATTTGCCAATAATCACCAAATTGTTCTTACAAAATCTGTGGTGTTTTCTTAAACTATCTCAGTATTATCTGGTGCCAATCAATGATCATTGGTGCCAATTCAACACAAATAGGTAGGTATCCCCAATTTGGGGTGCAGTGAAGGAGGAAACTTTACTCAATATAAAGAGCTAAGTTGTGAAACAGCAAGCGAGGAGAGCAGCATGGCTGTGGAACAACTCAGTTATGAAGCAGCATGGTTATGAAACAGCAAGTCTGTAAGTAGGCCCCTCTCTGGCTAGACAGCTGTGCTCTGCTCTGCCTTGCTCTTCACTTCCTTTTCTCCACGTGCTCATCTCCACTTTGGTCAGGAGAGATGTCTGGGGTTTCTTCTTTGTTGTTTCAGCTAAAGCTGGGGAAACAATATTTCAATCTTCAGTGGAAAGGGAAAGTGCACTCTCTGAGTCAGAGGGGGCCTGACTTATATAGAGAGAAATCCATGCCTCTGGTCTCTGGTCTATTGTCATGCAAATAAGAACTCCAAATCCTTGCAGTTTGGTCCAAAAGACACTGTCCTTGATTGGTCATAATGGAGCTGCTTGGATTGGTTGGTGAAGATCCTGATGGGAGTGCTACACAGCTCTGACTGGAAAGCCTCAGTCCTATTGGTTAAAATACAATTCCAGGAACTCTTTTATAAGGGCTGGCTCAGCTGATAGGAACCAACGCAGGCAGGCAGGTGGTTAAATGCAGGCTTCTCCCGAAGTACGATTTGTGTGAGAGGCCCCTATTTAGAAATGGCTGGTAGGGTCTGTTTTTAAATTTGAGCCCAGTTAGTCACGAGGAGTCCTTAGTAGTCAGTTACTTTCTTTCCCCTGGTCCACACTGATCATTCAGATAACCCAAGTGGGCTATTCTATAGGCAAGAATCTTTTGATTATTTGCTTTACTTGTTTTGTTTTGCTTTAGATAAACTTGGAAATAAATTTTAACCATAATTTTTAAGTTGTTCTGGAGAAAAGGTGCCATATAAATATCTGAATTACCATATGTTGGCAATCATACTGTTTATAAATTGTTATTGATTATTCAAAGCCCTACTCATGATATTAGTAACAGATATTAGTCTCTGTTGGTCTAAGATAGTCTCCTAGCAAACTAAACTTATTTGAGTTTGGATTATTTCCCTATATGTTCAATCTTTTAAACAAAGATTCAGTTTTAAGATTTTATTTCTCAGTTCATTTAAAAAAAATAAAATGTTCTTGGTCAAAATGATCAAAGCTGTATTTAGATTTTTAGTGAATAATTAATCTTAGTTTCACTATGTACATTTATCAAGATATAAAAAAAAGCAACAGAGTAGGTAATTTTGAAAGAATTATCCCATTTATCAAGCTGACATTTTGGCTGCTTCACAAAAAAAGCAGATTCCATCATTGTTGTATATAGAGGCAAAGTCAAACCAAATCATTCGTTCCACTTGGGGATGTTTGATTAATGAGATCCTGCTTGGTTTTATTAATCTTTCTGCATTTTTCACATCTGACTTTTGACACATAACCATTCTCTTTGGAAATAACCATTGTTTTATATATATATATATATACACACACATACATTTACACACACACATATATATGTATATATATGTGTGTGTGTATAATATATGTATATACATGTATATATGTATTTTATATATATACATATATATAACAGATTTAATCATAATTTATAATTGCAATTTTTTTTAGCTTCTCATAACTATTTATAGGACCTTTATTTTTAAGATAAATATATTTCTTTTTACTCTACTGTATGTTGTGAAGATCTTTCTGTTTTTCTAACATTTGTTAACAAAACCTATCTGGCAAATAAAACATTCAAATCATAATTTGGATCTTCTGCCTCAAGCGTATTTTTCTTACCATACCTTTTAGAATATGAAAAGGTATACAAATGCAACTTTAAATTATAACATAAGAATAATATGGCTTTAGTAATCATTCCTAAGGATAATGACAGTTTCTTTAATGTTGTCTTTAAAGCAAGTATGAATTGAACTGAAGTTGCCATTAGGAACACTAGGACTGCTGTGATTACTTAAACAAAACCCTTGATAGATGAATGAATAGTGTAAATGTTTACCATGTCAGTTTAATGAATAAATCAAGCATTGCCTGCTTTAAAAAATGTAGTTTTTATTTACTGGTTTCCTGGCCACCTTTAATTTAATCACTTTGCTGTTTATTTTATAAACTGTCAAAACCACAACAATTTTAGGCAGGAGGCATGGTTAACCCCCAATACCACCTATCCTTAGAGTTCAGGGGAGACACATCTTTAAGTTGAGACAGAATGCCCACTTAATGTAGTCTAAAGTTATGAAACCCTTTGATAAGAAGACTCAGGTAGGAACCTTCATCTAAAAATAGGAAAGAGGTTATAAATTCCAAGAGCTTCATAGTCAAAATGAGGCAAAGGCTAAGTGCACATTTAGTGGATTCACAGGGAACGTCAACTACAGCATTGGTGCCTGAAAATGCACAAGGCACGATGTATAATTTTCATCCCTGTCTAACATGCTCTATTTTCAGGGTTTTAGAACCCAGTGGTAGACTGTGGATTAGAGAGAACATTACTCCTTCATGAGGATGGTTCATTATTGCCCCTGGGATGAAATCAAATTTCTAGGTTGGAATACAAGATTATTAAAAATTTGGATCCTAATTCCCTTTCTAATCTTTTCACCCTAATTCCACAGCTCTTAAGGCAAAATACTTTAAACAAGAGGAATAAGCAAACTTTCTATAGAATCATGTAAGAAACAGCTTATACTTTGTGAGTCATGTAGTCTCTGTCACACTACTCAACTTTGCTACTATTGCAGGAAAACAGCCATAGATAATACATGGAAAAGTGGGTGTGGTTGTGCATCAATATAACTTTATTTATTAAAAACAGATGGAAGACATTATTCAACTCATGGACTATAGTTTGTTGACTTCTGCTATAAATCAGTTGATTTTGCAAACTGTGAGTTTTGACTGTTTGAATATACAATTTTATAAGCCACAACCATTTATTTATTATTTTTCATTCATTTACTTACTTACTTACTTACTTACTTACTTAAACTTAAATCACACACTCATTGTTTATTATGAAAGTGAATCCTGATCCTCATGATGAGCTTATGGGTAGAATTCTTGGTAGAAAGCATGGGCACCAGGGTCTCCCAAATTTCTGGTTTAGCTACAATGGGAATCAGCTACCTGCAGGCTCTAGTCATATTGGATGAGGATGTCTTTTATCTCCTTCAGCTTCATCCATGCTTACCTAAAAGTAGGCCTCCAGGGCTTTTGGTGGTGGACTGGTGTTTTGAGTAAATCTGTGCCATGTCTCCCACCCTTCACACAGCGTGGCGTACACGTCCACTCGGGAATTGATCCTTGCGCAGATGCAGAATAGTAGGTTGTATTGCTGCATACAGGACTCCATCAGGGTGGATGAACCAAGTGTCTTGGTTATGCCTTCATTGGGTTTGCAATATGCCATGGCTGTGGTGGCTTGCTGGCATCTGAAGACCTGCATAGACTACACAGGGCCCTTGGATCACATGGCTAAGGGTGTAGACAAATGTTCCTCACAGCACAGCCCCGCAACTAGGAAAGGCCAGTTTTGTTTTTTAAATAGATGCTTACTTTTATTATTATTTAACATTCTGGGTAGTACAATAGAAAACAAAGTTAAAATATAATGATTGTAAATGAAAAATAAACATTATTTACAAGTGATAAGACCGTATTCCTCAAAAATTCAAGATAATCACCTGAAAACACTTTAGAATGGTGGTAACTAAAGTTACCTACACATGGAAATCACTTGGGGAATGCCCCCCGACTAAAACCAAAACAAACAAAACAAACAAAAAACCCTAAAAAAACTCTTGGTGCCTGAGTATCACCCACAAAGAGACTGTTATTTAAATTGGTCCAGCCAGTTTTTTTTTTTTAAATATGGGATAAATTGAGAAAATCAAAATATTACATGTAATAAGAATAAGCATTGTTTTGTGAGCCCTTGTTTTCAGCTATATATTTTACATGTTTGTATGGGTACACTGGCTCCAACATGATATTTATTTGTTACCTATGAGCATGGTCTAAAAAATTTGAAAGCTGCCCTAAATTGTCATAGGCTTAAAATAGGAGCTTAAAATTTCCTTCCTATAAAATATGTAACATAGAACAATACTTGAATCATTAGCACTTAAGGTAGAGGGAACCCCAGAAGCAAGACGCCCTTGCATGAATGGTGCTGAGGAGTGAGCTTCTCTTTCAAACAATGGTCTAAAGCAGAGCTGGGAAGGCAGCATGGGGGCTCACCCATTCACAGCGCCTGGGCCATCTGACAAAGCATAGATCTAGTAGGCACTACTTTCCTTCCTCCATCTTTTAAAACATTATTGAAATCTCATTTAAGCAGAGTAACAAAAGGAAAGGAAGTCTGAGATGGAGGTTAACTTCCTCTACCATGGAATGAATAACCATGGCTGAGGAACAAGAGGGACTTGACACCCCTCATCTCCCTGTCTGTCTCAGATAAAGAGTCTTTATGGTATTTGTTTTCCTCTCTTCCTTTGTCTCATGGCCTTGCTTGTTTTCTTTCCACATGCACTCAAACATAAATTGAGGTGAGAAAGTGGAGGTTCCTTTTTAGGCTGTAAATCCTGGGACACCACATAACCCTAAGGAAATTCAGAAAGTGACAATTAGGCAGAGAAGGAAGAAGAGAGGGAGTGAAAGATACAGAAGAAAATGTTATTTTAAATATTGTTTTAAATTTTTGTATTGTAAAAGTTCCTTCAAATTTCCTTAATTTGTACATGCTGTTACCCAGAAGACTAACAGTCAGTGATGTGGTAATTTTAAAATGTCACATTTATCATGTGTTGGTTTGAGATCCAAAAGCCAAACATCCCTGAGTATCCTGAATATGTCCCATATGGAACAGTGGAATGCAAATATTTACGTTGACATTATTTTTATAGGTGCCTACCTTATGTCTTAAGTTGGTTCAAATTGATTAAAGAGAAAATGTACAACTTTTCCATAATAATTTTTACAACAAAAAAAGTATATTTGTTCAGTAAAATATTTTGATATCTTAAAATATATGCATTCTTATACTAGGCATCTCTTCTAAATTGAAAATAATAAATTTTAATAAGTAGGTAAATTAAATGTCATAGAAATATGAAAGATATAGATATTTGAAGATATCTATATTAAGAATATTCCAATCAAGAAGCACACACACAGAAGTATTTATAATTATTTAAAAACTAAGATTTAGAAATTTTTCTAAGTTCTTGTTTGGTTTTCTTACAAAGTAGAAGTAAATATTTATACTGGAATATAAAATTATAACCTTAGATGCTTAATTAGAAGTTATAATATTAAGCAAATATTCAGGCAAGCTGATTCTATCTTATAAATATATAAGATCAACAATTAATTTTGCAAACTCATCTAGGAAAAGTGCTATATACCTCATTGCTGACTATCACTAAGGTCACCTTGGAAGTACTCCTCTTGGGAAGCTATGCCCCATTGCCAGCACCTCTCCACCCTTCATAGCAATTTTAGAACTCTTTCTCTGAATGACCATCAAAGCTGTATTATACAAATAACTCCATAAGGTGTCAAGGTTATGACACCTTACTGAGTTGTTTGTACAGTGCTGCCAATGTAAGCACATGGTGGCAAGTTCATGAACTTAAGTCAGACTTTGGGGATGACAACATCTCTGATGTCCATTTCAGAAAAAAGTTCCAGAATTACTTTGAAGGGTGGATTAGGCACTGGCGTCGGTCCCTAACTTCCCAAGGGAAGTGCTTCGAAGGTGACAGTAGTGATATTCAGCAATAAGGTACATAGCACTTTTTCTATGATGAGTTTGCAAAATTAATTGTCCAACCTTATATTTTATTGATTGTGTATGCCAAAATAAAACTTTTCATAAAATTGTAAATATTAATACCAAATTCATTTTAAGGAAAATCCATGATAATTTCAGGCAAAGAATATATGTGTGTATGTATAGACATATGTATATGTGTGTAATATATGTGTATATGTTTGTATGTTACCATTACATATATGAAAAGTATCCAGTAATGTAATATGACAATGTTATATTGACAATGGCTAGATTTTTTCTAGACAACCCTCATATATATATATATATATATATATATATATATATATATATATATATATAAACACACACACACACACACACACACACACACACAAATCCAATGTATAGTATATGGGGAATATTAATATATAATTTATAATATAATAATACATTAACATAATATATCTTTAATATGAAATGTGTATTTTTATAAACACCTTGGATTCATGCTATACTGACTAGAATTTTGAATTAAAAAAAAAAATATATATATATATATATAATCTTGGAAATTGTTCCACATACAACAAATAAAACTTACTTCTGATTCTTAATGGCTATATAGTGATTTTAGCCACTAAAATTTTATGATTTTTCCATGAATTATTTATCTAGTTTCAACTGAAGGATCTAGTATCAACTTTAGAGCTTAGGAAAGATATAGGCATCAGAGCAATTAATGCTTACTTGAGTTTTATTATGTCAGTGAAATGGCAAAATGTGACAACCTAGAGAAATTGTGAGATTTCCCTATTTGGTGCTATATAAACAGAATTGCAGGGGCAATGAAACTGAGACACAGAAAGCTTAGAAGGAGGTGGATCTGAGCATTGGGAAGCACAACCCCCTGTTCATTAAAATATAGTCTACATCTTAATATATATAGTTAAATAACTTTCAGGTGGATTTTTTTGAGTTCACTTACACAACTAGATGGTTCAGTTTTGTATAACACAACCACACTGTAAACCATCACTCTCCTTTTCAGTGGAATTAGTATATTGTATTTATGCACTATTCTCTAGTTTTAGTATTTTTAATGTATTATTTGATTCCTTATAAAAATATAAGTTAGACAAAGCAGATTGCTAATATTACAGAGGAGAAATTGAAGCTCAAAAGGAAATGATGTGCCTAAAGTCACATAGAGAGAAAGGGTCAGAACTGGGCTAAAAAAGTCCATAAAGAAAATTTTACTGGTTTTTGTTTGTTTGTTTGTTTGTTTGTTTGTAATATTGCCTCTCAATCAATGAATACATTTTTAAAAATTTAAATCATAAATATTTTGTATAATGCTAATTTCTTCCACTATGATATCATGATTATATATATCTATTCAGTGATTTTTTTCAAAATTAGAAAGAAACATAAAAGAAATAAGGCAATATGAAAATATTTTGATTCATTCGTTTGGAAAACTAAGCAATACTCTTTGAATAATGCTCATTTAATTTCAGAATGAAGTAACAATATTTTCTTTGGAAGCTGTAACCCAAACAACTATTTTAAAATTACTATATTTTTGAATATAGGATTTAGTAAAAAAATCAAACACATTTATCTAAAATAAATATTTAAATTATTTTGTAAATAAATGTGCACATTTTCACTTATAGTAATTAAAACTAAAATTCGTAATTGGTATGCATCTCTTACTCATCTCTTTGGGATAGTTAAAAGAAGAACAAATGCATGAAGGACAACCCCTGTGCCAAAAAATACACTGTAGAATAATTTAGGATGACCAAAATGATTTAGAGATGTAGAA
Source organism: Lyroderma lyra (assembly GCA_004026885.1). Taxonomy (NCBI): domain Eukaryota; kingdom Metazoa; phylum Chordata; class Mammalia; order Chiroptera; family Megadermatidae; genus Lyroderma; species Lyroderma lyra. Next base: position 125,829 of record PVJL010002657.1, read on the forward strand.
AATCAGTATCATAAAATTTAAAAAGACTAATATAACTAGGATCTATTTTATCAGAAAAAGAGCCTAAATAGAGTCCTACAATAAGATATAGGTGAGTTCTCTACAGAATAAAAGAATGAGGACAATGTGACCCTTTGCTTCTTTTTATCTTTTGACGGGGTTGTATCCTGTGTATGTTGTCAAGGCCATAAATAAAGTTGTTTTCTATTGTGTTTTTCATGAACATAATCCATAATTCTCCATATTTTATGTCATCTGTAGTGTCCCTTGTCAAATGAAAATTTGACTCATTAAAATTAATATTGGAAAGTATTGCAGGTTGGGCTCCCCAAGAAGCAGATCCTGAGAGAAGTTGGTATAGAGGATGTTTATTAGAGAGCACTATCTGGGGGAACACTTATGGGAGGGAAGGGAAGAAACCAAGATTAGGCAGTGAGAAAGGGTGAATGGAGATTCAGTCTCAATCATGGCCCCAAGAATTTCCAAGCGGTCCTTACTTGAGTGGATATCATAAAAACACCTTCAAATCACCAAGAAGTTTTGAAATTCATCTTTCTTATTATGGTTTCAGTTCCTCATATCACAAAGAAAGGTGTGGGCATCTAGGTAACTTCAATTCAACAATATTTTGCCCATTCTGTTTACTTCATTTTACAAACTAAGCATACTGGAATGTGGTAAGTGTTGTTCCAATTCCATTTTCAGGTAAGAGTAACTCCTTTTCTTTAGGGAACTACTTTCAAATCCAAGTAGTTTTAGAGAGGTCAAGAAGCAAGATATCACAAAATCACTCTCCTATTTTTGACATAGTTACAGAATCACAGCACTCTATACCTCTAAATACAAAATTAGATTCCAAGAGTGGACATGAGACCCATGTCAGGGCAATCAGAGTTATAACCTTTAATTTTCTGAAATGGTGGTGGAAGGGGTTTTGTCACAAGAGAGAATTCAAGGACACACCAAATAAACCAAGTAAGCAGCAGATTTATTAAAAGGAAGACAGTATACTCTCAAGAAGGTAAGAGCAGACAAGTTTGCAGAAAAGCAGCTGCCCTGAAGAACCAAGAGACTTAGCAATTTATTACTCTGAAAATGAGGACATGAAATATTCAAGTTTTAGTATTGGCAAAATAGGCATTCCTAGGGATTTTTGTCTTTATTGGGCTCTTGTCAGTACTGTAATGGTGACACACAGAGAGGAGATTTTTCTTGGCTGCCATGGTGATAATATTATATAATAATTTGTTATAATTAGCTGAACTTCATCTAAAGTGACAAGATGGTGTCGTGGGTCTGCTCTGGCCTGCTAAAATCTAGTTCTACGTGGCCTGGTAGCTGTATTTTTCTTAAAGATGATCTCATCTCCTTCCTTCTTCGTCTTCCCTTCCCTCCTTGTCTTCCTCTATATCCAAGACCCCATTCTTTCTGCCTATGGTAATAGAAAGAGGAAAATATAATCAGTTAAAGAGAGAAAGAGAGAGAGTGTGTTTGTGTTTGTGTTTGTGTTTGTGTTTGTGTTTGTGTGTAGAGCGAGAAAGAGGGAGAGAGAGAAGACAGAAATTAGTATGGCACATCTAACTTTAACTGGTTTTGATTTGACTCTAAGAAATACCCCAGTATACTTATCAGTCTCACAGGTCCCGTTTTTAAAATGGTTGGTCCAATTAGAGCTGAGTTTCCATCACTGAAAGAATATTAATACTTGATTTCTACTTCAGCATTGTGGCCTAGCGATTGTGTACATTGATTCCAGATACCTTGTCAAGGTCTCCATTACCCTACTTAGCTTTTTCTTGATCCCTTTCTAGATAACAGTAGATCTTAGTTGCAGACTAGGTAGGATCCAGCATGAATACTCTTATCATCTGGATAAGTTATTTTTGACAGAGATAACTCAATTATCCACCAATTACCTAGAGTCTATAAAGGTAGCTATTAACTGTTCCATATCTTGGTCAATGTGTTTCTGAAACAGTCACCCTTAGCAGGAAAGCAGTCATGGGCAAACAAAAGCAAATATATTGATAGGATCACTAGAGTACAATTTTAAGCCATGATGCTATCAGTTAAATATATGCCAGTATTGTGGTAGAAGAGAAGTAACCTTCCTACCTTATTATCAAGAATGTGATGTTTTTAGTCATTTGAGGAGCTGCTTCTTGTGGCAGCTATAAAATTCTTTAGTTACTATTTAAAACACTTATGTTACATTCCAATGACAAATATGTGAGTGATTTAAAATACTTTCCCAGAAAGATAACCCTTATAAGGTAGAATAGGCAACTTGAATATTCTTCTAATCTCAGACCTTGTCTGGAAGATTTTTGTAAAGATACAATACTCTTTTTTATCTAACAAGTATTTACTTCTCCTCTTGAGCATATTTTTCACATATTTAAACTATTCATAATATGGTTCATTGAGAAAATCTAAAGGACTCTCTGAAGATAGAGAAGACTAATAAATCACTGCAATTTTATTTGAATTTTATTATATCTTTTTATTTTTATAAGATTTTTTTCTGAAAGTATATTTGTTTTAAAGATTTCTTTTTAAAGAACTTGCATGCTGATACAAGTTAAATGACTTACATTTTATTTTATGGGTCATACTTTGCAAATGAATTTAATAAGCAAAAGTGTTACAACAAAGGTTTGTATAGGAATAACTTTTATAATTAAGTCTTGGATTTTTACTTATTCAGTTTTTTGTTTTTGTTTTTTTGCTTCTATAAATAGTTGAGTGAGTACTTAATATGAAAATAAATAGTGAATTGGAGTGATTGTGAAGGAAGTTTGGCAATATTATTTATCTATGCCCAACTTTGTACTAATATAATTTATTGTTAGCAGTTTATTACTTCAGCTATTTCACAGTACAATCTGTGGTACATTCCAGCTAATCTTAACATGCTGTGTCATCAGTTGTAACACAGCTTTTATTCAGTCCCTAACAATATTGTATTGCTATTTTAATTTCAAAGAGATGAAAATAATGTGATTTCTGATATATAGTTTTTTATTCTTGTTTTTTTCCCCTAATTGGAAATGCTTAATAGTTTCTTTGATAAATATTAGTTTTTACAATGACTATTATGTATAGATTATTTTTCCTTTATTCCTATTCTATATCTTCATATGCTAACTTAGATGACAGTTACTTTTGTGTTAACATAGTGGGCATTATGGTTAAGAGCTATGACAAACAATATATATATATAAACATGTAATTATATGTTTATTAATTTAATATAAATTAGACATTTTCATCATATGAATAGGCAGGGATTATGAGTTGTTTTTGCTTTAAAAGTCTTGGCCTCATCACAATTTCACAACTTATTCTTTTTTTTTTTTTTTTAACCACTCACATCTTTAGTCAATTCCTTTAGCAGGTTATTTGGGCTCTACCTGTATATAATCACTGTGCAAATGTTTTTGTAATAATTGCCACAAATGATGTAATTTTTTACCCTTAAAAATCACAAATGATAGAAAGTAAAGAAAAATGCTTATTAAAGTTCTCTATAACTATTGATAATGTATCTAATTCTGAAAAAAAATTTATAATGAAAATGCTATCTTCGCTCAAGAAATCACTGAAATCATAGGTCTTTGCTACCAACTGTTTGAACTTTCGAAATTTCAAGGATGAAGTACTAAAACTTAAATGCTGCTGTTTTTACCTGTACCACCTGTGGCTTTTCAGTGTTTAAGTACAAATACATATGAACATATATTTCTGAGACTCTTGCACTAGAATGAAATAGTTATGCTATTCTTGAATAGCTGAGGTAATTGAGCAGATGTGGACAGAAACAGGACCTAAGTATCGTATTCTCCGTAGAATCAGGGCTTAATGACTAAAGGGTTATATTGGTGCTGATAACCTAGTCTTTCTCCTCTTGGTTCATCCCACTCCAAGGAAACAGTGAAGTAACACCTTGGAAGTGATCTTCAGGAGTTGTATTAATTTCCTAGACCTTCCTTAACAAAGTATCAGAAACTGAGTGGCTTTAAACAACAAATATTTCTTCTCTCACAGTTATTGAGCCTAGAAGTACAAAATCAAGGTGTTTGCAGAGCCATGCTCCTTCTGAAGGATTCTGGGAAGGATACTTTACCTCTTTCTAGCTTCTGGTGGTTGCTGGCAATCCTCGGCATTTTTGGCTTGTAGCTGCATCATTTTATCCTTCATCTCTACCGTCACACGACCTTCCTCTCTGTGTCTTTACGTTGAAATTCTTCCCCTATTATAAGAATACTAGTCATTGGATAGGAGCCCACCCTAATCTAGTATGGCCTCATCTTTTCTTGATTATATCTGCAAAATCCCTATTTCCAAATAAGCTCGCATACATAGCTACTAGATGTGAGAACTTGAACATATTTTGGGGGGCTCACAATTAACCCACAACAGGGGTATGGAGGTAACCAGAGCTGACCAACTGGCAGACGTGACATGAGGTAACACAGACCACTAATACTTTAACTGTGAATGGTTAATTAAAAATACATTTGGATAAAGATAGATAACAACATACGTGCATTCATTTTTCATATTCCCTCAATCCTCCTGAAACAACAATAAAGGGATTTAAAAGGACAAACCGGAGTTCCCTGGTGGTGTAGTGGCTAAAAGCTTCGGTGCTGTCAACGCTGCGGCCTGGGTTCAATTCCCAGCCAGGGAACTACCCACATTAAAAAAAAAAAAAACGAACAACAACAATAACAAAAAACAAATAAAAGTACAAACCACTGAACAAAAACAATGGGACAGAAAATAATAGCAATTTAATTTTGGAGAGTAAATAGCCCATGAATGAGTATAATTTACTTGGCAGAACCAAGAGATCTAAATCCTCAGCCCACGGAGGCACAAATCAAGAAACAACCTGACTTATTTCACAGCGACCCCAAAGCTTCAGGAATTGGAGGCATCAAGTACATATGAAAGTGAAGTTAAAGTTGAATTCAGAACTTTGGTTGGAAGTCTATTTAATAAGCAGTTAGATTTGCAAATCTCCTACCTCGTCCAGTGCAACCCTGCTACTGTCTCTCCTCCATCTCTGTAAAGACAGAATTTCCACCTCCACCCTCACTCTGCCCCCCTGGAGTAGGTAAAACAGCATTTCTACACAGAAGAGCTAGAGTGAAAACAGAAGAACCAGGTGAAAAATTAAACATTAAATAATGAGACCAACAGTGTGCTGGTATATGTTTAACAGCCAGTTCTCTGGTGAGAGAGGGAAAAAAAAATAAATGATTTTTAGAGTTGACTGTTTTCAGTGGTATAATAGCACTACCACACTCATTTTCTAACTATCATCATGATGTCTCTGACTATAAAATTGGAAAGATATGTACACGATCAGTCTTTAGGATTGAGTTCATAACAACTCTATCCCACTACTGATTGAAAATTGCATAACCCTTTTCCAATCCTTTAGAATGCAGAAATATTCTTCTCAGAAGAGTATGACCAGTCTAAGAAAACATACTGATGTTGGGCTTCCTTAAAGAAACAATCTACCAACCCTTTCCATAGGAAAAGTTTCAAATGACAAGTCATATTCATGTCCTAAAATTTCCATTCTTAAGCCCCATCTTAAATATAAGCATACAACCCAAGAACACTGGACAGTTGAAGAGAGTTTTAAAATTAAAAAAATAAAGACGAAATAAATAAACAATAAAGAAACTTGGAGGGACAGAAACCATGTTGGGAAAAAAAAGTGCTTCATAAAGATTAGAGAAAATATAGCTTCCATGAAACAAGATCAAGTGCTATTTTAAGGAGAAGCAGAGAATAAAACAGCTCCCTTATATAACATCTGAGAAGAGAAATAAAAATCAGAAAAGAAGTTTTGGAAATTTAAGTTCAGGAAATATCCCAGAAGTAGAGAGAGAGAAAAAAAGAGGAAATGGTGGGGCAAAAAGAAATAGAAAAAAACTTAAGAAAATTTGGGGCCAACTCAGAAGGTAAAAAGATAACCACTGAAGAAAGAGAAATAGGAAGTGTGTAAGAGAATTCATCGGTAAAGTCATTGAAGAAAATTTTTTTAGTACTTAAAGAAATGTATTTCCAGAGTGACAGAGTCAATACAATGTATGATAACAAATTTATACCAAAGTAGGTCATCATAACATGTTAGAACACTAGGGAAAATATTCTGTGAGGTTCCAGAGAAAAGAAACAGGTTATATACATTTTAGGAATTAGAATTGCTTTGTTCTTCATAGCTTCAACTTGAAATGCCAGGAGGTAACAGAAAAATGCCTTCAAATTTTGGAGAGAAATTATTTCCAATGTTGGATTCTACATTTAGCCGAAGTATCAATTAACTTAACCCATTTGAGACTTGCAAATTCTCATATAGTTAACTTTGATGTGCCATTTCTTAGGAAACTATTAGATGATGCACCCACCCAAACAAGAGAGTATGCTAGCAGAATTAGATCCAAGAAAAAGGAACTCTGGTCAGGAAGGAGTTAACAGAATGCCCAGAATAAGAGTGATGGGCCGTCTCCCATAGAATACATGAGCAAACAGAGGACAGCCAGTCCACAGACTAGGGAAAAAGGATCCAAGAGAGATTTCCTCAGGACCATGAAACTGGTGGACTACCAGATGCATTTTAAATCCTTGAGAGGGGATTTAGGCAACTGCTGCAGTTGGGTTGAATTTATGACATGCATATAGAAAATTAAGCAGATTAAATAAAAAAAGCACACAGAGAGAGCAAGAGAATATTGAATCCTATAATTAAAAGAAGATCAGGAAGATGTTAAATACTTTCCTATTAAGTATAACTTTGTTCAAAGACAAGCTCTTTAAAAGTCACAATATTTTAATAGCCTAAGAACTGGCAGTTCTGTGCTATGTGCAATGGCTGGATAAATTCATAAAGCACACCACCTGCTTCCAGGAATGTGGCATGGCTCCTGCACAGATTGTATTCCCTGCATTCCTGGAAGCTCTAATTTAGGAGTAATGAAACTACATAGAATTTCTCTTTTCTTTGATCAAGTGCTCGAAAAGATAGAAATTTCTCAGCTTTTGGAACTTTAGGTCCAAATTTCCTAGAGATAGTTTCAGGCCTTCTATTTTACTCTGCTGTGGAATAGTTGAAAATATCCTATCCTCTAATGTACTTTAGGTGGTGTCCCAGAATTAATGCATTAGGGATTTTGTAAATTTCTTCACTGCCATGCCTTCTCTATTAAGGGGGAAGGAAAACTGTTCTTGCAAGTTCTATAAGGCAAACTTAGCTAAGTATAAATAAAAAATGTAAATTTTGCTCAAAGCTGTATTGTATTTGCACTAAGGTAATTTGGTTTCACATGGTTTATGAAGTATTAGATAACAGTATTTTAGTTAATACAGAAAATAAAATGATTTCATAGTTCACTTATGATTAAGCAAGTAATGTTCCTTTTCTATGGGAGCTTTGAATGAGACTTAAAGCATTTTCCCAAAAGAAAAGTATATGAATTACTTTTTATTTTATGTTAGTTATTCTATAAACCAATTCATTATAACAAATTTATAAAAAACAAATTCAAAAATCAGTTATTGGTTACTTTCTAGGTGTTAAGCAATGGAAATGCAAGGCCAACACATGGCCTTGCCCTAACAATGGTATATTAGTATTTAAAAGAGCACATCAATGTTATTCCTTTTAATTTGATAAAATGCATTTGAAATCATAGATGTAGTAGAGAGACACCAAAGGAAAATACATAGAATGAGCCTTAACAATATCATTGTTTATGGGAAATCTGAGGAAGAAAAAATCCACTGAGGAGACAGAGTGATTGGTCCAAGCTGGAGAAGAATACACAAGAAAGTATCAGGAAAACCAAGGATACACAGAATGAAAGATGGCAGAATGGCTATCCAGGGCAAGTGCCACTGAGAGAGAAAGAAGGTAATGATAGAATTAGTGGTTAAATTTGAGAGGACAGAATTGTTTGATTACCTTTCCAAATGGAACTTTCATGGATTGAAGAGGTTGAAACAGGTTGTGGTAAACTTGTCTCTTCAAATGGATTTTGTTACATTATAAAAATTACTATTCCCTCCCCACTCTCCTACCACTACCCACTATGACTTCATTCTCTCACCTCCTTCCTGAAGACTCTCCATCTCGACTTAACTAAAAGCCAGTTTCATCTTGGGATCACTCTTATCGTGAAAATCACAAGCAAAAACTCTTCAGTCTCCAGCTCACAGAAGTTGAGGTCAAGAAGATGGCAGTTAGGCCCCTTAGTCCTTAATACCATTAATCATAAAAAGGCAGAATAACCACTAACCGAGTGCATAGTGTGTGCGACACTGAACACGAATCTTTGATGCTCGTTTCCTCTTCCACACTCCCTCTAACTCTGTTTCCATGGCCATCTGCTAGCCTCCTGTTTCCTCAGATTCACCCCTGTATACTGGTGTTGCAGTTAACTTGTGCTGTCCAAGTCTCTGTAAGTAGTTGATGAAACACTACAGCCTGACACCCCCCATTTCCCCAAAACTATTTTCCATTAATCCTGAAAATTATGCTTCAGGGTTTATTCAGGGTAACAGGAGTGTTAGAAAAAGAAAAAGTGGGAAATCGGGTAAGACTAAGTGTCTCAGGCAGGCTGAGCAAAGTGCAAAAGTCCTGAGTGAGACAATGAACCATACAATGAGGGATTAAGATTAAATTAAAACTGAAAGGTAGTTAGAAGGATGTCATACTTAACTATCCAGTTTTTCCCCATTGTATCTCTTGATAAGGTCGTAAATGTTATCTCAAGTACTGTCTTAGGGTGTATTTCTCAGAAGACCCTAAAATAGTGTTGGTGTGCAAGTGACTTATTATTAAGGAAGCAATCCCCCAGGATACTGGTGAAGTTGGGGAAAATTAGGACAAGCAAATGGGAAAAACAAGAGTGGCTCCAACCTGATCCCACCATGGAACTTCGCATTGTAAAATAACCCCTAAAGGGTTAACCCCTAATTGACTGAAGCAAGGGATGTGAGTATTTATATCCTTGCATCTCTCACATACTGGTCAGTGGCTGGCTGGAGAAAAATTCCCAGGCACTTGTCATTTCCTGTTGTGTTAGCAAAACAGCTCCAGTAACTGTACTAGAGGTTAATGATCAGAAGTCAGCCATGAATACAGAAGGTTAGAAAACAAGCTCACCAAATTAAGAGGAATATGCAACAACTACCAAAAACAATGGAAAGAGTGATTTGAGAGGTGATAGGTGGAGCACTCATGAGCATCTTTGGCTAAAATTATTGCTTAAGGTAGCATTGAACTTTAGGAGAAAACCAACTTACAATTTCTTAAGAATTAAGTACGATGTATATGTCTAATACACTTTTAGGAAACTTCTCAATTGCAAATTTTTATAATAATACTGTATAAACATCTTTATAATACTCTAATAAAACACATCTAATTCTTGTCTCTTTTCCTCGGAAACATTACATAGTTTTTGTAAAGTTGCCTGGTATAAACTGCATTGTGTCCCCCTAGTTTCACCTGTTGAAACTCTAACCTGCTGCTGTGACTATTTAGAGTAAAGAAGAACAGTAGTTCTCCCTTATCCTCAGGGGATATATTCCAAGACCCCCAGTGGATGCCTGAATCTGTAAACACACACACACAACACACACACACAACACACACACACATACGCGCACACACACACACACACACACACACACGCACTGTGTGTGTGTGTGTGTGTCTGTGTGCGCGTGTGTGTGTGTGTTGTGTGTGTGTGTGTGTGTGTGTGTGTGTGTGTGTGTAGGCTGTCCGGAAAAAATGCAGCCATTGTCAGTATAATGAGGACATTTTTTGGCTGGATACTTTCAGGACAGCCCTCATATGTGTATGAGGTGTGATTTAAAAAATAAGGTGACAGTGAATGGTGCTCCTGAGTGCCATCCAACAGAAAGAAAGAATTCTTCGAAATGGAAGCAGCACATTGAACCTTAGTAACAGTGTGTGACAAGTTTCAACTTGTTCAGTACAGTCAGTTAGTTGTTAGTTATGGTTGAGGGAAGGTGTGTTTTAAAGTATGTGGTAAATCATGGGTCACAAACAAAGCATTAACATAAATTCTGTCAAATAAAAATGTTACAGTGTGTCTTCATCCACCTTATTCACTGGATCTGGCACCCTGTGACTTCGGCTATTCCTCAAAGTCAAAATGACCATGAAAGGTAAATGTTTTGAATTGATTCAGAACATCAAGGCAGTCACAACAGAGCAAATTTATAAAGACAATCACAAAAGAGGATTTCCAGATCTGCTTCAGAAAGTGACAAGAATGATGTGATAAGTGTGTTCAAAGCAAAGGGGAAACATTTTGAGTGTGATTAGTGGCAATGTGTCTCTTACTGTAATAAATTTTTTATTTAAATATTCACTGTATTTTTATCACACCTCATATATAGGTATATATGCTTTTTCCTATACATATATACATATATATATACTTATAAGGTTTAACTTATTAATTAACTTAAGACTATATATATATATATTTGCATACTGATACATACATACAATCCTATTATAAGGTTTAACTTATAAATTTGGCACAGAGACTAATAACAATTAATAATAAAATAGAACAAGATGACCACATACTGTAATAAAAGTTAAGTGAATGTAGTCTCTCTCTCTCTTTTTCTGATAACCAGTCTGATAACTGAGCCATCTACTAAGTGACTAATGGGTTTGTAGCACGTATAGTGTGGATACCCTGGACAAAGGGATGATTTACGTCCAAGAAGGATGAAGCAGGATGGTCCAAGATTTCATCACACTACTCAGAATGGCATGCAATTTAAAACTTATGAATTGTTTATTTCTGGAATATTCCATTTAATATTTTCAGACCATATTTAACCACAGGTAACTGAAACCAAGGGAAGTGAAACCTTGGGTAAGGGAGACTCCTGTAATTAGGGTTAAATATTTCATAAAGGTGGAGCCCTGACAGGGTTAGTGTGCTTATAAGAAAAGATGCCAGACAGCTTACTCTCTCTTTGCCATGTGTGGAAACACTGAGAAGGTGACTGCAAATGGGGAGGAACGCTCTCACCAGGAACTGAATGGGCTGACTCCTTGATCTTATACTTCCCAGCCTCCAGAACTGTGAGAAACAAATTTCTGTTAATTGCAATGAAAACATTCTGTTTACAGGCACACTGCAGAAGAGGGAGTTAGCCATGTGGCTGACATCTCAATCACTTTACAACCTAATGTTGCACACACCCTTAGAGTCCCAAACAGAGCAAGGCAGGTTGCTTTGGGAGCCAGCCAGCAAGACCCAGGCAGCCCTCCACCTTATTGTCTAGGGAGAGTGTCTGGAACTGGCCAGTTATTACAAAGAATTAGAACTTGCCAATTTTCAGTGATCAACAGAGGTAATTCTGGCTTAAAATTGTCTTTGCGTGCCTATGTCTTTAAAATGACTCAAAAATAACTTCTGTCCTCTATATCCCATAAACAGTATCTGAATTGGAAATACTATATTTGCATTTCTGTTTTAAATTCAATAGAGTATAGCTAAGGAAACAAGAGGACAGAGACTGCAGAAAAGGCACAGAAGCGTAAGAAAATGGTGCGCCTTCAAGGAGCATAGCATTATTTAGTATATCTACTATGAGAGAAGTCTCTGGTGGAGTAGCAGAGAATGAAGTCGCTGTGATTGGAAGAGCCAGGCCAAGGTATAAAATGTCAATTTTTTTATTGTAGGATATTAGACAAGTTAGATTCTAGAAATTTTGCTCTAGGTCTATAGAGAAAGATTTATTTGAGTTGATAAGTCCGAAGGCCAAGACAAGATATAAATTTATGAGAAATAAAGAACTGCAGTGAAGGGTTTTGTTATGCCCTAGAGCTGGAAATAGGCTGAAATGGAAACAGTGGTTAAATTTGAAGGCTGTGGAGTAAAGGAAGAAGTAGGGGGCTTGCTTGCCTGAGAGGGAAGGCTGTGCTAGAGTCTGGACGAATAGGATCTCTCTCCAGGTATTACAGAGGAAAGGAAGAAATAGAAGAGGAAAGATTAGTATTACCATTGATGTTCACTGAGATCTCATTTTATACTTTTACCCTCTCTCCTCATTAATGAAGTTAATATTCTTCTATTGTACTTTTTTACATAATCATTTAATTTTATGCTCACAATAATTCTGTCAGGTAAGTGCTATTATCTTCATTGTATGGGTAAAGAAATTAACATAAAATGAAGATAAATGATTTGACTAAGATCAATTAAGTAGTAAGAAGATGAATGAGCTAAGACTTGAACTCAGGACAGACTGAAAGCAAAGCTTGATTTTAATGCAGCTTTTCCAATTTAGGAACCGCTTTCCTGATCATGTCTTCTTTTTACAGTCTCTGGTTTCAGACACTGGCATTACTATCATTATAGATGCATCTGTACCTTTTTCTTTCCCTATGCTTTGTATCTGCTCATTTATCTGCTCTCTCTTCTTACTGAGCTAATGAAACTATTGGGCAGAAACCACAATTTTTAATCCACATTCTCCAACTTCATCTGAATCCTTATAATGTTCTCTAGTTTTCTATGTGCATCTTGTCCATTCTGTGACCTGTTCTCCATTAATTCCTTTCAAACTGAGACTGTATAGTCTTTATGCACAAACTATAGCTCCATCCCCAACTCACAGATGTCATACTTTTTTCCTTTTATGAACAACCAATGCCATCACATGCACTTGCTCAAATTCCTATTTCTTCTATAGATTTTTTTTGGTTCCCTCCTTATCACCCCATGAACATTTATGAGCCTCTAATAGAAACAAAGGGTTTGGGATTTCAAATATCCTACTGGAATTTACTCTACTATCTACTTTTCTTATTCAGAACCCCCAAACTCTTCTCCACCACGATCCTTATTGATTACTACTATATAAACACATTTTTATTTACCTCAGATCCCTGTAAAAATTTACCTGTGTTTGTTTTGTTCCACATTACTCTGGCTTCAGATCCCAATAATGCTTAAATGCTGGAAAATCTCATTTTCCATTGCATAAGAGGTGCATCTGATATGTTGTTAACACTTGAAGTTGGATGTATAAATGTACTTTTACTTATGTACCAATTCTCTTTCCTCATTCTCTACTTTTCTTTTACCTTTCTTCTGTTTATGCAGAAGAAATTTTGCAGCTCTAGGTTTCTGCTGTACTTCTCTCTGACCCTTACTCTATTCTTCATAATAAGGTAAGGGAATACCTGTCAGGAAAAATTATCTATCTCCTTAGAAGAAGGTGAGGTGATAATGACGAAACTGGTACATAGAGCATGGTAAATACTTTACTTAAAAATTAATTATTTCATTTATTAATATTTCCATCACAGGTTGGAGGAAGTATAGTAAAAGCATTTCCTGGACTATAATTGCAACTAAATTCCAAATATGAATAGTTTTCCTTTTCCTAAACCTTTGGGTAAATAAACCTTGCAAAGTTGTTGATATATTTAAAACGAACTAGACATGACAGTGCTTCTTTGCTCACTCTTCTTCCTTTACAAAACCAAGTTGTTACTTAGAGAATAGCATGTGTAAATGCCATGAAACAAAGTCTTTCATGCTCTGCCTAGCATAAGGCAGCTGCAGAAACACATGATTTGGAGCATCAAGCCTATTGCTGAAGTCTTCCCTTGTTAATGAAGATGTTCAACTTAAATGTGTGTGCTTGTAGACCCTGAAACGAATTGGGTAGGCTTGCTATAGGAATACTAAAGATGTGTTATGCTTCTTTCATTTTGGTAGTCACAAAAAAGCATTGAGTTTAAAATTATATTCCAGGAACTAAAACATTCCACAGAATAGATGCAGTACTCTGATGGTAATAAATTTCCTTTATATAACTTACAAACTATATATATATGTAGTTTATAGTTTATATAACAGTCTGACAATTAAGGTCACAGACTCATCCTACAAGAAGTGCTACATACCTTGTTGCTAATTATCACTTTGGTCACCTTCAAAGTATGCACTGATGGCAGCGCCTAGTCCACCCTTCAAAGTAATTTTGAAACTTTTTTTCTCAAATGTCCATCAGAGCTGTCGTCGTATGACTTTTGATGTCCTGAATATCTTCTTTAAAAATGTCCTTTATCTTCAGGTAAAGAAAAGTGTTATTAGGGGCCAGATCAGGTGAGAAGGGTGTTCTAATACAGTTACTTATTTACTGACTAAAAGCTCCCTCACAGACAGTGCCATGTGAGCTGGTACATCATTGTGATGCAAGAGCCATGAGTTGCTGATAATAAGTTCTTCTTGTTGTCATCTGACTTTCGAACAGCTTTACAGCACTTCCAATAGTAAACTTGGTTGACTGTACAGTTGGTACAAATTCATAATGAACAATCCCTCTGGATATCAAAAAAGGTTAGCTACATCATATTGACTCTTGATTTGGACTGATGAAACTTATTGGTCATGGAAAATTGGTTGACATCCATTGTGTACTTTGATATTGTTTCAGGGTCATATTGGTACACCCATGTTTCATCACCAGTGATAACATGGCCCAAAACATGGTCTTACCTCTCCAAAAGGTCCTGGCAAACTTTGACTCTCCTTTGCTTTTGTTCATCAGTGAGCCCATTTGGGACCATTTTTGCACACAACTTTCTCATGTCAGGATTTTCAGTTAAGATTTTCTAACTGTTTCTCTATCAACATTTACTTGGTCTGCTATGCTTTTCATAGTCAGCCAATGGTTTTGACACACAATTTGATGAATTTTTGCAATGTTTTCATCAGGTCTTCTCGTTACTGGCTGCCCTGACCTCTCTTCATCAGTGATGCTTTCTCTTCCCTCAGAAAAACGTTTAATTCATTTGTACACTGTTGTTTTCTTCATGACATTATCTCACAAACTTGGACTAACATGTCCCTGATTTCACTTCCACTCTTGCCCAGTTTAACAAGAAACTTAATGTTCATTCCTTGCTCTAATTAAAGCTCTGACATTCTCGCAATGGCACACAAAAACACACTACAATAATGAATGCCACCCAGCAACACACTGCCACACATAGACAGGAACACAGCTGTGAGGCACACACGTACCAAGGTCATGAAACCTTACTGAATTGTTTGTACAGTGCTGCCAACATAAGCTCACAGTGGCAAATTTGCAAACGTAATTATCAGACCTCATGTGTGTGTTGTGTGTACACACATACATACACACAGAGGGTGCCAAAAAATGTACACACATTTTAAGAAAGAAAAAAACTATATTAAAATAGTAATACTCAATATATACTGATAAAAGATTAATACAAATCACATTTGACTTGTACAATTACAGGAGGTACTCAAAGTGGTTATCATCAGTATTTATGTAATACATAGATAACATCTCTTTAAATGTTTATACATGTTTTTGACACCCTGGTATATGCATATATTCAAGACCTATATAATGTATATATGATGTCCATGATTGTATTATACATCCTTACTTTTATTGCTAAAATTTATTATAGTTTCACTGGAAGATACTGTTAAGAACCCAACTCCCTCAAGAATGTCTGACTTTTTCCCTCCAATTAAAAACAACATGGAAGCTTAAGAAACTATTAATTTTCTACTACCGCTTAAACATACCATTTTGTGTCCACTGATGTTGAATAGTAAAATCTGTTGCTCATAATAACAGAACACATTGGCTTTAATGGTTATAATAAATGTATTCTGTCTATTCTAAGGATTTATATAATTAGAAATTATTGAGTCTACATAATACTGACTTCCCCTCTTCAATTACTTGAACAAATATTTCTCAGCAATATAAGAATAAAATGATAGAAAATCCTCTTCATGTTAAGAGCTGCTAAGCATTGTAGCATTTTGAGAGATTGTAAATTTGCATTATCTTTATTTGTAATATATGTGTATTTTTTCCTAAATAATTTAGCCTTACTGTGGACTTTTTTCCAAATATAATCAGTATTGAAAAAGGTAGACAAAAAAATCTTTATACTGTTTTGTATCTCTGTTAAACAGTATTTAAGTATTATTATAATTGACTAAATGCCTGTTTAGAAAGAAACTATTTTCTCTTTAAAGGAGAAAATATTTCATTTAGAAGAGGGAACTGGCGTAAAGCCAGGGTCCATGCTGGTTTTATACATGCATGTACCCAGAAGCCAGTACTGTGCATAAAAATACTTATTAAATTCATGAATGAAACTAAGTTAACAATGGAAGAAAATTAATTTATGTTTGATAGTGACATGTTATATAAAAATGTCAACTAAATGACCCAAGAGAATCACCGATTACTAGTTATTTTATGTAAAGACTCAGCATTTGGAGGAAAAATTTAGCAGTCAAATTTTTTAATAATCTTGAAGCCTCGCCATTGCTGAGGGGAGCAGTCTATCCTGCAGCTCCCTGGTAATAATTACTTGTGTAGTAAACTAAGGATTAATCAGATGGATTAACAATGACAGTACAAGCAAATCTTGGACTTCCAGAAGTATTTTGTGATGGGAGGATGATGCACACTAGGAATATTTCAAACTACCTCTTCTTCCAAGCATACAGGAAGGATGGAGGAGGAAACAATAGGTTAAGGAAATCAGTATCAGTTCTGCTAGTTTTCTTCATAACTTGTACTAATAATAATATATCAGATCATTTTTAATACAAAAGAACAACTCATGCTTAAGCCTCCAAGCATTTTGAAACACCATTTACTTGGAATTAGAACATTTCTTCTTTCATAAAGAAAAACGCTTGGGAGTTCCCTGATGGTGTAGCGGCTTAAGGCTTCAGCGCTGGCGCGGTCAGCACTGCGGCCTGGGTTCGATTCCCAATCAGGGAGCTACCCACATACCAAAAAGCAAAAAAAAAAAAAAAAGAAAAAAAAAAAGAAAAACGCTTGAGTTTAAAGTGCTACAAAAAGTAAAACAACTGCAGGGCAGTGGGTTGCCTGAGAGGCCTCTGCCCACCTGCAGAGTAGTAGGAAGGAAAAGATGAGGCAGGGAGGGGTCAGCACTGGGTGGGGATAGTTCTTGCAAACTTATTGTTTCCCCACGCTCCCGTTTGACCAAGCCAGTTGCTTAGTTTAATTTAATCTCTTATTTGCTCTGGCAGGGACAAAGCACATTTCAGTTAGTTAAGTTTCTGCTGGCTACAGTGTACTGTTTCAAGGGGGAGGAGAGAATAGTATACGGAAAACATAATTTGTCTTAATTTTTACTTACCAAGTGTTTATATGCATTTATAGGAAAAAAGAAATGCATGTCTGTGAGCAGGTGGAGCATCTAAGTAAATATGATATTAAATCATTACCCAAAATAAGATTTAATTCTCTCCTGTTCCTCTTCCTAACTTTTCTGATTCTTAAAAAAAAAATCTTGACAAATGCAGGTGAGAGTAGCATATTTTCATTTAATTATTCATAATTTGTTACAGAATGTCCAGTTAAAAATGACTGTGTAAATCTAACCTTACTTCATTAATATTTTTTTCCTCCTTAGAATAAGAAATGTTTTTCTTCTGCTGCTGCTGGATAGTTTCCAGTTAAAGAGGAAAACAAAACCTAGATTGTAGGTTAATCATAATATTACATGAGCCCATAACATTTATGCATTATATTTAAAGTCAAGTTTGGTATGCAGTTATATGGACAATAAATAAAGCTTTGTTACTTTTCTTCACTTTTAAGAAAACAAAGTCTTTAATAAAAACATTATAAGGATAAGACCTACTATAACCTTGTTAAGTCCTGAATTTGAACCTTAAGTACATTTATACCAAAAACTTTAAAGAGATTTTGACTGCTGGATTTAAATAGTATAGCATTTGTTTCAAACATATACAATTGGTTAATAAAACTTGAAAACCTCATTTTGTAAGTTCTAAAAACACGATGTTATTATCAGTTTCCTAAAGGTGCAAACCAAAGTGACCAGCTAAATCATTTCTCTTGTAATATGGAAGTTTATGTATAGGTGTATTTTGTAAAGAAGAACCAGTGATACTTTGCCTTTAATGATAAAATATAGCCTAAACATGGTCTCCCAGACTTTTAATTTTGTGGCAGTTCACGTTCACTATAAAATATTTAATTAAGTTTATAAGATTTAAAAATATGCAATCAACATTGGACAATTATTGCATTTAATCCATTTTTAGAAAAAAATGACTTTTTGCTTCTAACTTGAAATGTTTGTGGCACCTCTGTGCTGATTCCCCTGGGAACTCTGCAATGGTGCATTTAGAAGTGTTATGGGAAGGAGTAATTATGCTATCCAGGGAATTTGTCAGGGACCAGAGCTATGGAAGATTAAAGGAGATGTGATGGTTGCAGGGGTCACAGCCTTGATTTTGAGCCAAGACTCACTATCACTTTTTTTAATTGAGTCTGAAAACTGGAAAGCTGTGATGTGGCAGCCACCTATTACCAAGCAAGACACATCTAACTAATTGGAAATGTGTGAGCTTGGAGCTTCACAACCACAAAAACAAAGAATGAGAACAACCAAATAGAAATGGAAGTTCTCTAAAACAAATAGATGAAGACTTTCATATAATAATTGATGTGTTAGTACTAAGATATTTTAAAAATATAAACTCACTATTCCTATTTTTAAAATAGGAATAGGTAGGCCTCTGTTCTAGTGTTAGTCTTTATGTAAGAAACAGAAAAATGCTCTCCCTTAGTAACGAAGAACTGTAAATTCAGCGAATTTTTCTTTTTACATATTAAATAAACTTAAAAAATTATATTGATAGTATTAATGCATCATAATATTATTGTTGTAGTACATCAAACTTACAAAGCAAATACAGTGTATGTCATATTGTCATATTCAAAGTACAGAAATAGCTCATGTTAGGATATGTAAAACACCTTACTTAATTTAATATAATTGCCTTCGTTATGGCTCCAATTCCTTTTCAGCACATTCCCTTGTATATTCAAACCTCAGATGATAAATTACTAATTTCAGAAACTATTCAATAAAATTAATTTTTATAATTGCAAAATAATTTACAGCTTTTAAGAAATTTGACATATATTTTATTCCTTCTTGTTAAGCTCAAATTAATATTAAATACAACTATCTCTAAAATACACTAATCTGATTTATTTCCCTGCTTGCTTCCTTTAGAAGTAACAGACTATGAGAACAAAATATAATGCCCTTTTGGAGCAGAATGCCAATTCCTTTGGCTTATTTTATCCGATATATACACAGTAAAATGAATGTAACTAATCCACAGCCTGTATTTCAAGAGTTCACTAGTTTGTTAGTTCCTATAAATGAACACTCAGATAAGGAGTTTCAGCCCTAAGTAATTTAGCAGTGTACATAAAGCTTATTCAGGATTGCCAGCATGAGGGATCTGCTAATTATATATCTCTGTCCAAAGAATGGCCCCCATACCTTTTTTTTTGTTTTTGGTCTGGGAACTGTATTTGCTTTGTTCAAGCACACAATTTCAAGGGGGCCTATGGGAATGGACTTGGGAGGGTGGAAGAAATAAGTCATTTGTATGACCACTTTAGTTAAATTAACTATGAGAATCAGAGGGGTGAAAATGTTAGTACTAAGGTATTTTTGGACAAATTTACCTTTATGGGACTGCACAGTTCCTAGTATTCACCATCCAACTATTACCCTGAAATGGGGATTTTCCTCAGTCCTTTTCTTCTTGAAAGAAAGAATTCAGCCAAGAGACAAGAGTTTGGAAAGTGTAAGAGAGTTAAGAGTTGATTAGTAAAGAAAGCACACTCCAAGATGTGGGGCAGGCGGACCCCAGAGAGGGAATCAGTGTCCCCTTACTTTGTTTAAGGGTTTGTATTCCTGTGGGTGGAAATTTCTCTCCCTCTCCCTCTTTTGTGATTCATTTGAAAGAAGCAATTCTACGTAATAGTATACAGTTCTGGGAAGCAGGACTTGTGGTTAGATAAGTGGGGCTATTTCCCCTTGTCTTGCATTTCTCTGATCACCTTATCTTTTCAATTTGAGGATAGCTGATAATGGGCCAGGGCTAGTTCCTTATTCTGCATTTCTTTCCTGAGGACTTGTCTCTTTATTTTAGGGGTATCTAATTGGACCTCCCAACAGGCCAGTTTCTTCCTTTGCATTCCTTTCTTCCTTAATTTAGGGACATCTGTTAATGGGACTCTCCTAACAGGCAAGTTTCTTCCTTTTCATTTCTTTTCTGATGACGTTATCTGTTTAATTTAGAGGTAGCTGATAATGAACCAGACAATGTCTCCCTCTTCTGCTCATATCTACCTTCCTGCCTACTCTGTCACAACCAATTATAATTTCCCCCTCATTTCTGTAGGATAAATGAAG
Organism: Lyroderma lyra; assembly: GCA_004026885.1. Classification (NCBI taxonomy): domain Eukaryota; kingdom Metazoa; phylum Chordata; class Mammalia; order Chiroptera; family Megadermatidae; genus Lyroderma; species Lyroderma lyra. The sequence goes on from PVJL010002657.1 coordinate 146,206, forward strand.
GAAATTAGCAAATTGTGAATTTTTTCTCCTGTGCTGAGGTAACCCTGACAATGTATGTGCCTTTCTCAGAAAATATTTTCTATATATTGCAACAACTAGAACATGCAGTGGTTTCTTGCTGTGTTAAAGTTTCTATTAGAGAAGAGAGAGGGACCTTCACCTTGACCCTAATTTCACTTGACAAATGGAGGTTTCATTTTACTCCTTAGAAGCTTTCAGCTGGTAGTAGGTAGGGACTAGATGTACTCAGACCTTTTCAAAATGCTCATCTAGCAAGTAGAGGAGTGCAGTCATTGGGAGTAACCATGAATACTCATACTCTTTTCAGTAGAGAAAATGACATGAGAACCCTTTGACAGATCTCTGTATCTTAGTATCCTAAAGCCTATTAGTTTAACCACCTGAAGTCTTAGAGGTCTGAAATCTTTTAAACTAGCTAGATTTCTTATCTTAATGCCTTAAAAACATTACAGATGACAGGGAACACATATAATTTGTTAAGCAATCTGGAGAGTTGAAGGCTGCTTAAAATCAAACTTGTGCTTAACACAGACATTTATTTTTGAGTTTATTCTCTTTTTTAATTGCCATAAATTAGAATGATGAAACACGATTTTATAAAACTAAACTTTCTTTCAGCTAAAATATTCAATGTTATCCATTATATCATGCAAAATGCATATTATTTTAAAATTATTTTCTTGAACATATACAAAATAGATGTATTTCATGAGAGGTGTCTAATGGGGCAGATGAAGGACGTTCCACTAAATGTCAACCAATCACATCATAGGATATACACAGAAACACGTAGGAATAGCCACATTTTCTGTCATTATTAATATGTTGATAAAATATTTAAGTAAGAATTTTTTCCTCGCCCCTTCTCAGCCTTGTTTGTAATGTCAAGGAGCCATAAGTTTCAATTTACTCCCCTTATTCACACAGCATTAGATAATGAGTGGAATATTTTGTCAGCTTGGTAGCCTGGCAATTTTTGTAATTTACCCACAAACTTGCAAACTTGTGATGAAGTACATACAATTTTTGTATCTTATGGAATAGCCGAGCTTCAGCAGAGTCACTTTATAGCAGAGGTTCTCAGTTTTGTATCATATTAGAATTACCTGGGGAGATTTCTTTTTAATTGCCAATGCCAAACCAAATACACCACACTTTCTTGGTGAGAGACCCAAGTATTTTTTAGATAATTTTTAAAGAGCTTCTAGGGTATTTCAATGTGTAAGCAAGACAGAAAATCACTGTTTTAGGAGAACCAGAAATAATCAATATCAGCACAAAGTCAGTGCCCCCCACACTCATTACTGAATTTACCATAACATCTTGTTTTTCTGGTAGGTTGATGGGTGCCAAAGTAAATTTTTGACCAAATTACTTAGACTTTTGTGATACCATTCAGATACAGCTTCATATGTCATGGAGTGTGTCTGATTGCCTCCAGAAAATTAGGGCAAAAGTGAACAATTTAGTTGGATCTAGACTCCCTATTTTGGCAACATAACAAAGCCGTGTGCCAGGACTTAGAAACCTGGCCTGTTAGGGTAATATGATGATAGTTGTGTTGGTGTCAAACTCCGCAAACCCCACTGCGCCCATACACCCCTAATGCAATATTGTTCTTTCTTTTCCACATGAAAAACACCCCTCCCCTATGTTCATCTAATGTTACATTTATGCAAGACTCAGTTCAGGTTGTACGGGAAAAGCTGCTATTAGTTGATAAAGATTTAGGTATAATCCCTTGCAGAGGTTCCAAAATTTTAATAGCATCTCTTGAAAGCCAGAAATCCCAAAGTTGTAAAACTTTAACGACATGAGAAACTGGGAGAGAATTAAATAATTGGACTCAAAGGGACCTATACTTTCTCTCTCTTTAAATTATATCATCTAGGCATTCTTGCTCATTAGATTAGCTCCTCTAAAAAATACTGACTTCTGTTCAGAGTAAATTTAGAGCTCACTATTACCTAATCAAAAAACAAAACAAAACATACATGAGTATACTATATTATGTATATGTAAGTGTGTATGTGTGTGTGTGTGTGTGTGTGTGTGTGTGTGTGTGTATTTCTTTTGGTTCTAAATATGGTGTCTCTTTGGTCATATAATATGGTAGTCAATTATATTGGAAGTTAATAAATTATCATTTTACCCATTGGTAATTGCCATTGATGATGCACTAAAAATATTTACTGAAGACAGTATTTGCCTTCCAAAAAGTTAATTTACTCTAGATAATTTATCATTGAAGACCTTGTAAGATGTCATATATATTATCTTGTTTCAATGAATATTAAAAACATGAATGAGATGGCTATAGAGTTTTAAATATTGCAATTAAGATTTAAGGAGTTATATAACCTCTGTCAGTAATCTTGACTTTACCAAAGAAAACATGTTACCAATCAGTCATTTATTATTTTTTAATGTTTCTGAATGTTATAAACATTTTGGCAATTTGAAAGCATTTAATAATTTAGGTAAGCAATATATGTTCTTATTCTCTATATGGGAAATCAGGAGGCTCTCTGAAGGCTAGAATTGTAAGTTCTATAAAAGGCTGGGATTTAAGCTTTAAATACCTCAATATCATGTCTATCAACTTATATTATTTTTAGCAATTAGCAATATAACCAAAGTGATCATGAATTAATATTATTTATATCAATTTCAACTATAATTATTCTTTTATTTCCCTTGTTGCAAAGTGAGAGAAAATGTTGCAGTGAGATTTTGCACCTTCTGCCTGCCTTTGCTTGCCAACGCCCCCACATTCACATTCTTTGTTTTCTTTTTCTTTCATATACACACGCACACGCACATGCACATGCACACACACACACCGCACACGCACATGCACACGCACACACATACGCGCACATGCTCACGCACACACGCGCACACACACACACACGCACACGCACACACGCACACGCACATGCACACACACACGCACATGCACACGCACGCACACACACACACACATGTACACGCACGCGCGCGCGCGCACACACACACACACACACACACACACACCTCTATTTTAAGGTGATAAATACGAGCAGTCACTACCCCAGGCACTAACCTTAAGCATTTAAAAAAATTGCATCATCACTTTGAAGGGTGTCTGCCAATCAGAGAGGTTAATGCATTTGCTTCTTTCCAGTGGCAGAAGCTATCTCTTCTTAGTCACGGCAGGAAAAGAAAATTGACCTCCTGTTCTCAGCTTCATATGGAATTTTTTTCCCCAGATAGGGGCAGTGACCTTGCCAGAAGGATCCAAGTGCATGTAAAATCATATTTGACTTGATGATGGATGGCCAGTTACCTGGGTATAAGCATCTGTTCTGATAAAGTTGGGGGCTGGGGATGGGGCAACTCCATGTTACTGCATTTTACTCTTGCTTCCAGCTGGCAGGAATGATATTTTCAGAAATTCAGTTGATTCTCAAAGGAGATGATGAGCAGTCCTATCATAAAATATAAAATAAGGATCTGATCCTGCATTTCATGACAGAACTTAGGTTTCATTCTTTTAACTTGCTCTCCTAATAAATTACTTGTCTCAAGCTAATTTCATACTTTGAAGTTTCTCCAGCGTGTTCCACAAAAGATATTTTAATTTATATCATAAATTTTCTTCCAAGTTTTCCATGCTTGTTCTTATTTATCATCCATTCTCTTGTTCTCAGCATGTGGAAAGGTGCTCATATTTGCCAAGTTATTTGTTTCCTGAATAATATGATTTTTGGCTTAAATGATTATATTACAATTTATAAAGGTTTTGAAAAATCTTTTAATTCTTCTAATTTTAGCATAACCTAATTTATATTTTCTCATTTTCTTAATAAGTATGTTGTATCAGTATGAAGTTAGAATACATTTGATTTATAGCTTCCCCCTTATATTTGAAATCTATCCAAAATTATAGGAAAGCAGGTCAATAACGCTACATTGGTTATTTTTTATACGCATAGTGATATACTTTCCTTTGACATAAGAACTCAACAAATATAAAATTTTATCTTTAGCATTAATTCTTATCTTTCCATACAGCTAAAATAATTCTGCAGTTCTCATGGTTTGCAAAAATTAATAAATTAAACATTTTAGAAAGCATTTTCTGGATGCTTCCAGTTTATGTTTACTCCAACTGGAGATGATATAGTTCATGATGTGATGCAGTTTGTGAAGCTAGAAAGAATTTTAGTGATTATCTCACATACTCCTCTCATCCTTCAAATGGGAAACTTAATCTCCTATGAATTATATATTCAATGGCAAATTTGGGAGCAAATCTCAGATATCTATACTTGTTTTTTATATTGATTTTTATTTTTAAGAACATTATCTCCTCTTATTTATTTGAAATTCATAGGTATAAGTCTTTATTTCATTTTATTTGCTTCTGCTCTCTGTATTATCTGATCCTTTGGTCCCATTTTTTTGTTTGTTTTGACTGGGTTATGCAACATAAACATGGTTGCCATGAGATAGCCTTTAGGATGCATGAGGCAAATTATGAGAAAAGGCTGAGGTACATATTGAAAAAATGTCTACCTCCAAACATGTCCATAACCACTTATTATGAGTAAATGTTATCTGATAAATGCATGAAATATGGGACATACCTATAACATACTCTTAAGAGATTTACCTTAATAAAACCCTGCGACTAATCTGAAGAAACTATATAATTATACAAACTCTTTTGTTATAGTTGAATAATAAGGTAAATAAAATAATGCACTATATCTAGAGATACCAATATTCAAATGATGTGCGACCAATGAAGTTTTTAACTTTTTCTATGAGTTATTGTTCCTTAATCCATAAAATGGAGAGCATTGTGCATCCACTGTTGGAATGATGTAAAGGGCAAATGAAATTAAATAAATTAGATATTTCACGTAGTACCTACCAAATAAGAGCCTTTCTGGGAAAATGAGTTTTCCTACCTTTGTAGCTTCCAAAGAAAACAAGGGTGGTCTTTTTAGGTACTATTTGTCTTGTGACAGGTTATAAACAACAGGATTTTCTGGGAAGTAAATCAGTGCTTATTGAGGACTGCCAGAAAATAATTTGTAAGCCGGTTAGTAACTAAGGTGACTTTTTGTGGAAGAAAGTCATAAGTAAATTGCACACATAGCATTGGCTTGTCTTCTCTCTTCACGTTTCTTGTAGCCACATCTGAAGAGAACTCACCAACCCAGGGGGCCTATTATTACCTATTAAGAGCCATCCGGTTCTCAAGGTGGCAGCTACAGTAATTGGGGCATGTAATTTAAGAGCAAATGAGCTTTTAGTGACTGTCTAGCATTTCCAAATCTATCAAATGATGCAAATAACACACAGCCTTATTTCTACATCCAGATATACATCTGCCAGTGATATTATTGGTATTACTTTCTTTGTCGGTATAATGTGGATGAATAGATTCATTTCCATTTGATTAATGGGATATCAAAAGATTATAAAGTTACCCATGATTCTTCCTGGATTTCAAATTCAGTTATTATTCTGTCAGTATCGCAACTGTGAGGAAAATTTGATGTTAATAAAGTATCTAAATTACATAGTAGTCATTACAGTATGGTAATATGTCACATTGGAATCTACACATTTGTACCTTTAATATTTTTAAAGGTGCATTCAGTGTGTCAGATTGTCAGATTGCAAGCTCCTGGTACATCTGGAAGTCATTTTTTTTTCCCCTAGAAAAAGTCTTTCATAGGGTTAAATTATATGGGTTGAGGAAAGGTTTTATTTTTGTAAAAATGAGACTAAAGGTTTTTATTGGAGGTCAAGAGAGGAGAATGCAGAGGTTATATAACTGTGTTGCTTTAACATCATATCAAACCATGCACCTGTCTAGAGAATTGACATCTTTGTTCTTATGAAAACAACTACCAAATTAAATACTGAAAAACTCATAAGAATGTAAGGTTTCATAGTAATAGCAAAAATGTCAAAATAGTTTTCCACTGTGATTCTGATACATAGAATTTAAATTTCAAGGGTGGAGTGGACATAGTTTAGTATAATATATTGTAGATTGAGCTTATAAATAAATAGAAGATGAAGAAATGAAGTAAATTTTTTAAGGAAATAAAGAGAAATTTTCTCTTGCAAGCTGAGACAGATGTAGATTGAAAGAAGGAATAGAAAATTATCCCAATCCACTGTTAATAGGAAAGCAAAGATTTAACTTAAAATGCAGACTAGCTGTTTACTCTGATCATAGTAACTGTGCTTGCAAAATTTCCTCTTACATTTTAAGCCTATATAATAAACCTAGAAAGCAACTGTGTCCACTGACAATAAAATTAAGAAAGCCTATTTCTACAGTGGAAATTTTCATTTAATGCCCTTGGCCAATAATTTATCAACATCAAAGAAAGAAACCCATGTATATTGGCTATTCGCTAGGTACTGAATGAATCTTAAAGCAACCCCCTAATTAGTTATTATTTTCCCCATTTTCACATATGAAGAAGTTGAGATTCAGAGTTCTTTTGTTTCATGTGTTTTATCAAGTGCCTACTAAACTAATGGCTAACACTGGTTTAGGCTCTGGGAGCATGACAGTGACCAGGATAGAAAAAGTCACTTCTCTTAGGGGACTTGTTTCCTATCAAATTTTGGGATCAAAAAGAAAATATGTAACTAAAGAAAATGTTAATATAAACCCAAAACAAAACCATGTAACATTCACGCAGTGAAGAATATTCAGAGAGTGATATAAATGAGAGTGCATGGGTGGAACTTCAGATTCCTTAGGCTGGGAAGACTTCAAATGCTAGGAGGGACCAGCTCTGTGGAAGTCAGAAGGAGGCACGCATCAGGCAGAAGTAAGGAGCCAGTGCATAGCTCTAAAGTCTCTGCCCCAGGGCTCCATAAGCACAGGAGAAAGTGGAGCAACATTCAGGGTGAGGTAGGCAACTGACAGATAGGACAGACTTTGAGCCATGATTTTAATCTAAGAACATTGAGAAACAGTTGGAGGGTTTTATGTAGAGGAAGGAACATCATGACCCAATTTGTACTTTGAAAGAAAGAGTCACTCTGGCTGATGTAAGTTAAACCAATTGGATAAAAAGAGAAATGGGAGACAGTAGAAACAGAGAAATATGAGATTGAGAGCCATAGTGGTGATGTTGAGGACAGATACTGTGGCATTCGGGGAAAGAAGAATGAGGACAAACCCTAGCTTTGGGCAAGATCTAAAGAACCATCTACTGAGAGCAGAAGACTGAGAGAGTTTGTTTAAGGGTAGAAATCAAGAGTTTATTCTTCATTTATTAAAATGTAGAAGCCTTTTTAGTAGGCTCTAGAAGAAGATGACAAGTAGGTGCCTGGCTAAATAAGTATGGATTGGGGGGTCAATATGGAATATATTATAAAAATTTGAGAATTATATTATTTTGAACAACTTCAGATATCAAATATTTGAACTAGTATATGTTAAAGTAAAATAGGATTCCAATTTTAGTTAATTTGCTTATTTGTTATGTGATGAATTATTTTTAGAGAAAATATTATAATATGTTATAGACCAAAGTATTTATTATAAAAAATGTAATATGTTATAGACCAAAGATCAGTAAAGTTGTTAGAGAAAGATAAAGAATTTCAAGAAAATGTAATAATTTAGAGGTGGAAGAAATGAGTGAAGGTGTTAAAAAACTAAAAGCTTCACATTATAAAACAAGTCCTGGAAATGTAATGTACAGCATGATGACTACAGTTAACAATGCTATGTTATGTTTTTGAAAGTTGCTAAGAGAGTAAACCTTAAAAATCCTCATCAACAAAAAAACTATGTGAGGTGATAGATGTTAAAACTAAACTTTCTGTGGTAATTATTTTGTAACAGATGCATAAATCATTATGGTGTACACTTAAACTAATATAATACTATATATCAATTGTATCTTAATAAAACTAGAAAAAAATATGAAAATTTATACTATGTATTAGCAAGTTATATTATATTACTCTAAGATAAAGTACAATATGAAAAAAGTGGTAACAGACCTATTCAACTTCTTAGCATGACTTAAATTCAATTAGACATACAGATTGTAGAGAATATATTAGTTTTCAACATAGAACATTTCTGAGTTAAGATAATTTTGAAATATATTTATAATTAATAGCTAACTATACTAATTACAATTGTGTATATATTAGCCAACTTTATTCAAAAATCAGAAAACATCTTACAAATGCAATTTTTTGGTGGTGGTATAGATTGAGCAATGGAAGTCAGGATTGTTAAATATGTGCTAGAGGGAATGAATTATGAAATACTACCATTTATTTATTTTAAGCCATTTCTGAAATAGAATATATACATTTACAGAATAGTTATATTTTTCTATTCTTTGTTTTAAATATTAAATGATATCAAAGCCATTGTGAAATAGCATAATCCATAAAAACTGGCTTTTACTGTAAAATGAATCCTATTTATAAGTGTCTATCATTAAAAAAATAAGAAATAAATAAATGAAATCAAAGCTTTGTTGCCAAAAACAATTTTATAGATTGTTTGAAAATATTTTGAAAGGAAAATGTTCAGATGATGGTCAATTTTATAGCATTCTGACTATATAATACTAAGAGCATCTTGTAGGACTTTTAGAAACCTTTTTCTTCCCACTGACTTTCTCTAGAATAAATTTTAAATGACTAACAGTACAGAAAGCATTATAGTATTTCACATATATTCTTGGCTTTATTTCCTTTTATCTTTAAATATTAAAACATCTTGTAAAACATTTGTTATTCAGAATTGTGGAATTCTCATAAACAAGTAGCCAGAAATCACCATAGAGTCAAAGGTAGGGTTTAAAGATCAGTTTTGGGTGAGCCATTTTTTTCCCTCCATATGAAAGAACCTCTTTTATTGGCCAGTATTCAATAAAAGCCTGATCATAAATAAAAATTTATTTTCACAGAGGTGGCCCTGGGAAACTACATGTTAAGTACAACATTTCCTAAATGTTATAGTAGTGAGTAAAGTTTTCAGAAAATATTATATTATGTCTCTTAATATCACTCCTAGTTCATTTGTATACAAAGATGGGTAGTAGATTTGGAAAATCATAGTGACTTAAAATAATTGTTCATGTAAAAGCAAATGAGTAAAAATGGATTTGATAGTGACCTTGAGCTTCAAAAATGGAGCTCTAGGAGAAGTCCAGAGGAAGTATGAAGTGGATTGGAGTCCGAAGAGGCCAGATGGAAAACATGGTCCTGAAGGCATGAAGGATGGGTGAGAGGAGGGAAAAGTGATCAACAGTAGTATCCTTGGGAAGGAAGGATCTCACAGAGACCCCTGGTTGTAAAACTACTGTCACCACCCCAGCTGTGTCACTACCTCTGTTCCCACATAAATCCACAGTGGAACAGTTGTGCCTGGGAGTTTCACACCCAAATTTAGCCGTGGGAGACTCAGTATGTTCCCTGGCCACTTCTGATTCATAAAATTTTTTTTCTTTTGTTTTGCTTTTGTTTTTGGTGAACTGGTAATTGTCAAACTGGTTAATTACCCTGGATAATCAAGAATTAATTCTATTTACTACAGCAAAAATATAATAGATTAAAAATATTTTTCTAATATGTTTGAAACACAAATTTCTATATTTAAGGCCTAGCCTCCTCCATCTCTAACCCATGACTTCGCATAACATATAATTTAACAGTTTGAAAATTGCTTAAATTCAGATTAAAGGCAGCTTTAATACTGTGGAAAATAGACCATGAAGAAAAAAATGACAAAAAGTAAAGACAAAGTACTCTAAAATGTGAAAAAATGCTTAACATTATCCAAAATGAGAAATATAAATTCTGTTTCTCCAATTAAATCAGCAGAAATCCTAAACTTTAAAAACACATTGTTGTCAAGGTGGGGAAATAGTCACTGCATATAGAAGTAGATTTTTAACTGATACATAATTCCTATGGAAGCAAATTGGAAATATCTGCAAAAACAATTACAAATTCAAGTATCTTCTGACCCAGTAATTCCACTTCTAAAATGTATCTTACAAATTTCACACATATGAATTTACATATATTCACGTATATCATTGTAGTATTGTTTATAGTAGCAAAGTTTTTAAAGAATTCAAATGTCTGCCAAAAGGTGATTTATGAAATGGAATATAATGCAATTGTACCCTCTCTAAGATTTGATACAGAAAGACATCCAAGATACATTCAGTGAAGAAAAACAAAGAGCAGAACAGCATTTATAGTATTATGTATTATGATTCTTTTGATGAACAGAATAGTTGGAAAGATGTTAAAAATTTGTATACTCTATTTGTTTACATGCATAGGAAACTCTGGAGGAATACCCAAGAAACTAGACAGAGCTAATCCATTGAAGCCAAAGGAATGAGAACTATATAGGAAGAGGGAGTCCTGACGTGAAGTTTATCATTATTAACCCCTATGTGCTTTCTGATTTTAAAACATAAATATATTTTCTTATAAAAAAGTGAATGGGTCCAATTTATCAAGTATATAAGTTTAAAAAACCTTACTTCTAAAATTTGCAGAAATAAAATGCGATATAGCAAAATCTGATTTGTGCTATTAATAGAATTATATAAATCCTTAATATCCCCCTGAAACTCCAATATAGCACAGAATACAGTGGATGGCAACATACAATGAAATGTTCAACTAATTAAGTTATAATCTGTTATCCCAATATGAAATAATTTGAATTAAAAACTACTTTTACCTATGGTGTAAAGTTTAATGACTAGCTTTCTTCCATTTAATCCTTCAGCTCTCTACCTCCATGGTTCACCTTGCCTTGCTACTACTACTTTTCTTATCTGCTTATAAAAAATAATCTTCAAACCTTTTATCTAACTTTTTTCCCTTTCTGGCCATTATGCTTATCAAAACCAGTTATTATTTTAAAAATAATTCTGGTCATAAATTGCTCTTAAAACTTTCACAGTCCCTCACAATACATTTAGAATAACATGTCGCAGTTGACAAGGCTCTAAAGTAACATTGAATGAATAAGACACTTTGGTCCCAGTTCAGAGTACCCTGGCAGGCAGGTTCAGTTTAGGAAGCTATTCACATAAGAATTGCTCCTTTGGCCTCCAGTGAAACATAATATGATCATAATTATACAATTAGGAGGCAGTCAAAAACAAATTGTTAAATCATTGACTTTTAAGTAGTAGCATTTTATATTTCATGATTTTTAGTTTAATAATTTAAATTCATGCACACAAATACAATTTAGTACATGGATAGACAATTATTTTGTGTAACTTTGTCCCATGGTGACTTCATGTTCAGAGAGGAGTTCAGAGATTTATAAGCCAGAATATCATGTATAATACTGACTAAAAATTCATATAAGGTAGAAACATAACTAATCTTAAAATTCTGACACTATTTTGTTTTCCTTGACAGAAAAAATAAAACTATTAAATGTCTAGACTATTCATAGGTCTATTTGAACTCTGATTTTGTTAGATTGATTTATGATGAAAACTTGGAGTACCACAATGACAATGTCCATTGTGGACCTTTGACTTACAAGAAAGATAGAATCTAAAAGTTCAAAGCATGCATAAAAGGTCAACCACGGTCTATTTCAAAAAAGACCAATTAGCAACCCATTGCAGCATCCACTATTTACATTTAAAACAAGTTAATTGCTTATTTCTTTACCATTTTGTTTCAACATTATTATAAGCCATTAGCAATCATTGATCAGAACTGTCAAAACCATCAAGAATGTTGTAAGAAACTTCTTCCTTTTGAATCATCAAGAAATTAAACAAATTTCTAGTGGTTATTTCTGTATTTCATTTTCATTAACAATGCTTACTAGTATGCAGTTCAAGATGTTATTGTTGACTTAATTTTAAGAGATGCATTGATAGAAATAATTTATTTGAAAATAATGAAAAGTTTGAAGTTGCTACTTTGCAAGAGACAGTGGAAGAAGTGTGCGTCAAGAAGGAAACACTCCTCCCTTGGAAATCTTTTTTTGTTTGAAAACTGAAAAATATATACTCTCTCCACCCCCATCTTACACGTGGATGTGTGGAATTTAAATATATTTTGACAGAGTGAAGAGAACTATCTCTGTAATATATTGATGTTAATGAGTTTTAAACTATTTCCCTTGCAGGTTAAGAAGAAAGGCCATGAGAGGAAATGACTAAATCCTCTGTATATCTTCATTGACAGCTGATAATTAGCATGCAGCTTAGCAATAATAATTAGTTCCCTCTTGAGAAAATTTCCGGATGAACTGATTTGATGCATCTCAGTTTAGTCTTATTTCTTTGTCCATTGCCTCCGCTCAAGTAATTCATGTTATTTTTAGAGTAGGAAGAACTTAAGATGAGCTCCCTCCTTTAAACTGAGTCAGCATTGTCCATTATTTGCACTGTTTTCTGGAGATTACCTATGATTAGAGTTTCTTTTGTCCCTCTCTTCCTGTATGCTTTCTGATTCTTTCATGTAGACAGTTTGAAGCAGTACAAGGGGATAAAAAATGTAGCTATTGCTTGGTAAATATGCCAAGTCCATGGACTATAATTTGCTGCTAAGATCTCTAACAATGTTACTTAAAGTACTGGCTCTAAAACTAAAAAGAGAAAAAAAAAATAAGAAGGAAGAAAGCCTCTTGATTAAGTTTCATTTGCTTTTGGTATACATCAAAACACTTTCCATTTTAAAGCTCTATGAAAACTAAGTAAAAACATTTCAATTTTCTCAAAAGAAAGATGTATGAAACTGAAATGTTGCAAATTGATAAATCAAAGCAAAATGAAAAATTCTGTAGTTATTTGAGATAGTTTTTAAATATGAATTAAAGGTAATTAAAATTAAACTCAATATTAACCTGAATTTTCCTGTTGCTGTTATTGCTGTTGAAGTATTTTGAATTATATCAAGCCCAATTGTTGAATGTTAGATAAACCTTCCATTTTATCTTGTTGTTTATTTACATCAGACCCTGCTAAAATGCATTTGATTTTGGATACACAATCCCTACTTGACTAGGGTTTTTCTAGTTGCTTCTGTAGGTTATGGAGTCATTGTTAATGAACAACAAGCTTTTAGTAAGTCAAACAATCTTTTTGCTCTTTGACTCTGGGGACCAAAACTGAGGATGACTAAGCTAAGTGAGTTCACACTGGTGATAGATAACCCACTTCACGTGCATTGTTCATAGTTGACTTCTCTTGTTCAAATTTTGGTATTATTAAATGAGATAATAAATGTGAAAGCCCTTAAACAATATGTGAAACATAGCTACTGAATAAATATTACTTGTTATTACCACCTTGAGAGTTAGGATTATGAAGAACACTATCAGGACATATGAGGAAATTTGGTTGCATTAAACAAGGAGGCATTTCCCAATCCTTCCCCCTTTTAATTATTAGACATAATTTTGTTTTTAATAAAGTAATACATGTTCACCAGAAAAAATATTCAATAGTATAGGAGTGTCACATTGACTTCTAGAAGGAGTCCCAACAACAATATCCTGAACCTCATTTTCACTGGTTATTGTAATATTTTAAATACCATTTAAAATTATATTTTCACATTTATTTCTTTGTATACTTAACAAAGTGAATTATTTTTATGTGAATTAATTTTTATCTTCTATTATGACATGTCTGCTAATAAAACACAAGTGACAGTTTTTTCTTTTTTCTTTAAAATATTTTTCTAACTTATTAAAAAAGCAATAATTTGTTTTTGTATCTATGCTGTAAATAAGTATTTTTTTCAGTTTTTTCCCTAGTAACTGTTTCCACTTCTTTTTTAATCATTTAAAAATATTTAAACATTATCTAACTTTACTTTATTGTTACTAATTGTTTTTATGTTTACAATGTTCTTTTTACAAATAAAGCATACTTCAATTCCTATAAATTTTGTAAGGATGAGATAAATGAATGTCTCCCCGTTACAAAAGAGAATAGAAATGAAAATATTCTCTATGCAAACAGGTTTATTGTCCAAAAGTTAATTACTTTAATAATTCAGTTATTATTAGGAAGGATAGCTCAAGATCAACTAATAAAAAACCCAAATTTTCATTTTGGCAGATGTTCTTCAACAGTTAATATGATTATCTTGAGCATCTATAAACAGCAGGCCAACTAATTCAGCCTACTGGAAATACAAATTATAATGAATTTATATTATTATAAATTTATTCATGAGTAAAAACAGACTAGATAGCTTTGCCTATATGATTGATACATGTTTCAAAATAATATCTCTGACCCCCACCATAATTATAGGGAGCACACTATTTACATGACTTCCACATTTAACCATGGATAGACAATTGATCTCAAAGCATCCAATTTATTACCCATGTGATTGATACATGTTTCATGATAACAACTCTGACCTCCTCCCATAATTATAGGGATCACACTATTTACCACATGATGTACACATTTAACCATAGATGGCTAATTGATCCCAAAGCATCCAATCTAGAGGAAGCTAGCAATTCATGAATTATGAACATTGACTAACATAATTACATTCTTTTCCTTGAGAATTTTGAAATGTAAATGTCACACAGTGGTGGAGTGGAAAGTGGAGGGTGATACAATTGGGACTGATGTAAGCAAATGAATAAACCCCTTAGAATCAGTACAGTGAAGCACTGGCATTAAGAGAAGAAAGAAGGAAAGATGATCTACTAAGAGATAAATTACCTTGTGCTTCTCTTGGTTTCCAATTACTATTAAGCCTGGTTTCTGTCCTTATGTTTGCATTACCCTGATTCAATTAACCTCTGTTCATTGCAATCATTAATGTCCTAACTAACATGCCCACGCATGGCCATAAAGTCACTAGATTACACTTTGATATGAATACAGTTGCCTTGTATTGAGGGATGTAATTATAAGCAGGAGTATGGCACTTGATACTTTATATTTTAGTTAAGTTTATATATATACATAAAACATCAATATATATGTATAGACTTACATAATTATGGAGTCTGAGAAGTCCCACAGTCTGTTGTTCGCAAGGCAGAAAGCCAGGAAAGCTGGTGTTATAGTTCATTCTGAGTCTGAAGACCTAAGAACCAGGGAAGCTGATGATATAAGTCTTAGTCCTAGAGCAAAGGAAGACTGATGTTCCAGCTCAGTTAGGCAGAATAGAGGAGTGAATTCTTCCTTCCTCCACCTTTAGTTCTACCCTCAACATAGATGATGTCCATCCACACTAAGGAGGACAATCTGCTTTAGTAGTCTACCAATTCAAATGCTAATCTATCATCCAGAAACACCCTCACAGACACACCCAGAAATGTTTACTCAAATATCTGAGCAACCCAGATTCAGTCAAGTTAATACATAAAATTAACTATCATACCAGGCAATGCTCCTAAGCAACAGATATATCTTTTCTCTTTTATTATAGTGACATTAAATTTAGAAAGCCTGAAGTCAATTTTGGTAATCACTTTATCGGTATAGGATATTAGAGAATGGCTATCAGTTAATAAAATTTATTCTAACCTTCTCATCTTGTTTTCTTATTTTTTCTTTTTTCCCCCTCACCTTACCACCCCTAGCAATATATTTGTTTTTTTTTAATTGAATATATTTGTATAAATCATGTCAGAGTTTTTTTGAGAAGAGGCAAGTTAAATAATCAACTAAGTAAGAATAGAAAATTGGAGTTAATATTGAAGTATAATATGTGCAACCATTTAAAAAATATTTTTATAGACTACCTTTAGTGTCCAGTATTTCAGATATATGACCAAAGGACTAATATTTACTTATAATGAATACTTTTAACTTTTTTAGACTTAAGGTCAAGGATGTTGGAGAATCACAAACAGGAAGGACATTTTGGGTCTTAGAGAAAATTAAAAATCACACAGGATTTTTGCCTATGGAAATAAAGGAGAAAAATAGAAACCATTGTATTGATATGTTTTGATTGATACCTTGATTCTGAAATAAGGTATATATTGACAAGACTGAACTTCTTAGGAATCAGTCATTGGTATGGTTTATTTTAAGGTGATGATCAAAGTGGAGAGTTACAGAAGCATTCGGTATACATTTCTCATACTGTGAAAATGTTTAAAGAAAACTATAGCTATTTACTGGATCTTATAATTTAAAAAAATGACTAGAAATTATTCTAGGATGTGTTTTCATAAGTGAAATAAAATTTTTTGACTTATTGCCTAAGGCATGTATATGATACTCAATTTTATGTACTCCAATATATCTTATCAGCAATTTCATCTGAGGCAATATGAATAAACCAAACTAAATGAGCTTCAAAATACCTTATAACTTAACAAAAATATTCTCTGACCTTATATAATTTAAATATAGAAGAAGTCATAACTGAATATTTTAACTACTTCCCTTTAGGCAAGCTTACATATGTGATATGTGATGTTTAGACTTGTTCATCATTTGGTAAGCTTCCAAAAACATAGGTTCCTCACTGTACTTTGAAAGACTCTGTAAAACATCTCTGTGTTGGGTTTGTTTGCTTTTTTACAATGTTTTATCACCTTCATTTTAGAAATGCAATTTAATCAGTGGATTAAGAATTTTGAATATGAAAGGGTGATTATTATAACACGTGGGGAAACCAATCTAAAGAGATTAAGTGGTTTTTCAAATTTCCTCAGATAATTGATGGCAAAGCTAAGACTAGAACCTGGCTTTCCAGATTCTCAGTGTACAGGACTTTTTTTTTTTAATATGAACATCTGTTTTACTTTAATTCGTGTGTGTGTGTGTGTGTGTGTGTGTGTGTGTAGTAATTTGAGTGAATTTTTTATTGCAATAGTGTATGCCTATGAGATAGTCATATAATCTCTAGGCACTTGAATCTGTCCATCAATAAAATAAAGGACAATTGGAGAGAGAGACCCAAGATGGCAGAGTATATAAACACTTTGCCTGCTTTGTTTTGTGAAAACATTAAAATTACAACTAAATTATTGAATAACTAACATGGAGAACCATCTGAAATCTAGTTGAACAGAAGCTTTATAACTAATGATACAAAAAGGAGGAGACCATGGCAAGACTGGTAGGAGGGACACAGATGAGAAAGGAGACAAACTTTAGATGGCAGTAGAGAATCAGGAGGGATATCTCAGCTACACAGGTTCCCCCAAGAGGAACGAGTGACCTGATCCCTATACAAGATTCCCTAGCCCAGAGCACTGGTATTTGGAAGAGGAGCCCTACATCTGATGTGAAAAACACTGGGTACTCTGACCATCCAGTTGGGAAGAAGTCTCTAGGAGAAACAGACATCTTCTAAAATTGCCCATGCAGACTCAGTCATTCGCAGGTACTCACCCTGGGCTCCAGAAGAAGGATGGGGACTCAGGGGTCATTGAAGGCATACAGCAAGTGTGACAGGCTGAAGTGTGTGGCTTTGGAGTAGTGCTGAAGGAAAGTCACCATCTTTCCTAGGTGTGCCCGCATCCCATGCAGCTGGCTGGTAAGTGCCATCTTTCCTGTGTTGCACTTGCCCCAACATGGCCAAATCTGAACGTAATAGGTCTGTTGAGGTCCAATTGGTGGGCACCATCTTTCTGTGTTGTACCTGCCCCCACATGGCCAAATCTGAACCTGAATGGTCTGTTGAGCTTTACTCACTCCACCCTGCTGACTCACTGTGACTCCACCTCACCCAACTCCACCAATGCCAGAGGCACTTTCTCCTGGAAGCAGCCAGCCTTACCTGCATTGCAATCTTCCTTGGAAAATTATTTAAGTCCTCAGGGCTCAGGCATTGATGTGCTCTGAGACTTTTGCTGAGTAGCTCTAAGCACAGCACTGACATCAAACCAGAATTTACAATAGCACTCAGCACAGGTGACCAGGGAGACAGTGCCAAGGGCCCCACAGGGCACCTATTGCATCAGGCTATCCCACAATATTGGGAGATATAGCAGATCTACCTAATAAACAGAAACAAATACAGACAGGTATCCAAAATGGGGAAATGGAAAAATATGTCTCAAAGAAAAGAACAGCAGATAATTCTAGAAGAAGAACTAAACAAGATGGAAGCAAGCAAACTCTCAGATACAAAGTAAAAATGATGATTTTAAGCATGCTCAAGGAACTTAGTGAAAATTTCAACAGAGAGCTAGCAAGCATAAAGAAGGACATAGACACCACAAAAAGGGACCAGTCAGAAATGAAGAATACTGTAACTGAAATTTAGAATGCAATAGAAGGAAGCACCAGCAGACAAGATAGAGCAAAGGATCGAATCAGTGTATTGGAAGACAAAGTAGCAGAAAACATCCAGTGAGAACAACAAAAATAAAAAAGAATCCAAAAAATAAAGATAGTTTAAGGGGCCTCTGGGACAATATCAAGCACAATAACATTTGCATCATAGGAGTAACCAGAAGAAGACGAGGGAAAGCAAGAAATTGAGAACCTATTTGAAGAAATAGTGGCTGAAAACTTCTCTAACTTGGTGAAGGAAACAGATATAAAAGCTCAGAAAGCACAGAGAGTCCCAAACAAGATAAACCCAAATAGGCCCACACCATTTTTATAATTAAAATGACAAAGGTTAAAGACAAAGAGAGAATCCTAAAAGCAGCAAGAGAAAATCAAGTAGTTACCTATAAGGGAGCTCCCATAAGACTGTCAGCTGATTTCTCAACAGAAACTTTGCAGGTCAGCAGGGAGTGGCAGAAAATAATCAATGTGATGAAAAGCAAGACCCTACAGCCAAGATTACTCTGCCCAGCAAGGCTATCATTCAAAGTTGAAGGACAAGTAAAGAGCTTCTTAGACAAAAAAAAGCTAAAGTTGTTCATCTCCACCAATCCAGTATTACAACGAATGTTAGAGGGACTGCTTTAAGATGGAAGTGGGGTGCAAAATTATGAACATCAAAGTGGCAATAGGTACATAGCAACAATTACATTTAATTTAAATGGATTAACAGCTCCAATCAAAAGATATGAAGGCTATTGCACTGAGTGGAGTGTCAACCGAGTAAGAGATGCAAGCTGACTTTGCTTATAGATGAAATGCAAAGAAGAAAATCAACAAGTGGAACAGGATCAGATGGGAGGAAGTTTGGGGGAGGTGGAGAGATAAGGAGAAGAGATTGGGAAGTTCAGTTTGGTGGTTACAAAGTAATAGTTATGGGGATATAGAGTATAGCACGGGAATATAGTCAGTAATGTTGCAATAACTATGGGTGGTGTCAGATGGGTACTAGATTTGTTAAGGTGATGAAAGGAGGGTGGGAAGGGTGGGTGAAAAGGGGAAAGAAATCAAGAAATACAAATTCATAGTCACACAATAGTCACAGGGGGATGTAAAGAGCAGCATAGGGCATATAGTAAATAACATTGTAATAACTATATATGATGTCAGATGAAAACCAGATGTATCGGAATAAAGATTTTGTAAGTTATATAAATGTATCATCACTATGCTGTACAGCTGAAACCAATATAATATTGTTTGTCAAAAGTAAATAAAAAATAAATCTAAATGAGAAAAAAGCTAAAAGTAAAAAAATAAATAAAGAACAATTATCATTTAAACTGTTATACTGTGATTGTTTACTCTGTGTGAAAAAACAGATTAATGGAAAATTCATAAAAATGAACACTTAAAAATTGTATTTGTTGAATGTACACTTTAGTTTTTTCTCTTTGCAGTTTCCAAACTATGTCTCCATGAGAATATGAGTGTATCTTTTGATCTCATGGGATAAATTGACCATAAAGATGGAAAGACATGTCAGAATAAAAGTTGATATATCAGAATAGAATAAGGTTGATGAGTCAGTAATTAATTTTTATTATTACTGATGAAGAAATGGGAGTTACCATTTTCAGACAGTAAGAACTATAGTAAGTGGAGCAGAAATTGGGAAGTGATAAAAATAAGAAGTCGATGTCTCTCTGTCCATGTGTATACAGAGGTAATGAGGTTCTAATGACCTCACTAGGAAACAACAATGCTCATTCCCAAGGGAAATACATTCATGGGGGGACTCCTTTATTGGTTGGCCTTTTTCCTTCATTTCATTTCAGACTTCTTAATATTGGCAGAGACTCTTTCACTGTAGCAACATTTTAGATTAGGACTCTTGTATTTGATTTATTCCACGACTTTCTATAATTTCTAGCAAACTTTTTTCCCAGGCTCTGCACCTTAGTGTGTTTGGTAACTATAGAGTTTAGAGACCTGTTAATATTAGATAATGTGCAAGCATTCTTTGATTAGTTTCATCCTTTCAGATAATTTCACTGTGCATAAAACTTGGGGGATTTTAGCAACCTATTGGAATAGGGGAATATTTTCTGAAGAAGAGTCCACTTAGCATCTCCGTTATAAAACTGTAAGTGATTATATATAAAGACACAGTGTAATGACAGTGGATAGTTTTGATTTATATTTTTGTTACAGGATTGGATCTCTCAAATGTGCATGTGTTACTATTTGTGAATCTCTAATAAGAAAGGAAAACAGTATGATTCTACTATGACAAATTTATCTTTCGGGATTCAAGAACATCTACTCTCTCAAATTTCTATTTTCTTCTTCCCCCAAAAAAAACCTTATTATTCTTTCCATCTCTACCTCAAGATCTGTTCTCAGATTATCTCACATTAATAGTCAAAGGACTTAGTATCACAAGTTTTACCTTTACATGAGATACTTTGATTTTAGCAATACTTTTATTTTAAAATAAAAATTAAAGTAAGCCTAGGCCACAAAATTTTGGACATCCATAGTTTCAAAGTAGGTAAATACTTAATAGAAGGAAAAGATACTTTATCTCTTCTTTCTCAGAAATAGTGGAAGATTGGGCAAATGCAAATTTGTCACATTTTCTGTTCTCTGAATGTTAGTATTTTAGTCACCAATATTCCACATTCTTTATCAGATGCATTAAGCATTGAACTTTGGAAAATGAAGTTATCTTCCAACTTTTCAATATTTCCCAAAGGGCCTCTTCAGGAATTCTTCAGCATGCAGAGGTTAGAATTGATGGCAGTATACTCCCTCATTATCAAAATATCTCATGTATCATTTACCAAGTACTGAACTGCCACATGCAATTAAATACCTCCAACAAACAAACAAATGTACACACATGAGAGGTTTGCCAGATTCTGACTTTTTAAAATTAATCGAACCTAGGCCACAGCATTGACAGCGCCAAAGCCTTAGCCACTACACCACCAGGGAACTCCCAAAAATTAAATATATATTAGTCATAACGAATAATTTGTAATTTCTGATGTAAATATAAATGCATAAACACTAGCCAAAAGCACATTGATGGAAAGTAGATCACCAGTTTTATTAGTCATTTCCACTGTACTGAATGCTACCATGTTTTACCTAATAGTTTTAACAATCCTGATAGTTTCCAGACTTGACCAATTGGATTTTGGATATGATTTTCAAAATTAATTTCAAGTGGAATCATTTTTTCTGAGTTGGTGTTCATCTGGAATTAAATGGATACACGTTGGGAATATTTATTACAGATTTGGGATTTTTTTTGCACATACAGAAGTAAATATAAAAGTCAAAATAAAATGACTTTTCCACTTAGCACTCTACATTAAAGATTGGGAGGGAAAATTCTTTCTATATTTAAAAATAGGGTTTTTACCTTACACAGTAAGTTGAATTGAAGGTTTTAGATTCATAAACTTAAAAATGATTTAACTCGTGCACATTAAAATTTATTCTCAATTGCACTTTTTTACATGATGTACAAATATTCAAAAAGTTTTCCAGTATTGAGATATAGTTGATATATAAAATTGTTTAAGTTTGAAGTATACCACATATTAATTTGATATATGCGTGTATTATGAAATGACTACCACAAGAAGTTTAGCATCCATCACCTCGCTCATGTAGTTAGAATTTTTTTTCTTATGATGAGAAGTTTTAGGATCTTTTCTCTTAGCAACTTTCAAATATGCAATACAATAACTACAAAGTTCCGATAAGTATAAAAATAGAGCCATGAGAAAAGTGTTATGAAGGTATTTGTATTTTCTCTTGTGTTTAGTGTTCATTTCCTTTTGCATTTCAGAGCTCTTGGAATTAAACAGAACATCAATCTTTCATAGCCCTTTTGGATTTCTTGATCTTCATACTATGCTGCTGGATGAATATCAAGAGAGACTCTTTGTGGGAGGCAAGGATCTTGTGTATTCCCTCAGCTTGGAACACATCAGCAGTGACTATCAAGAGGTACGTAAATATCAAACTGTATTTCAGGAGGGAAAGAAAAGGTGTGAGGTAGATACCTTTTTGCCTGGGTATTATTTGGATGAATTTCGTAATTTGAGTGATAATTTTATTGAAAGAAATAAAGTATTTCTTTCAATAAAATTATTTTAGGAAACATTTATAAGCCATTGAGAATATGTAATATTGAACTTTGTGGCACAACACTGATCTCTGTATTCCCAGAAGACTTTCGAATGGCTTGTTTGACATTCCTCTGGCATGATGGCCCTTATCACCCACTCTGAGTTTGTAACATGATGCTTGACCAGCAGCCAGTCTCTCTAGGCTCTGTTAGTCCCTAAATCCCAACCTGAGGAACTATGGATATGTCATTTCCATATACCTTCCTCATGTAGTTCTTTTGGTAATATCACTAATTCAGGTGGATGCTCCTTAAACTTAGTAAAGTATAATATTAAAGTAGGCAAGTGCTCAAAATTTTTAAAAAAGATTACTATGATAAGAAAAGTAGTTCTGATAATAATCTATTATTATACAGAGTTGAAATTAACTAAATTTTTTTCAGGCTTATATCAGTCTTGCATAAAACATACAGAAATATTTAGACCATGGTATTTTTTGGAATAAATATATGGATTATGCAATATATTTTCTTTATAATTTACATACTTATGTTTGTTTGTCAAAATGATTGATGTCCATAATTTTTCAATCATTTTTAAAAAGTTTATGATGGAAAGCAGCATACCTTCATCGCTGCCAATTTCTAATCCTTAGAGAAAATCACTTAAAACTCTTTTGCTGTTTCTTCTGGTACTTACCTCCGTATTTCTAAATTAACTTTGCATACTGTGCTTTCTTGATATCATTGATGTTATACACTGTTGATTTTCTTTTAAGGAAGATGAGCTTTCTTTTCTTGCAGTACTGCTAGCTAGGCTTTATTACTGTACACCACTTCAGCGGGAATACCCTCTCCCCCAGTCATCAGTCCCCCATCTCAATATAGCCATATCACAATTTTTAGTTAAGTGATACTTACTTATGTTATTATAATTATAGAAATAGATCACATTTTTTCTTTTTCTATTTTTTTTTCAATTTTCTCATTTTTCCTGGAATTAAGTATTATCCCATGTTTCCATTTGCTTAGCTTTTTATATTACTTTCACTAATTTTTCACCAAACTCTTGACCAGAGTTTTTATACTCCTCTCAATATAGTAAAACACATCAATTTCCACAGGTTCCAAGTTTGGGGATTTTAAATTAGAGATATCTTTCCAGATCCTGTTTTCAAACTGGACTTTAACTTCACCGCCACCCTAGAGTATCATTTCAATTGCCAAATGGTATAGAACCCATATATTCTTCTTTCTGGGTTTAGTCTGGCATTTTACTGAAATATTAGATTCATGACAAGGTTCCAAAGTAACCATTTTGAGTTTTGAATGTTTGAAAATAATATTACTCAAATGTCACACATAATTGATAGATAATATAAAATTCTAGAATGAAAATAATTTTCTTCAGAATTTTCAGAATATTGCTTTGTTGTTTTCAAACTTTCAATATAGCTGTGGCGAAGTCTGATGATGTTCTAAGTATAAAGTTTTGTATATAACTTGTTTCTTGCTACCCTATCTTCCTAATGCTGACTCCAAGCACTTCTATATATTAAATTTTTCTTATGTTTCATTTCTTTTTTATCCTCTGTGCTGGGATAAAAATGAAGTTTCTATAGGGTCCCCATGGCCTTCAGTTCTGGAAAATGTTTATTATTTCTTTGATATTTTTTCCTTCCTTCCATTTTCCTCTTGACTCTCTTTTCTAAGACTCCTGTAAGTCAAATTCTTTTCTTTTCATTTTTTTTAATTCTAATCTTCTGCTCTATTGTTTCTCATACAGACTTTGAACCATTTCTCCTGATGTTCACCCATATCCTCCCCTCTCCTCATTCTCAGAGGGACCCTAGACTTTCAATTCTTGAGGATTTTTGAAGTTCCTTACATTAACCATCTTGCTTATTGGCTCTCTTCACCTTTCAGACATTTTAATTTCAGCACTTGTCGTGGGCAACGCCAATCAACACTTGTCCATATGTTGTAGAAATTCCAAAGTGTTGCTGGTGTTTCTTTGGCATCTCCATTCAAATTCTTTTTATTCTTTTTGGTTTATGTCCTTTTACTATTAATATCATCTTAGTAGTTGCAGGATGGAGTGGGAGCACATATTGTATTTCCTTCTAACACTTTCCTGTATTTCTGTCATCTTTAATTTTATTTTTTCTGTAATTCTCAAAAGAAATTATTCATATCTCTCTCTTTTTCTTCACACACACACACACACACACACACACGGAGAAACACATACACACACACAGTAAGTCCTCATTTAACAAAGTAGGTTTCTTAGAACTGTGGCAAAAAGAGGTGTAATGAAACCAGTTTTACCATAGGCTGATATAAACAAGAGTTAACTTCCTATGGCATTTCATCAACGTTTAAATAATATTATTTGAGAACTTGCTCTGCGTGTGTGTGTGTGCGTGTGTATGTGTGTGTGTGTGTAGATGTGTATGTTTGTATATATTACACACACACACACACACACACACACACACATCTCTAAAACCATCAATGACCTCCCACTCAAATTCATGGCATTTTTCCTTCCTTCTTTGGATGCTCCTTTTCCCACTAACAGTAGTGTTCACAACATGGCTCTCTTCTTTTTCTCTTAAATCACCTACATGCTCTGATTATCTATGATTATGTAAGCTAAGGATAATAAACGTGGGGATCATAGAACCATCTCCGCTACAGACTGAATTGTGTCCTGCAAAATTCATATATTAAAGCCCTGATCTGCAGTACCTCACAATATGACTATATTTGAAGATAGGACCTTCAAAGAGTATCATGATAAAGTTAAAATGAAGCCATCAGGGTAGGCCCTAATTCAATCTGGATGGTGTCCTTATAGAGAGAAAGCTTTGTCACACAAAGAGACATTAAGGATTGTCATACACAGAGGAAAGTCAAGGGGAGAGGACTTAGAAGAAACCAATTCTGCCAACACTGATTTGGATTTCAGTCTCCAAAACAAAATATATATCTATTACTTAAATCACCCAGTCTATTATTGTATTAGTTATGGAGGCCTAGAAAATGAATACAGCCCCCATGTTAAAGTTATGAGTGTGTGAATATTGAAAGATCTTTGAAAGGATTTGATACCCATAGGATTAAGAATCTGCATTAAGGAAGTAGTTCTTAAATAGTTGTCCGTGGATCAGGATCATGTGACTCTCATAGAATGGGTCCCTGGAATCCACATTTATAACAAGCTTTTTAGATGACTCTATGTATACAAAATCTCTTATTAATTTTCCTGAGCTATTTTTTCTATTGGAACTAAAACCAAGAGATAGCAGCTTTTCTCTCTAATGTGATTCCCCTTTAGAGTAGGGAAAATTGAATCGCCCACTTATTCTTTTTTGTTTTGGCCTAATTGTGACTTCAGGCCTTTAAATGCTGGAAAAACTATTTTTTATGGAGGAAATGACCTGCAAAAACTATATAGGGGTAACAAGCCTGGATAGCAATGAGGATTTATGAACTGCATCTTAGGGAGCTAACTAAAATAGTGTGTGGCCACAGACGCTTCAGGGTGCCATCCAGCAAGGATCTCAAGGAAAGCAGGTACACACATCATTAAACTGGATAACTCTCCTGCACTTAAGGGCAAATCCTTGTTTTGTGGAGACTGAAGTATATACAATTTGGTGGACCTCTTCAGGAAATACAAATGACTCAAACTTAATAGATTTCAAAATTGCTAATACTCTTCCCAGGACTGTAAAAGAGTGGGTGCTGAAAAGGAAGCCCGAGGCTTAAGCTTCAGGTGTGTAAAATAAGCTATAAAATACAATGTAACAGAGAAGATACATACAAGTATAAACATATCTATCATAGCACAATTTGAATATAACTGTAACAAAGGTCCAAATAAAATACTAAGAAAGTATACAAAAGCTGGGGGTTGAGGTTTCCTAGAAGACATGTAATTTAAGTTGGACTTAAAATGATAGTTGGAATTTTGATTCACACAGATTGGTAGTGAGAATAGAATGAGTAAGAGGGAAGACGGACAGAAATTTTAGAGCAGTTTGAAGTAATGACTAATGCCTTGATTGAAATAAATAGGTGAGATGAGGTAATGTGGGTAAGAACAGGGTACAGAGTGAACGTTAAAGACAATGGAAATGTAGTTGAGAACGGATCCTGAAGAATATTTACTGCTATGCTGTTGCAACAAATCTAGGCAATTCAGGAACCAGAGGCAGATTCTGAATATGTGCATGACATGATTAGTATTGTAGTTTAGTGTGATTTAGGAGTAGCCATGTCAGATAAATGGAAGGAGGAGAACAGAGTGGTGAACCCAGTAAGCAGCAGTTAGAATTTAAAACAAGTTCCATCTCTCCTAACAGACTGTGTACTTTCCACTACATCAAATTATTGAGAACCAGGTCACTGCTTTCCTCCTCAATTGGACTTCAGTGTACCATTCGTTCTACCTTTTGTTATGAAGTGTTTCTTTTCTCTTGGATCTTACTCTCTTTGTATGACTACACTTTACCCTAGAAATGATGAACAAACTAGTGGAACACTTAGTTGTTGGTGACAGTGCTGGAGAAAATACAATGAGCAGGAGAAGGTATTGTATTTCCTTTGTTTATTTATGGCAAAGATTGAAAGCCCCGGAGGCTCCAGTATTCAACCACAGACGGGGGATTAGCATGTCTGCGTTCTGTCTACACAGCCCCATGCAATCTGTGCACCCTTGAAGATTATTAAGATTGTCTAAAAAAAAATTATTAACTAGTTTAAGGTATGAAATTTTATTTTGTCATTCCATGAGGAAAATTAAAAAATGGATATGTTTTCTTAGTTAAGCTAGATGTTATGGGACTTCATAGAAAATTTCGTATTTAGTAATAAACTTATTTCTAACAAACTTTTACCCATATGTTTTTCTGTTTCTAAATTTCAGCTCTCTAAAATTATTCACACCACCTATATTATAAGCTAAAATTACACCACTTAATTTTATACTATATCTGTAAAGACAGCTCTGTTAAATACTTGTTTGTAAAAATATGTCCATTTTCTCATTTATTCAACTTAATTGCATTAAACCTAAAAAGAAATCTTTTATGTTAGGATTTAATTTGTATTGATTGGGAGAAAAGCATTAAACTGTAATTTGCATGTAAATGGCAAATGGCATTTCACATTAATGATAACAATTGAGTAAATTTCATCCATTAAAAAGGGCATATGTCAGGCTAGTAATACTTGAGTAGTTATAATATTATCTTAATTCAATTGCTTTGGACTATAAACATTTCAAGTACAAATCTTGTCTGTAGTCCAAAATATTAAAATTCTGGCATGTCAACTACTTGAATAATGACATTCATTATAATTAAGTATAAGAGCATAAACACTCACAGGGACAGTGTGTGTCAAGTTAAAGACTACCATTTATAAACCATTAGAACTCTTAATGTGTTATATTAAAATATATTTAAAATAAAATAACATTGATTTTAATTTTTTTTATAGGACATAGTTAAACTATACACTGACAGACACTGGTACTGTCCATATATGTAAAATATACACAAACATTTTTAGAATTCGAAAGAGAATATAGATGAAGTTATAATAGTGTCTTAGTCACTTAAATACATGTATATTCTATGAAGAGAGACATATTAACTGTATCATTTTATTTATTTTTTTAAATAAAAATGCAGTAATCTTTCTTTAGACAGATTATGTCTTCTTTGTTCCTTTGTTTTTGCTCTCAAAATTTCTGAGTGTCAAAATATCTGTCTTGTAACAATCAGTTGTTAAATCCTTAATTCTGGTATAATTATGAGACTCAATAGGGAGTCCAGAAAAAAATTGTAATTTAAATTTTATTTCAATTTCCTTTTCTCCTATTAGAAATGCAAGAATAGTATATGTCCTGTTAATATGCATTAAAACAATTAAATTATGTTGTAGAGATATCCTGATGAAATGAGGTATATTTAACCTTTTGCTTTTTGTACCTTTTATGGTACAGAAAATTTGGAAATATCATTATACCCCGTTGTTTAACTGCCTTTAAAAATGTTTTGTGCAGAACAAATAGCTTAATTTTATGTGTTTTGTTGATATTAAACTCTGGAGCAGAACCAAAAGACATTCTGATTGCCAAAACAAATGAAGAAAATAATTTTCCTTACTATTTTGGAAAAACATTTTTACATGATGGCTTTAAAATAACTTTCTATTTCCAATGAGGTTTTTGTCATATTTTTCCCAGCAGAGTAAACATTTTAATGCAAACTTGAACCTATTAAATTTTGTTTGAAACAACAAAAACAAAACTTGAGTAAATCTGTAATGACATTGTTTCTTTGGATATTTCCAATGTGCTGGACTTTACAGTGGTGAGTGTTCCTAATTTAATCTTCTACCTCTCTCCCTTCCATTTACCCTAAGTGATCTGGTGAAGATACTTTTCTCTGCCTTTAGAAATCCTACCAGTCTTTCAAAGCTTAAATTATTGCCAAAATTCTCTTCCTGATTAAACTGGAAATTACTTATTCATTTGACACTCATTACATTTCATGTCAATGAATCTTCTCTCAAACTTTATTGTAAATTTTTTTAGTGAATTGACTTTTCAAAGAATGTGATAAAGGTATGTTAATTGATACAAGTTAATGAATAGACATTGAATAAGCAGTAACTGTATTTAATGCATTGTAACAGGTAGAAATTGGTAGGGCTACAGAAAGAATTCACTGCCTCTCCCTTTATAACTTATAGTCTAATAAGAGAGCTAAAGTTAAGTAGACAAATCATTGTAGTCCTAGGTAGAGAAAGTAAGAAAAAACAATATATGGTATCAAAGGAGAGAGAAATAATATCTATTGAAAATTTATCAGAAAAGGTTTTGTTTTGAAACACTGTGTAAGATGTGCCTGAAATAATAATTTGCTTATTTCTAGTGCAGTTGCCATTATTAGGTTTGCTGCTAGAAACAACTCATATCCTGACAATTTTTAAAAAGTCATTTATTTTTCACCATCACATTATATATTATCTTTAGTTTGTATTAAAAATTGTGAAGCATCAGAGATTTTAATCTCACTTGCAAGACTAATTAGCCTGCCATAGTTTCATAGATGCCAGCAGAAGACATGAAATTCCTGAGTCAGAGACTCCATTACTCACAACAGAACATGATCATGAGCTTCGTGTTTCCCTCTCAAGTCCCACAGGGCATGAGGCATAGCAGCCCAGGTAGATGCTGCACATTCAGTGAGTATGTGTTGTACCTAATTAACCAACTTCAAGCTTAGGGAGTTCCCTGGTGGTGTAGTGGCTTAAGGCTTCGGCATTGGCACTGTCAGCGCTGCAGCCTGGGTTCAATTCCGGGTCAAGGAGCTACCCACATACCAAAAAGCAAAAAAAAAACAAAAACAAAAACAAAAGAATGGCAAAATATCAATAATTAAAAAAAATTCCCAATTTTATAAGGAGACTGCTAACAAACCTGTCCAACATTTGCCCAGAGGGAGACAGTATCTTTATTAGCCTGTACGTGAAACAAATTTTCCAATTGCTTTGGAGGGAGATTCTATCTTTATCTTATAAGGCTGTTTGAAAAAAATAGTGTGGAACAAAGCTGCTAATGGGTGTGCAAAAATGGCATAGAGAATTGTTCCTAAACTATGTTTAAATAATTCTGGAAATAATCATTATGAAGCAGTGATTTAGGAGAACATAGGGTATTATGTCGAGGTTGTTTTATTGGCCTGGATATTATTTCATCATTGAAAACCTCAACTTGGTATATTTTTCCAAAGAATTAGTATAGTGTGAAAAAGTTATTATTTTACATAATGATGAAAGATGACTAAGAAGGGATGCTGATATTTTAAGAAGAAAGAGCCTTGCATCTCATAAATTGTTTTAAGAATACAAAGCATTATTGTGAATTACAGATGAAGTATTCTCTAATTTATTCATACAATAAGTGAATTAGTCATGAAAATCTTCCAAATTATAGATGATCCTAAAATGAATGTGTATTTTCTTTCGTATCTATTTTTTTTTTTTTTTTTTTTTTTTTTTTTTTTTTTTTTTTTTTTTTTTTTTTTTTTTTTTTTTTTTTTTTTTTTTTTGCTTTTTGGTATGTGGGTAGCTCCCTGGCTGTGATATTTTCTTTATATTCTCACACATACACATTCTAGCATATCCTTTTGATTAATTTATGCATCCACAGTAAAATCATAATTCTAAAACCAAATTGAAGCTCAAGTTAGAACGGATTTTAGACATCATCTGAGAAATTTCATCCCTGGATGGAAGCATTTTTTCCAAAATAATAGAATAGTAAAGTTTTCAAGTTCTGTCTATAGCTTCACTTATAGGACCCTTTGTCTGTAATGGCATTAGTGACTCTCCTCAGGCTGATGCAAAGCTGCACCTGAAAATGACAATGTTAATTTATGTAATACCTTTCCTGAATCATACATAATTCACGGATGGATTCAGTGCTATAATCAAGAACATTGATTCTAGGATTCTATGTGTGTGCTTTTGGCTTTTTGTTGGTTTCCTTTATATACCCCTATTTTTTCTTAGTCTTTTTTATATGTTGCAACATAAAAAAAAAGCCCATGTGGTTTTATTTAAAAGTTTATACACTACACTATGAAAGCCAAAGAACACCTTATGCTGAATATTGTTGGTAAGAAAATGAGGAGGTGGCACTATACTAATTAGAGCATCAAAAGTAGTATTACATACCTGTAATTCAAACCACAGAATGCTTATTCCTATGATTCCTATGATAGGATCATCATAATAAAATGCTAATGTTACTACTTTTATAAATTCCCAATATTTTTCATGTGTCAAGGGCTAGATTTGGCTATACTATGTGTGAGGTAAGTAACAAGCCTCTTCTACTTCTAGCATGGAAGTGATTTACCTGATTATTTCATGGGACACAACTTAAAAAATTAAGTTAAAACATATTATATGGGTTTCAATAATATACAAGTGCTGTCTGGAAAAAATTCAGTCTTATATCCTCTATTTTTCATATTACATGGCCAGATACTTTTCGGGCAGCCCTCATGATATCAAAAACTAAAATGCTGACAAGGGCCAGTCAGGTAACAGAAAAGTCTGAAGCAAATCAAAGAGTGTCTGTTCATTGAACAGACTTTCATCTCCAACACAAGAATCCAAACCTGTTGCTTATCTTCAGATTTTTTTCTAGAGAAACTGGAAATGTGACTTTTTATGCAAAATTTCTCATTTTTAAATGTTGGGCACTAATTAAAAAATAATTAACTAGTGTGCTCACAAAAGAAAAAAAATGCCTTTATTCAGCAACATATAATGTGTAGTTTGATAACCATAATTTCCTTCCAGAGTAGCTGAGCATAGGATGTCATGGTGGTAGGTAGAGAAAAAGGAGATATCTGGGAGAGATAGTAGGGATCTTTAGGGATCAAATTGCCATGGACAAAGAATTTGGAATACTGGCACAGCCCTAGTAATAGAGGCTACTGGGTAGTAGGAAGCTGTACATGAATCCTTCTCAGTCTAGTGTATGAGGACTCCTAAGGTTTCTGAGGAGGAAAACCTATTTTTAGAAATAATATTTTGAGAGGCCCAGGATACTCTATGGGAAATGTTTTATTCCTTTGCCAAAATGTTGACTTGAGAAGCGAAGATGATTGCCTGCAAAAAGAAGGGAGCCAAAGAAATATTGAAGTATCCTGGCTCAAAACAACCATAGAGGTAAGAGAGCAAGAGAGACATTTTGAGTTCTGTAGACCAATGCATGAGAATCCAAGGTGCAGGCCTTTGAAGGCAATGAAGAAACAAAACTGTAAGGTGATCTGGTAAGAGTCAGCATCTCTCAAAATACAATTCATTGTCACCTGACCAGCAGAGCTGATGAAGATGATATGTTCGCATGAGAAGGTGCTCCATGGAATTCGGAAAGAGATAGAGGAAAGGGGGCTGATTGAAGTTTTTAAGTCTGCTGAGGGAGGGTGATTGATCCAGCAGATGTAAGGTGTTAACTTGCAGGCTTAAAGTCTTGAGGCACAGGAAACATTTGGGAATTTACCACTTGCTAGTTACTCAAATGGATCACATTCCTTGGTTCCCCACCCTAGATCTACTCTGCATTTGGGGTTGGACAGAAAAATATGCAATTTTTCAAATAAGCTCCCAAGTACTATTACTTCTTTGATAAAGTTGTGGTAAAGATTAAATTAAATGTTGAATCTACAGTGCTGAGTACAAAATTTAGAAAGCTGATAATGCCAGATATCAGTGAAGATTGCTGGTATGGTATAAACACGTCACCATTCTGAAGAGCATTCTGGAACTACATGAACATTAAATACATGCTTACTCTAAGACCCAGTAATTCTGCTCCTGGTTATACATACCAGTGATTTTTTTTATACAGATCCCAAACACCAATGTTTGATGTGGAGATTTTGTGGCAGTCTGGGTAGTCATCACTGGGAGAGTAGGTAAAAAAAAGTGAGTGGGGGAGATTCACAGCTTGAATATTAAAAAGCAGTTAGAAATAACAGACTATATGTATATATAGAACTATGTATCAGGATCTTAAAAACCCAGTTTTCAATGGAAAAGATGAGAAAAAGTTTAAATTAATTTAAAAAATCATTAACATAAATTTAAAAATGTGTACAAAAGCAATAACACACACTTTATAAGAATATATTCAAAGAATAAGTGTCAGTAACAGCTTATAATGATTGCCCCTTGGAGGGCTGCAAGTAGATCATAGAGAGTGGATGGGGAGGAAATAAATAAGAGAAAGACCATTTAAGATCAATGATAATAATGAGTCATGATTTATGGGAATGACAGACTCGAACTTCTGCACATGAGTTTATCAAGCAAAGGAAAGAAAAACTAAAATAAACTTCTTACCACACTATCTTGGATGTAGTATAATTAATTCTATAGTTTAATCAAAAATAACAGAAGCAGTTTGAGAAAAGAAAATGATAGAAAAATTTCTTTTATTAAAAAAAATAAAACATACTTCACAGTCAGAAATTTGTGGTATCATATAACAAGTACTTAATGATTTCTGCCTGTGACCCCAGCAAAGTGTTAAGTACAATTGAATATATATAAAATTTGATATAGTCTCTCCAAGCAAGAAACCAAAACACTTGAAATAAAATGAAAATTTTCTGAAATCCAGTGGGAAACGGATAAAAATTAATTATTTAAAAAATTAGGGCCACCATATGATATATTATTAGCTAATACATTATAAATAAGCACTTAAAAGTCATTAATCCTTTAATACTTTTATGCAGTAAATGGTACTTAGTCCAGAACATGCCAAGTGCTGTGCTAAGACAAAAAACATACAGGGTACTCAAGGAGGTAGCTGGGTTAAAGGAGCAGACAATCTCAGGAGACAGACTGGACTGCAGGGGTTATGTAGGGCAGGTTAAGTACAGACTGGGGCTGGTTTAAAGTCCTGAAGGGCTGAGACATAAGTGAGCCTTCAGAAAGATTTTTTAAAAAGTCATGAAGTTTAGCATAAAGTGAAAGCTCAAGATCAGTGTCTTAATTATGCAAATAATGATGTAAAGAAGATAAAGCAAGCTTTATCCCTTCAGAAAAGAGAACAAAATAAAAATGTATTGAAATGCAGAAAAATGAAGTGTTTTTTCAGTGTGGTTTGTTTTCATGTGCAGTTGCATAATAGTACATTATCTTTTATTTCAGATACACTGGCCGAGTACAGCACTAAAAATAGAAGAATGCATAATGAAAGGAAAAGATTCAGTAAGTATTACTCATTGTAAATTACACGGGTCATCAATTATATCTCTTATCATCTCCAATCACAAAGGAATGAATCCCTGACCTATTATTTGCTTTTAAAAAGCATATAGGCAATTCATTTCAGAAAATATATATGTACACTATACATATACATTATATATAATTATTTTAAAATAAATTTTAATGTAGAGGTTAAGGGAGCTGAGGTGCCACATAGAACTTGGTTTTTATTTCAATTATATTTTAATCATCTCGGATTTATAAATTCCTTGTAGTAGTGTTCCTTTGCTATGTATTTGGGAAAAAAGCAATTGCAGGTGATTTTTTCAATTTGAGGAAAAGCTAACCACACTTGGTGAGATTTCATTTCACTTTGCTGAGTAAATTAGAAACACGAAGAAACAGGAGAAAGAACCCAAGTTTGAAAGAAGAAGGATTCCACAGTGTTTTTAGGGTCTTTCCTCCTTACAGAATCAATATTTCTTTTCTCCATAGTCACCCTGCAGTGTGTGAGTGGGAAAAGGTAGTGCAACAGCACCATCTCCAACAGAGCTGCTAGCACACTAAACCCGTGTGAAAAAGAGACCTTCACATGCTAGGGGTAGTTGGTCAATGACACTATACATGTCTTTGGAGGATGGCATGCACATCTCCTTTTCAATGTTAACTTATCCTTTTATTTTGCAGTGAGAAAACAAAATACCATGTAAAAGACTAACGCACAGTATACCAATTCCAGATTCTCTGCAGTAACTGGGTCACAGCCAGGGAATGAGTCAAGACCTTCTTGCTGCTTGGGTCCCCAGCATGATGCTGACTAATTGAACACCCTCTTAGTGTATTTCATTCTGCCAGCTGAGCCAAAATGTGGTCTAATTGCCAAGTCAAGTCATGACAGTGTTTAAAGAGATGAAAAGCAGGTGCTTAGAGCAATATGAGAAGAGAATATTTTCCCCAAGCCTGAATAAGTAGATTTTTCCAACTATGTGGGAAATTAAGGAAATAAATATATCTATGTGCCCTGGATAATCAGTTCAATAGTGCTTTCCTTATTCTTACCAAGGGAATCCTGTAATCTGAATCATTTATGGTGAGATGGTTCTGCTGGATTTTTCATCCTAATGCTATTATGTGAGAGACTTTAAAGTCATAACTTGTCCTTATAAAACATTGCACTTTCTGATTATTGCATGTGTTGATATAAAAGTAATGTTAACATAAGAGTTTAATATTTCTCTCAATTTAGTTTAAATAAAATAGCAATACCTAATTGGCCAATAAAATGTTTGCTAGAATTAATTTACCCAAATTAGTATAAAGCAATTATAAACTTTTCTTCATCATCCTACTGATTATAAAACTCACTTAGTGAGTGATATATTATAATTTTGTTAAGCATGTAATATGTATTAGGTACTATGGTTGATGAAGTGGGGAAACAGAGACTTGTAAAGTAAGATTCTGTCCTCAAAAAAGTTACCCTTGAAGCCCAGCATATGCAAAATAGTGCTTCTGGGCTACATGCAGGCTGCCATAAATGAAATTTTATTGAAACACAGCCATACACACTCACTTGTGCATTCTGTGTCTGCTTTCATGTTATAGCTGCAGAGGTCAAGCAGTTGCCACCAGAAAATTACATAGTAGTAGAAACCAGATTGCCCATTCAATTACATATATTTAATATCTGGATATTTAAAGAAAAATTTTGCAGATGCTTGGCCTATAATCTTAGTGTAAAGGCATTGTATCTATTTTCTTGAAAATTCTCTATGCAAATACTTTTTGTGAATTTATGAGATTGAGGATATAACTTATTTTTGCAAACATTAACTTTGTAATGCCCTTAAAGTCAGCATATATTTTCTTAGGAGTAATGAATCTTTTTTCTAATTACTGGTTTTCTGACTTTATGTTGATTCATTGTTTATGTGTACTTTAAAAAAATAACAACATTAGTCATGCTTAATTATTTAATGGAACATATTGCCATGCAAATCTTTATGCTTAAATAAATTTCTTCAATGTTTCTTTCTATTCCTTAATTTTTTACTACAATACATGAAAAGGATATACTCTGACTTTAAATGTAATTCCTACATCACTGCTAACTAAAATGTGCACTCATCACCCTGGTCTCTTCCTCCGCTAGTCCTTGTTCTTTTTTCATCTGCCCCTCTTGCTTCCTATAGTGTAGGAAGACTCAAATATTGGATTTCTAGGGTTAGAAAAAACAAAAATCAAAAAAGGACTAAACATTTCTATTCTACTAACAATTTTTCTTTCTCTCTTTCTTTCTTTCTTTCTTTCTTTCTTTCTTTCTTTCTTTCTTTCCTTCCTTCCTTCCTTCCTTCCTTCCTTCCTTCCTTCCTTCCTTCCTTCCTTCCTTTCCTTCCTTCTTTTTTTTTTCTTGCTTCAGAGTGAATGTGCAAATTACGTTCGGGTCTTGCATCACTATAATAGGACACACCTTCTGACCTGTGGTACCGGAGCTTTCGACCCACTTTGTGCCTTCATCAGAGTTGGATACCATTTGGAGGTAAGAAGATGTCATTTATTGTTATGAATAAAAGTAATAATTAAAAGAACTTTGTTTTAAAAGAAAGGTTGTGGCATTTTATCTGACAAAATGGAAAAGCATTTGTGATCTAGTGATTCAATTTGCTTAAGCCAGAGAAATGATCCCTCTGGGGCTTTAAAATCTTTGTCAGCTTATCTGTGAGCCAATTAATTCTTTATGTATTCATCCACTAAACAATTTCATTTATTGAATTTGTTTACTTAAAATATTTCTTAATATGAAACTGGTTCTCTATTGTATTCTTATATGAATTTTTAATGTAAACAAACTAGAGTGAATATAAATGAATATACATGCATATAGATAAATGTATATAAACAAAATTAATATATATAATATTTTATAAAGGACATGAAAGGACTTGTTGATTCTGTAATTACTCCTTAGTCAGGTAAGATGAGGAGGTAGAATTGGGGTGGGGAGAGATTGCAAATTGATAAGGTAATTATTAGTGGGTGAGATCTATTCGTCTCTCTCCCCTAGACCCCACTAGTAAGTTATAAAAGTGAATATCAACAGAATTCTGCCATGCATGTAATGTTTACTAACAAGCAGGCTTGAAGGTCTGTCACATAACCTGTTTCAACAAACTGAGTAAACTCTCAACTCTTATTTATTTTAGTCACATTTTCAAGCACCTTACATCACAGTTTACTCTGAAGCATATCAAACAATATTCTGATGTCAGGATCTGGTAACTTTCATTTAGGTCAGAAGGCAGAATCCTGCATTGAAACAGGATACAGATAAAATAGCTCTAGGTATTCTGTAGTCTTTTTGCTGTTTAGAAAAAAATAATGCAACTCTCTACAGCGTTCATTTAATTTTACATAAATACTGTTTTCAATGTGAAAGTGACACATATATAAACTGTTCTTGGAGTAATTTCTAAACAGAATTTATCTCATGTTTTAATTTAATAGAAATGGATATGATGATCAGTATTTAATAGTATTTTTTCCTGTGGTAAATTTCAAAACATGGCACTTTGGGAGTAAAGGGTAAGTTAAGATTGTAACCTGCAAGTTATCTTGGAGTAAATGCTGCAGCCACAGGCACTACCAGTGAGTATTCTCAGGGCCAATGGGAAAAGGGTTTTAA
Source organism: Lyroderma lyra (assembly GCA_004026885.1). Taxonomy (NCBI): domain Eukaryota; kingdom Metazoa; phylum Chordata; class Mammalia; order Chiroptera; family Megadermatidae; genus Lyroderma; species Lyroderma lyra. Next base: position 184,145 of record PVJL010002657.1, read on the forward strand.
GCGTCTAGACTCTTGATTCTTATACCACAACTATGGAAGGACAGCAGTGACTATAAAATATTTTCAGCCAGCACATATAAAAAACAACGTTCATTTTACTAGTGAAAAATTATTTTTGATATTCTTTATATTATTATAGTTAACACTCAGGTGCACATATAATTAGCATTGTCTGAAGTGCTTACTCTAGGATGCCTCTGGAATGTGCCTTGATTGAGGTACTTCAGCTATTAAGTGTCCTTATAGCCAGGGTTATTGATTAGCATATTTTAAATTTAACTAATCGTCCATAGTTCTAGATTAAAGTTAAGTGACATTCACAAACACATCAGAGTGTATTTACTGATTATTTTAAAGAAACAGGGCAGATGATGTAAAATTTTAGACAGAGATGTAGAAGTCGAATTGGTCCATTGTGAATTCAGCATATTTACATATATGCAAATGTACAGTATACACGTTTATATGTATATACAAAAACACACATATACTTATATACACAGTCAAATATATACATCTGAGATATAGTTGTATTGGAAACAAATTCTTTCCATTTTCATTTGTCTGAAAATGCCTTTGTTTCATCTTTATTTTTGAAAGATCCATTCCCTGAATACTACATTCACAGTTTTGTTTTTTCTTCTTTCAGCATCTCAAAAATGCTTTATTGTCTTCTATTCTCTTTCTGGTGTATATTCAGATTCATTATATTGATATTACCCTGTTTGTAATTGTTTTATCTTTCAATATTTTTTCATTATCTTTGGTTTTCAGCAGTTTTTCAATAGTGTGTCCATGTGTGTGTGATGATTGTGGTGGTAGGAGAGTGGTGTTTATATTTCTCAGATACAGAACCTTATGTTTTGTACCTAATTTTGCAGATTTTTTATCATTATTTTAAATGCTATTTCTGTTTCATTTCCCCATTCCTCTTCTCCAGGGATTCATATATAATTGAGATAATTTTGGGTGGTGTCCCACAGATCACTGAGAGTCTGATCATTTTTATGGTCTGTTTATCCTCTGTTTTTCAAACTGAATTAATTCCATTCATTTATTTTCAAGTTCATCAGTCCTTTCTTCTGACATTTTCAGTATTCTGTCAAGCCCACCTCATTAATGGTTCATACAGACGTTATACTTTTCAGTTTTAGGATTTTCATTTTGTATATTTTTCGTTTCAATACTGAGTGTTCCCTGAAATTTTATTCATAATGATTATATTTTCATTTAAGCCCTTGAATTTATTTTTCACTGCTCTTTCAAAATCATTGTATGATCATGTGAGTTTGTATGAACTGGAGGCAGGTTTGCATTGGCTGCTTTTTCTCTTAACCATGGATCATATTTTCTTATTTCTTTGCATGTTTAGTAATTTTTATTGTGCCCTGGACATTATTGATTATATACTTTTATTCTGGATTCTGGATTCTATTATCTTTTGAAGAGAGCTGATTTTTATTCTAGCAGACAGTTAACTTGGTTGGGCTGAAATTCAGAACTCTTTTGTGATGATGGGCAGTAGTCACAAATTTCTTAGCTTTCCAGCCACTGCTTTTCTTGTTTTTTTGTTTTGTTTTGTTTTTTATGTGGGTAGTTCCTTGGCTGGGAATCGAACCCAGGCCACAGCGTTGACAGCGCCGAAGCCTAGCCACTACACCACCAGGGAACTCCCCAGCCCCTGCTATTCATGGTCTGTTTACACGTGCAGTTCAGGTGTCAGCCAAGGATTTGGGAGAGAATACGAGGGCTGTCTGGAAAGTATCCAGCCATGTAATATAAAACATAGAGACATTTATGGCTGGAACTTTTTCAGGACAGCCCTCATATACACACAGATTTCATGGTACCCCCCTCATTTTCTAGATATGTCTGCTTGCTGGTTTCTCAATTGATCTGGTACTTTACATCTCTGTTCTATGACTTTAGCTAATAAATCTCTAGCACTCTGCTTGATTCTAGCTTCCTCATATTATGAAATAGGAGATTTCCTTGAGTGAAAAACGATTTAGTCTTTGTCTGATCTTAATTGATCTCTAGTGCTATGAAATATTATATATATACATGTATATACACACACACATACACAAATGCTCAGCTTTGGTATCAACTAAAAGGTCCAGTTCTTGCCCCCCTATCTTTATTCAGATCATGGACCCATCAGGGGCCTCTGAGTCCAGTCGACTTCAGTCATCAAATAGGATACCCCCAGCCACATCGAACAGGGCTGCCACTTCCTTGGGACCTGCTCTCGGCGGGGCTGCCGGACCTTCTTCGCCAAGGACACTCATTTTTCCAGTGCCCTGATTCCCGGCAGATGGGGCACTGGTCGTGCCTTAAAGGGGGCTTTCTCTGCTGACCCCTCTGACCTTCAACTTCCTTTCCTTCTAGCCCAAACGGTGGGGGTCCCCTTCTCCTATTCTGACTGAAAGAGGCAGCTATGAAGTCTGCTCTTCTGCTCATCCTCCAATCCTCCTCCCTCTTTCCTCCCGCCTCCCAATTTATTTGCCACATTCCCACAAAGCCTTCCAGTTTCTGGAGCTTGCATCTGATAGCCCCTGTGCGCTGGCTGATGAAGGCTGAATTCACCATCCTCTGGTTTTCCTGACTCTCTGGATCACAGGGAGTGTAAATCCAATATGTCTCACACAGTCTTTCATAAAAGTCTCTGGGGCTTTCATCCGGCCTTTGCATGACCTCGGCTACCTTGCTCATGTTAGTGGCCTTCTGACCTCCCCATCATAGCCTTTGGAGAAGGGCCTCCCTATCTCCCTTTAGCCCTTCCACATCTGTCCCTCTTGGTGGAGCATAGGGTGGGGGCTCTCTGTCTTCAGGCTCGGAGGGGAGTATTTCAGGTATGGCTGGCAGCTGAGGCTTGTCAGGCCGGGCAGGGTGCTTCCCGGAGGCGCCATCTGCCTTTGCCGACAGTACCTCGGAGGCT
>PVJL010002658.1:0-186875 GCA_004026885.1 Lyroderma lyra
CAGTAACTTATTAAAAAAATTAAGTGATTTTAAAGGAGGAGAAAGCCATAGTATTTTCAGTATGTACGCTGTTTACAGTTGGATTTAACTTTCCGGATAAAAATTGCCAGCACTGACACACACATGAGTAGATCGTGCTCAAAGGACAAGGAATAATCGCTTGCTTTATCCTAATTCTCACGTGGCATTACAGAAACATAGGAAACTCGCCTTTTATCAGCGTAAGCACGGGTCCTGTGGTAACAACGAGCGCGCCCTAGTGGTCAATCTAAATAATGATCATTACACGGCCAATTATAAAGTGTAAAAACTACAAAAACCATTTGTATTTGTGTTGCTGTGAGAAGATTCTACAAATTACAAATTTCTGCCATCCACTTTCTTGATATTATTTTAAAACCTTTTGCTGGAAAGCAAAACAATCAGAAATCCCACAAAAACGAATGAATAATTTCATGAATTATTATAAGGCCTATATTAATATTTAATTTATGTTTGTAATAAGTTAATTTTCAATATGAAGTTATTAAATGAACATTTAATTTAATATTGACATAGTATTATATTAATATTTAATTATAAGGCATGTATTAGTGAATCATTATAACACGCTTGTAGCTAACTACCACCCAGGTCAAGAAATAGAATTCTGCCAGTCACTGAGAAGACCCTCCATGTGCTCCAAACCAATCATATCTTTCCCCCAAGTAGCCAGTAAGATAATTTCTTGCTTGTGTTTCTTTATAGTTCTTTCACCCAAGTAAATAACCTGGGACTCACAGCTGTCCATTTAAAATGTTTGTTATGATTTAAAGTCTCTAAATCTTCAACTTTCTTTAACTTGATCTCTTTCTTGACTTCACAATTTATCTGTAGGAAACCTGAGTCCTTTGGTGACATTTCCTGTCTCTGGATGTCATTGACCACATACTTTTGTTGTAGTTCACCATGTTCTGGATTTCCTACCGTTTGGCAGCTGGATCGAGCTGAGGTGTGGTGAGACAGGCTCAATCCCTTTGGCAAGATCGTAGGTGGTGACTCAATCTTGAATCAGGGGACACAAATGTCTGGTTGACCCCTTTTGTTATGTTAGGGACCATTGATGCTTACTGCCTAAATCATTAGGAGTTGCAAAATAATAACATTCTAATTCTATCACTTCTTTTTCATGTATTTATTTGTTGTGATACTTTGACGAAGAGCTACTGCCCTTAATCTATGGTTTGGTTTCCCAATTGATGTAGCAAAGGCAAGAAAGATGCACGATTCATTCCCATTATGTACCATTTTTTCAAGCTGGTTCCTTAACATCCTCCAAATGTCATGTTTTAAGTTTTTTTTTTTTAATTTAAATTTTAATTTTTTTACGTGGGTAGCTCCCTGGCTGGGAATCGAACCCAGGGGGCAGCATTGACAGCGCCAAAGCCTTAGCCACTACACCACCAAGGAACTCCAGATTTTTAAATATCTATAATTATGAACCTTTGGATTTAAACAATTTCAATCCCTTGGACTTACAGAAGCAGAAACTGCCCCATCTTTGGCAAGTGAATGCCTCTCGCAGTATGCTCCTATATCCTTTTTACAGGACCTGGTGGTCTTGCATAGCTTCATTGCAATCTGATATGACAAGAATCCATGTGTGCACTTCCTGCCCCAAAACAGGAACCAGTCATTTCTGCAAGAAGCATTGGTTTCTTTTAGTGCAGCGGTTCGCAACCTGTGGGTCGTGACCCCTTTGGGGGTCGAACAACCCTTTCACAGGGGTCACCTAAGACCATCGGAAAACACATAGCAGATAGTTACATTACGATTCATAACAGTAGCAACATTACAGTTATGAAGTAGCAACGCCAATAATTTGATGGGGGTCACCACAGCATGAGGAACTGTATTAAAGGGTTGCGGCGTTAGGAAGGTTGAGAACCACTGTTTAGTGGGAAGTGGTATTTCAAAATAATCATTGGTGCTCATTGCTGCTATGGTTGTCATCATTTTGTTTCTGGGCCTTTAGTGATGCTTTAAGTTTAGGACAACAGGTTTTTACTTAACCTCTTCTATCTTACCCTTGTATACCCATTTTTTTTTTCAAATAGAAATATTACTCTCAAAAACAAAATTGATAATAGAATTAGAATATTCCATACTCAGTTGCTTTATCCTATCTTACTCGTAACCATCTCAAAGCAATGATACTACTACTACCAATATAAATACTAAAAAGTTTTTAAAAAACCCATGTTTTGTATGCTCCCTCACCCTATTCTTGCCTCCCTTTTTAAGAAAAACAGCTATACTATATATCTACATTGAGCATAGGGCCATTACAAATAATATATTCACTCTTCTCTAATTCTCATTTGGACTTAATTGCACAGGTAACCATGCATTTAGTGGTTACCAGCAGTCTATCCCAACGTCTCTCCAGCAAAAGCTTTATTCCATCAGGCTCCCTTTCCCTGTGAAAAGAGGATGCCTGTTTGGTAAAATTCAACCTGCAGACTCTGTGAACTCACTTGCACGTACGTGTTGGAGAATTTCTCCCTTACAACCTACCACCCGATCTTTCTATTTGATGGTGGTGGCGATGAGAACAGTAGGAGGAAAAGAAGAGGCCGAACTTTCTCCTCTCCATCACCCTAGACCGGGATTTCTCAACCTCAGCACTGTCAACATCTTGGGCTGATGATTCTTTGTTGTGGGAGGCTGTCCTGAGCCTTGTAGGATGTTTAGCAGCATCTTTGGCCTCTCCGCATTAGATGCCACCAAGTTGTGACCCAAAAGGCCTCCAGACATTGCCAAATGCACCTTGGAGGGCAAAATCACTTCTGGTTGAGAACCACTGCCCTGGAATTGCTGATTTGACCCTCATGGATTGGGCACGTTGTAATTTTAAGCAATTAGTCCCCAAGTGAAATGAACTAATACTGTCTCATCTTTAAGCAGTGTTAAAATTCCTTGAAAGGAAAATCTGTGGCCAAAAGCTAACTTTGTAATAATTACCTCTATTATAATAATAGCTAAAATTCGTGTAGTATAATATTCATACAATTTACAAAGCAATTTCCACTTACACTGCTTAGTACATTCAGTATGGATTACTAAATCTTCCTGTGTTATAGATGAGAAGGCAAAGTGGCTGAATCTTGTACTAGGTAAGAACAGGAAGCAGCAGAATAAATGACGCGTTCTCGATTAAGTTCTCACTTTGTTGTGGATCATTTTTGTCTTTGATGCACGAGGAGAAATACACACATGCACGCATGTTCACACGTTCACCTCTTCTTTTTGTCTCTAGATCAATGGAATGGTTCTTAAATTTTTCTTTTTATTTAATTTTCTTCAGGAATTCGCCATTATAGGAGGCGCCTACTGTTATTGCACATTTGACCACCAGGTGTCGCCATAGTACACTTACACTTGTTCTCGTCCTTCGGTGAACTCCTAATGCACTTACAAATTCTCCAAGGATTGCTAGTTCAGCTGCTTGTAAATAAGTGTATCATGCAACTCGAAAAAGGCCAGAAAGCGTAATGATGATTAAAAAGGTGAAGAGGGTGATGCTGTAGGAGAAGGCCAATGAAATGTGGCTAGTGGATTTTTTTTCTTCTTTGCAGTTGAGTTTACATATAACAGCAAGGCAGAAACTTGACTTTCATTACTTGAGTTCTTTTTATAAAAATGTTGCTATGGAATCAATGTTTGTGTCTCCTCCCCATTTATTTGTTGGAGTTCTAATCCCCAGTAATGGTATTTGGAGGTGGGGCCTTTGGGAGATAATTAGGATTTGATGAGGTCATGAGGGTTCCCTCACCTACGTAATATTTAAAGCTGTAAGGTGAGATTACCTCGGAATTCATTATAGATACACGAGAGAAAGGGTCCCAAGACAGCCTTGGAGCACGCTGACATTTAGAGATGACAAGTGTGAAAAAGAACTAACAAAAGGACTTGAGAAAAGTGGCGAAAAGGTAGGAGAGTCCAGAAGGAGCAGTGCCCCGGACACCAAGAGAGGAAAGAAACTCAAGGAGAGTCCGGTTTCAGCTGTGAAAAAATGTCACCGATGGGTCCAGCAAGAAGAGGGTTGATATGTGGCGGGGAATTTCCCTGGTGACCTTGAGGACTATTTAGTGGAGTGGTGGGAGTGAGAGCCAGGCTGCAGTGGATTTAGCAGGGAAAATGGGGTGTCGGAGGGACAGTACACTCACTTCTTTCGAGGGAGTTGGGCTGTAAAAAAGGAAAGAGACATGGGTGGTAGCTGGAGGGGGAGGAGAAGAGACTTTTTAGGGGGACAGAAATACGATAGTATGTTTAGATGCAGATGGAAACTACTCGGCAGAGAGAGAAGACATCATGGTGTGTGCAGGAGCTGAGCCTAGAGTCCCATTCCCCTGAAGGGCGGGGCTTGAGCGGGGCGGGTGAGGTGGGCGGGGCAGCTCGCCTGAGGCGGATATCACGTGCACAGCGCACAGGCAGGGGAGTGGTTGCAAGTGGTGGTGGGAGTGCTTTTTTGGTGGCTCCGATTTCCTTGGTGAACTGGGGAGCAAGTTTGCTGAGAGGGAGGGTGGGGAGGAGGTGCTGAAGGTCTGGAGAGAAAAGAGAAGATACGAAATCATCCTCTGGGTGAGCGGGAGAAAGAATAGACTAGATAAATATTTATGGGGCGTCAGCCAGGTCCCACTTGAATGAACTATCACAAATTTAAAGAGCGATTAGAGTGTGATTGTGTGTTTTTCTCCAGGGTACAGGGCCAGAGTAGGTGGACGGTGAGATTTAACCAGGGTTATAGTTTCATCAGAAGGTGGAGGGCACAAACAAATGAGTGATGGTAATGATTAGCTCCTGAAGTAGGTGGATAGGAGAGCATCTCCAGAAGATGTGAGAAGGTAGTAACGCCATTAGAATTGGGGTATCCAGGAAGTTAGCTGGACTGATAGTAGAGATGGTCTGAGAGTGATCCATGGGGGAGCTGCAGGTATTGGTACTGACAAGGTTAAGGGTGTGGTTCTGGACGTGGGCAGCTGAGACCAGAGGAGAGGAGATGGAGGGCCTGGGAAGCCCAGGTTGCTCAGCTGGGGAGCCAGGAAGCACCATGCTGTCCGCGTAAGATGCCGGCAGCTTTGTTTGGAGAAGGGGCCCCAAAGGTGACCATCAGGGAAGGAAGGCAGGGAGAGGAGAAGGGAGCAGAACCAGGGAGAGTTTGCTTTTGCGCTGAGCATGGTATTTATGATTTTTGACTGCCTAACTTCATTTCCCACTATAGGCTCATAGGCGAGAGATGAAATGATCCCACTGAATGGCTGATCAGCTCAACGAGGTGTTTGTCTTGAATGAACAGCCTTGAAGCCACCGCCGGGCTTGCAGCTGGGCCTGCTGAAAGGCACTGCCTGGAAACTGACTCTTGTTCCATCCACAGGAGCGGGTTTTGCACGAGTAACTTGCAGCTGGGGAGCAGACAGGAAATCATCCGGCTCTAGGAGGGCAGGCGGGGTGGGGCAGGCTGGTGTGTGTGTGCGCATGTGCGTCCTGAGGGACCGGGATAGATCGGTGGAGCCCCTCCGCACTCGGCCCGGTGAGGATGACTGAGGTGAGCTTCTTGTGTCCTTGGGAGTCCTCACTTGGCCTGGGTGTCCTCCATGGCTGTCGCTCCCTGGGGATCAGGGAAGCTCCTGTCTGCCTGAGAGCGTGCTGCATTGTCTCCTGCACCGTCTCTGTAAGTTCCCGTGCTCTTTGCCATGAAGGAAACTGTGCACGCACCTCTTCCACGAGCATTTCCGGTCCATCGCTCCGCCTTCCCGCTGTGGCCGCCATGCAGGCTGTGGCCCCGGGAGCTGATGAGGGATTTGATATCCTCGACGTGGTATAATGACCAGGGCGTCACTCACCCTCCCTCATGCCTACGTTTTCTGATCTGTAGAAATGGGTGATAATTTATATTTTCCTATAAAGCTCCTAAGATGCTCAAATGAGATAACTATGAATGTGCTTTGTAAACTGTAAAAAATAACTGGTGAATGTTTGGTTATCTTTGTAGAAATAACAGCAAATGAGGGCAAGAAATGCGAGAGGAAGGGAGAGAAAGTGAGAATTGCATCCTGCATGGCACAAAGCCCTAAATAATGTAAACCTAAGAGGAGCCAGCTGGCCTGGACCAGATTCCCATAAAACAATTAAACCGGGAAGAAATACAGAAAAGAAGTTAAAGTTCATTGCTGACAAACCGTGTTTTTTTCTTTTAGCCTCCGTGGGAGGGAAGGTTTTTATTTCAGTGTGAGAACAGGAATATAAATTCAGTTTTTCCCGATTAGAGCCTTTTGATGTGTTACCATGATTCACAGGCTATGAGTCACAAATTAAAGTTCTCACTAGTCTATTACTAATAGTTTATATTCCTTAAAAAGGAGATAAGATGAAGTAGAGGGATTACATAATTATTTTCTTGCCAGCTTATCCCTTGGATTTATCTGACCTGATCATTTCAGGAAGAGAAAATTTCTCCCCTCTCCCTTCAAAGAAAAGTATCTCCTTATTTTTTTTTTCAGGCATCACATTTTCAAAATGCATATTAACATCAACCCTCAGTCCTGTTACTGTCAGTGAAAGGTGGGAACCGCGGAGCACACGGAAAACACAGGCCAAGATGTAGTAAAAGTGAAAATGTATTAAAACCGCCCGGGTGCGAGTGGGCTGAGGCGGAGTGAGCCACGTCAGCCCTGAGAAGGGAAAAAGCACTTTCTTTTATGGGGAAAAGGGAGGGACTAACTCAGAGGGGCTGACAGTGGTCCAGATTGTCCGTGGGGGTTCAGCTCCAGGGGTTTCAGACAATTCCCCAGTTTCAGTTCTGGGTACAGCATACCTCAGTGATTGTCTTAATGGCATGCCTCAGTGACTGAGGAACTGACCGACTGATTCTGCCTACCAACTGGTTCCTGGCTGTTTTTACCTAATAGTCACCAGCTTGCTGACTGCCAAGCCTGGGACTTGTCACATGAGCCAATTCCATATATATATATATATATGTGTGTGTGTGTGTGTGTGTGTATATATATATATATATATATATGTTAATATTCTTAGGGAATTAAAAAAACATAGTCGAGTTCAGTTTATTGAAATAATGGAGGCATTTAGTCATGACACATTGTGAGAAGTTTAGATGCAGATGGTTCCAGAGCTGACCCATCCAAGGCACTGGATCAGTTTCTCTGTGAGGCTCTGGCTTGTTCCTTCTAGCTGGCTGCCATGCCCCAGACATCATACCCTCACAGCACAACATGGAAGGAAGGAAGCAGAGATAACGAGCCCGAGGAGAGGTGTTTTACATGTCTATATCTATATCATCTATAGGCATCTATTTCTTTCTTTCTTTTTTTCCAGGGGTGGGGGGGTTCCCTGGCTGGGAATCGAACGCAGGCTGCAGCGTTGAGAGTGGGGAAGCCTAGCCTCTACACCACCAGGGAATTCCCTCCGTCTGTTTCTGTCTTCTCTGTTGGTTCTGTTTGTCTAGAGAACCCTGACCGATACACACCCTGCTTGCTTTTGCAATATTTTTACTTAATGCAGTGGAACAAAGTCTGCACTATTATCATTAACAAACTTGAACTGAGTCTGTGGAGCACTTGTCTGGCATGTGTCATGTCTTATAAGTGAAATGCTAACTTTTCCTATTGTATTTTTTCTTGGATCATTGTATTGGTTTCCGTCCGAAATCCATCCATACCAGCATTCATAGAATTTTACGTGTCAGTAGAGTTTTACTGAAGATTTTGGAGTGGAGGTAGCTCACTGTACCACAGTGGACAATGTCCTTGTCGCGTTCCCTGCCCCCTTTTTGCTTTTCCTCTTTTTTTTTCAGACGCTCCATCAATTACTCTCCTGATCATATGGGCAGTAATTTAACAAACATCTTTTGTTACTTAAGAATGCCCCAGGAGACCTCACTTTTAGCCTTAAGGAGCTTGTCACAGTATTTCTTCCAAATGTATAGAGAGCTTTCCCAGAGAGATCTAACAAAATAAAAATGTCCCAAATTCATTATGCCTTGACCAGTGACATGAATTTTCTGTATCTCACCATTAGGCTAGGCCCAGAAATAAATACAGGGGAATATAGGACATGCTTCCCTTATTCTCAAGGCATTTAGAGCCCAGTTGGAGAGACAATATACGTGACATGGTCGGGAAATACTTCAATGCCAAGCTGTGTGGGAATGTCCACGGGGGTGGTGGTGGTTGAGAAATGGGCTAGGTCAGTGTGACGCGGTGGGGAAAGGTAGATCCAGGTGGGTCTTCCGGATGGGTACGATTCCGTTTGGCTGAGTGGTGGGGGGAGAACGGGTCAGAGAATGGACACAGCATCAACCAATTAATGAGTATGACAAGAGGAGTGTGCATGTGCGCGTGCGTGCGTATGTGTGCGCGCGCGTGTGTGTGCGTATGTGTGCGTGCATGCGTGCATGTGTGCGTGCACGTGTGCGCGTGCGTGCCAGGAGTACATTGGGCATTTGCTAAGTACTGATGCCAAATCAACTCGGCTGGGAGGATGGGGTGAAATTACGGCCCGAAAGCCAGAAAGACATGTGGACCTTGGAACCAGCCATAAAGGAGCTTGCCAGCAGGTTTCCCTGGGCAGGAAATCAGCAGGAGGATGCCCAGCCTGCAGCAGTGAACAGGGTCCACTGCAGAGGGTAAGGAGGGCCTCCCGTCACCCAAGTGCTAAATGTTTAGATTAAGAGGGGCAGTGGGAAGGGAGATGGAAAGGCAAATGCGGGGGCCAAGGAAGCATTGCCAGGCTTGACCTCCACTTGACTGCAGGGATGGAGGAAGGCCCTGCTCGGATTCCGAGTGAGGTGGGCCCGGGGGTGGGTTTACCGCGCTCTTTAGTTTAGACATTTGTCTTTCCCTCTGCAGCCCTCCCTGCCTCTCCCCGGGTCTCCTCTCCTCTTCTCGGTGAATTCTTGCCGGGACACCTCTACACCCCACCGGCAATGAGGCTTCCTGAGGCTCTGCCGCGGCGAGGCTCCTGATGGCCCAGCGAATAAATAGTAAAGGAGTTGATCCCAAGTCATGCGGGGAGGGAAATCCTCTCTAAGTTATTGAGAACCTTGACTTGTTGGCTCTAAGGGATTCTTAACTCGGGAACCATGGGTAGATTTCAGAAGGTGCATGGACTTAGATGGGAAGTTTACTAACCTCTGACTGAAGGACAGCATTTCCTTCATTTACATAAATGCAGCCAACAGACTACAGTAGCATTAACAGTCCCTGTGACTGTCACCAATAGAACTCACATCTTTATATCACCCTCTGGCTATTTCAGAAATCATGAATTAGTCTTTGCACTCATCAGTTTCACAATTTTGATAGTTACAGTAGGGCTGCTGCTCGATCTTGCTACTAATTATGCTCATAATGCAGCAAATAGATTATCACAAATTTTAAAAATATTTTATTTGATTTATTTCCTTTATAATCCTATGTATTTTACTTTTAATGCATATAGAAACCTTTTTCTTACAAGTCCATAGATTTCACCAGACTGCCAAACAGGTCAGTGGCACAAAAACGGTTAAGAAATCTCTCTCAGTTCTTGTGGATTTTGGTCTAAACTGTGTTGTGTTTTTTTGTTTTGTTTGGTTTGGTTTTTTTTTCTGTGTGTGTGTGTGGAGTTGCCACAGTTCACCGTAAGTATGACTCACATGTCACAGAACTGCCACAACATGGGACTAGATGGAAAGTGGTTGCCTGGAAACTAAGGCCCAATTAGATAGTTATTTTATTTATTTTTTTTTTTTTAAAGAAAAGAGAGCATGGGATGCCCGTAGAAGGCTGGCGCACAGTCTCCCTACTCCCCTGAATCACCTGAGGTCAGAGGGCGCTCTTCCCTCCCCAGATCCTGACTTTTACTCCCTCTCTTTTCCTGGTCTGCCGCTGGTGGGGCTGGGAAGGTGGGGATCAGCCTAGTTTGAAATGACCGCAATAGTCCTCCTTGTCCTCAAATATTCATTAGGTTCTTTCTACATAGAGGACCACATGCTGGGTGCCAGGATGTTGCAGTGGACCTCAGTTTCCCCATGAATCCATAATAGTATGTCACATTTTATTGCACCTAACAAAGTCCTTTCATATTTCCCATTTACCTCTCCCACGACTGAAGATGATAGGACGATGACCTTCAGTCACATGAAGAAACTGAAGCTCAGAAGAGTAAGGGTACACTTCACAGGCCCCACCCCAACTGGGCAGATATCCCACAGGGATCCCCAATACCTCTGCCTTCTCCGCCTCCTAATGGCAGTTTTCATTGCTCTTGATCTTGACTCCTAAGTAGTTGATTTCTGTCAATCAGGCCTGGGCAGACTTTTTCAGGGCAAGGTCGACTTTTCCATGTGTCATGGTCCACTAGCTATTTATTCTGTTATTCAGGTAGTCACCCCAAAATTGCTTGGCAATCCACTGGTGGACCGTGATAACGTCCTGCCCAGCCCTGGTGTAGATGGAGCACTTCAGTAAATTCTGGGTTGATTTGCTGGAGTGGCAGGTGACACATTTAGCCTGGGTCACGCTGAGTTTAAGGAGACTCCAGACTTGTCCACTTGTGAGACGGGTCTTGTCACATGGCATGGAGTTACTGATGGGGCACCTTCCTTATACAAATCAAAGCCACCAACTTGATACTCAAGCTTCAGTTTTAAAATTTAATGTCAAGGAAAACTAAATCCTACTTTCTCAGATTTTTCAACACCTCTGTACCTGAAAAGGACTAAGTGTTACTGATTTCATTGGCAGAACTTGAGGAATGTTCCAGTAACAAAGTGGTAAATATTCTACTAGGAAGAAGAAAAAATTTAAAAATCTATTTGTATTACCTTCTTCCACCTCAAAAAAAAGTACAACCTAAGAAATGCTAGTTTCTGCCTCAGATACCAGGTGAGCAGTTAGACTTAATAGATTCTGTCACAGAGATTTTCTCTGTTCTTACAAATGCTTTTGTAGAATTGAAAAGCTAAAAATAGAGCTGAAGCTAACATTCATCACCTAAAATATACGTAATTTGGAAGGGCTGCTAGATACTGTGGTTTCAGGGGCTGGCAATTTTCTGCCAAATGATAGCTGTTTTGATAATCCCCCTAGATTTGTAGGTTATAATGCTACTTATAAGCTGAGAGATTTGAAATTCACATTATCTGGGTAATCGAAGCTGTGGGTATGTGTCATTGCAAGGGAGGTAGCAGTTCTCATTCACAGGGTATACGCTGATTTCGAATTTGAGAAATCCAAATTCCAACCCAGTTTTCTAGCAAGTTATTGTATGACCTTGAGAAATTGCTTCACATGTTCTGAAAAATCTTAGCCTGCCCCAACCAACAGAATGAATATTTCTGGCTTGAAAGGGTGTGAGGACATTGAAGGAATAGATTGCTTCACGTTTGTGTCTGAGTAAAGCTGGTGTAGGATGGTGCCCTCACCCCCGAAGTGCCATGGCCTTCCAGGTCCTGCACCCACGCATCCCTACCCAGGACCTCGGTCCCAGTCCCACTAGCTGGGGGAGACATTTGTCCCTGATGCAGTTTGGGTTCCGGCCTCGGTGGCCTGGGAGGAGTGAGGTCATTTAATACGAGGGTTGGTGGCTGGAGCAATTTTTAGAGAAGGGTGGGGCAAGCGGCCACGTCCGTCTTCCCGAGCCTTCAGCTGGGTAGGCCTCTGGTCTGAAGGAGACAGGCGTGCGCACAAAAGGGCACCTTTCAGACCTGCTCCTCCCTGAGCTGGGAGAACCCGGCTCCCCTAGTGCAAAAGGAAGCCATAACGCGCGGCCTCCGCCAACATCCCGTCATCCCCCCACACCTCCGCGGGGCGGGACTGTGTGTCGCCCTAACGTTTCAGCGGCTGCTGCCTCAGCCACGGGGACTTCAGCCCGTGTTTCCTTCCGGAAACGACATTAACCGCGCACCCAAATATTTTCTTTGGAGGCTGTGTTAGCTAGTGGGTGTTAAATGAGAAATGTGCGGACCGATGTGCTGGGTTTCCTTGAACAAAACAATTGCCAAAATAAACGCAGCCCTCGTGGGCAGTGTTCCAAGGAGGCAGAGCCTGGAATGCGCCTGCGGACCGCCTCCATCGAGGGCTCAGCCCCGGTTTATTCGAAACGTGGGGCGTCTGCCCAGCTACTTCAAGGGTGTCTGACGGAAGCATGGAGCAAAATGCCACGCTCCTGCACTTGACATTGGCAGCGAAGGCCTGGCGCCAAGGGCCAGCAGCGAAGGCAGCTGGGTGGCTATGAGTTTGTGTCCCGTTTGCTGCTCTGCGACCGTGGCTGTCTCTTTGAGCCTCACAGCGGGCCTTGGAGAGGAGCACATTGAGTTGTCCCCATCTTGATGGTTATTTCACAGTTTATTCTCTCCCCTCCCCCTCCATGTGGAAACCGAGCCAACAAAAGTAAGTAACTTGACTTTGTAGTCATCGTTTTGGTTTTTTGATTCAGAAAGTCCAAGGGGAGTGAGAAAATCATCTCCTGGGCTTCTGGAAGTACTTACAAATCGATTGGCTTGGTCTCGATGGCTTGTGGCCCCTCTGTGGTAAAAGGTGGGAGCACACACCCCGCTTTTGACATCTTACATCCTGGGATTTCCTCTGGGCTGCAGACTACGTTAAATTAGATGGAAGTCCAGGTCGGTCATCTAGGCCAATCTCCCTTGCTCCTGAAACGACTCAGGTGGTTGAGGTGCAGGTAGTTTCAAACGTTTGTTCAAATCACCTGGAGAAGTGACTCCATCTTCCCCATCCCGCTGCACTTAGGGGCCAGGTGACACTCTTTATGCTGGTCTCTCCAGATTTATTTGGCTGAAAATTCCCCAAGATGCACATCCACAGGGAATGTGACAATGCCCCTGTGCCTCTCACCCCAGCCTTGACCTTTCGCCGCTCTTGTTTCATCTATCCGTGTCCCCTCTTTTCTTCCTGGAGATTCTAAAGTAAATTTCAGACGTCATGGTATTTTGCACTGAAATTCCTCCATATGCGCCTCAAAAATTTCTTACTGGAAAACTGTAACGGCCGCGATGACGCCTAAGAAAAATCGCAAGAATTGCTCCGCGCCACCTACTACCAAGTCTGTGTTCACTTTTCCCTTTTTACAGTTGGTGCGTTTGAATGGACACCCTTACACGTTTCGTTCACTGTATTCGGTTGTGACCCACAAAGGTTTGGGCGGAGAGGTCGGGCCGAGCGGGGTGGAGCCTGGGGGTCCGTGTTCCAGAGCCCCCCTCTCCCCCAGTCCCCCTTTGCCTTTGGAAATTCTCTCTGGATCCCTCTCGCCATGAGCTTACGTGACTATGAATTGTACGTCGTTTCCATGTAAAACTCTGTCTAGTGACTATTTAGAAAAACCTATAGCTTCCTTATCACAAGTAAAGTACCCTGGCGTTATCTGAAAAATAAATTACCAAGACAAAAAAAAAGAGAGACATTAATAAGCCACAGAAAGAACGCAAATACTTACGCGGAATTAGGTTACAGACTGTGGGCCACTGACCCTACAAGCGCTAACGCGATTAGCAAGGAACAGGGCTGCTCCCCTCGCACACCCAGCTTAGGGTGACTGTCAGAGCCCCCGGGGGCCCTGTCGTCCTCCCCTTTCCTCCCAGCTCACGATCCCCACGGGGCCAGGGCCTCCCTAGTTCCAGGACAAGACAGCATGTCACGCTGTGTCGTGTCCTTCCTCGAGGACAGTAGGAAAGCGTGTTGTCTCGTAAAATCCCAGATCTTTGCTGGGTTCAGACAGTCAAGGGCAAGGAGGCTGCGTCCCTCTGAGTCACTGTAATAGCACATTTGAGGGTGTAATTAATTGCCCAATGACCTTGAATCCAGAATTCACTTTTCTGATAGGGGAACCGGGCCTTTTCTCGGATATATTTATTTCATCAAAATATGTCATCTCAAAATATCTGGAGACAATTGGTTCTTACGCTAAAGAGTAATTCTGGACCGGTCACCTTGTACAGTCCGCCTGCGAGAATGGGGGCGATGTCCATGACCCGAAGAGGCCAGGTCCGTTCTATTTTGTTCAAGCGCCATACCCCACTCCGGCCCACTTACCTGAGTAATGGCAGGTGTCCCCCTGGGTGATCTCACCCCCCACTTCATATCTCTTACAAATGTGTCCCCTTTCACATATAGGGATGATGTCACTGACTTGGCCTTGCCGGAACTCGCTCCTGGCTCCATCTTCTAGTCCCAGGGCTTGGCTGGCACTGTTATACCTGTACCTGCCTGCATGGTCAGCGGGTGTCTGGGGCAGGGGAGGGGTAGGCTGGGGAGGTGAGAAGACCCCTTGGCCCTGTGCTTTCTCCTACGGAGCTGACCCTTCGCTGTCCGGACTGCAAAAAAACCTAAAGCCATCTGTTTCCTTCTAGCCCATGTTTCTGCATCCCACGTTTTCCTGGGGCTGGAGCGCACAGAGCCGGTCATTAGCTCTAGGTCCCCAGAAACAAAGGCACTGCTGGGACTCAGACGAGGACAGCCCGTGTGTGCCCCGCGGGTGTTTGGGGCAGGAGATGCCAGCAGCCTGAGGCAAGAGGATTCCACAGCAGCAGGGCTGGTGTTGAGGGGGCGCTTGCTTTGCCTCAAGTCTGTGTTAAGGCCCTGCAATGCCTCGTCTCGTTGCCCCTCACGATGACACCGTGGTAGCAGGACCCCCACGATCTGATAGGAGGGTCCACAACTTACTCCAGGACACATTGCTGATTCACTTAGGTCTGCATGACCCCAAAGCTGGTGCTCATGATGATGCCATCCTTTCTCTTTTTCTGGGTTTTGAGGGTACCAAGGGTTATGTCCAAATCTGCTCTCACTTTGTAAAAACCTTGGTGGGGAGAAAGCAGGTTCCCACACCCCATTATTTTATACGTGAGCTCTTGTTCACTTCAGAGTCGCCACGTCGCTGGTGCTATTCTGGGTACTTGGGTTAGGTTGGGGGGTGGGGTGGGGTGGGGTGCTGGGGGGTAGGCGTGGTGGGAGCTGAGAAGTTGGCTTCTGCTGGGGCTGGGGGACGGGGAGAGTGCTTTTGACCCAGGAGATCTCCTGCGGGACCTAGAGAAACACTCCCCCCTGGTGAGTCGAGAGTGCCCTGACTCTACCCATGACCCTGCTAGGGTAGCAAAGAAAAATACAGGATGCCCAGCTACATCCAAATTTCTGGTACAAACAAGTAATTTTGTAGTATACCTATGCAATATTTGGGATATATTTATACTAGAAAGTTATTTGTTGTTTATCTGAAATTCAAACTTAACTCGATGCCTTTTATTTTATCTGGCGACCTTAGACCCAGCGTCCTCTAGGACTGAGTCATTGCAGATGGTGATGAATGTCAGAAAACTCCAGTTTCTAAGCCAGGCCTGAAGTCTGCCTGAGGCTGCACAGACCTTCCCTGGTGGCCTGGGGCCACTGGGTGGCCCGAGGGCAGTTGCACAAAGAGCATCGTGCAGGAAACATATGCATGGGGCAGCCTGAGCACGGGGGCACCAAGGAAGGGGCTCCTGGTGTCTTGAGAACAGACTGACCTAGGAATGAGAGAGGGGGTGAAGTAAAATAACCCGGGAGGCAAAGCCAGTCGGTCAGTCAGGGTGTTTAGATTGCTGGGGCTGCCATGATGGAACACCACAGACTGTGGGGCTTAAGCAACTGAAAGGTGGTGTTGCAAAGTTCTGGAGGCTGGAAGTCCAAGATCAAGGTGCCGGCAGCTTGGTTTCTTCTAAGGCCTCTCTCCTTGGTGTGCAGATGGTGCTTTCTCCCTGTCTTTTCATGATCTTCCTTCTGTGTCTGTGTCCTAATCTCTTATAAGGACACCAGTCATGTTGGACTAGGGCCCACCCTCATACTCTCAATATAACTTAATTATAGGCTGACCAGAGGTACCATTTTCAATGGAACAGGGAGTTCCCTGGTGGTGCAGTGGCTTAAGACTTCGGCACTGGCACTGTCAGCGCTGCGGCCTGGGTTCGATTCCCAGTCAGGGAGCCACCCACATGCCAAAAAAAGAAAAAAAAATTGAAAAAAAAAATGAAAAAAATAAATGGGACAGAAAACAGCGGTCCTGTCCTGTTTCAAAGGGTACATGTGGTCAGGCCTTCCAACACCTTGAATTTAGCCCAGTGAGACGAGGCGGACCAGACGTACCTACCATTTGAAACAGGGCAGTGCTGTTGTTTTCTGTCCCGTTTAAAATAGTGTTTGATCAGCCTACTTAATTATCTTTTTTTGACCCTATCTTCAAATATAGTCATATTCTGAGGTTCTAGGGCATAGATCTTCAAATTATGATTTTTATCTTATTTATTTATTTATTCATTCGTTTATTTTGCGTGGGGAGCACAATTCCATTAATAATAGCCAGAAAAAGATTCAGGAAGCACGTGAATTGGTTTGTCCGGAGGAATGGCTCTGTCATGTGCCCTGGGGACCTTGTACATATCCACAGAGGCCATATGGGCCAGGCTTGAACCGTAGCCGAATCTAAATCTTGGCAGAACACCCTGTAATCCTCCCGGAACATGAAGGCCTGGGAGGCGTGTGAGGAGCGGGGAGACCATTTGCCTGTCATCCTGGGGGGCTGTGGGGAGCTAGATTCTCAGCACCTGTGAGGTTCTGAGGGTGCAGGAGACTTTCCATCTTGTCTTCCCCCACTGAGGTCGGGCACAGCTGCAGGCTGTCACATAGCTCTGCCTTGGGGTGCCCTACTACTCTCATTGCAGTCACCTGGACCCTTTTGTTTCACTGTTGCCCTGGGCACAGGCTGTGGGGAGCTGGCATCTTTGGCTGCTTTTCCTTGCACCATCCATGTAAATAATGTCCCAGTTGGGGCTTACTGTTTCTTTACCAGCTAAATCTGTCAGTCAGGAGATTGGCTCTTTGGCGCAGGAGGCAGGAAGCACAGACAGCCTGAATCCAAGGAGGAGGCACCCGGGGAGACCTGGGAAAGGGTCACATAAAACATAAAGCTGTTCTTAAGGGGCAGTGGCTTGTGGGGGTCGGCTCCGTGCAGTCATGCCAAGGTGAGGGGGCAAACAAAGGACAATGTGAATAGTGTGCTTAGGGGTCATGAGAACTGGAAAGTTCCTGCCCAGATGATCAGAATTTTAAGTTGCTAGAAATAAGGCCTGGAGAGCTGGGGTTTTTAACCCCCTCTTGATTTTTTGCATCCAGAGGCTACACAAACATTAAATGCTGACCCCTGGCTAGATCTGCTAGAAGAAGGCACACTGCACTGGTAGAGTGAATAGTGAAAGTTCAACAGGAGTATAGTTATTTAATATCTTTGGAGTTCACAGATTCTGGGGTTCAAATCATATCTCCTTATCAGCTATGTTATCGCAGGTAAATAATTTTACCTCTTTAGGCTTTAGTTTTCTCAATCATCACAATGGGACTATTACGCAAGCCTTACAACCACTTGAGTCGTGAGGATTGCATAATAATTTACTCACTGTGCACTTACTATATGCTCAGTATGTGCTAAAGCCTTTATATATATTATCTCATTTAATTCTCACACAACCCCCAGAGTTAGGATTGTTATGATCTCAGTTTTAGAGATGAATAAATTGAGGCACTGAGAGGTTAAGTAACTTGCCCAAAATTAAAGCTAGTAAATGATGGAGACGTGGGCCGCGCCCCCGCGCCCCGCGCGCTGCAGAAAGGGGGCCCGGGCTGCTGGTGCTGGCGGCGGCTGTTTCCGCGGGGCGCGGCCCGAGGCCCGCGCGGGAAGCAGGCCAAGTGCGCGCGGCCCGTGGGGCGGCCCGAGCCTGCGGCGGCGGCTGGTGACGTGGACTGGGCGTGGGGAGCTGCCCGAGCCGCTGGAGGAGACCCCGCTGCTGGCGCTGGACCGCGCGCGGGGCGGCCGCTCATCCGCGGCCTAGAGCGAGAACTGGGCTCCCCCCACCCCCATACAGAGGTTCACGGCCCAATCTGTCTCCGTATTTTCAGTGACACATGGAGCGAGGTTCTCAACTGAAACGTGTGTGGGAAACGTGGAGGGTTTGGAGATGGGGGGAGGGTTCAAAGCGTCACCCAGCAGAGTGGCAAAGCAGACGCACAAGGGGACTGTAGTCAACTGGTGTGGGGTCGAGTGTCCCCTTGAGGTTTATGGACCGGAGTGTGGAGGTCAAAGGGCGGTCTGGTCTGAACGGGGCTGGGGGCGCGGGTCATGACCATGACAGGAGAAGGGGGCTCAGGCGTGGAGGCTGGTGAGAGGGAAGTGATCTAATTATAGGCCAAGGACTTTAATTAGAGTCAGAAGGAAAATGGAGATGGGGGAGGTGATAGTAGTAAAACAAGGGCTAGACCTAATGGCTTTGTGATCTGGATAAGGTCAAAGACTTGGTGACGGGTCCTCAGTGAGCTGGAAGCCAGGTGATGGGCCCGGACGAAGACACTAGCAGTTACTGGTGATGACAAGTCTAAGGCTTGAGTGCGTGGACAGCACTGCCTAGCCCCTGGGGGCAAAACGTGTGGGGACATCTGATGTGGAAATGACTGTGGGCGGGGGGGCTGTGGGGGGATGCTGGTGATTACTGGATGCTGGTCATTAGGACGCTGTCCTGATTTGTGGAGCGGCTATGTCATGTAATGGCAGGACTGCCATTACGAGGGATTGTCCCAACTCACATGGCCACAGAGCCCCAGCTGAGAAACACTGGGCTAGGGTAGTGGGTGTGTCATCTGTGTGAACCCAGTGTCCCTGAGAATGATGACAGGAAACGGGGCAGAGGAAGACCGAGCGGGAGGAAGGGAAGCCGATGGCGGCAGTGAGGGAGCAGCTGGTAGAACTGGAGACTACGGGGTTCGGTGGAGCCAGCAGTTTGGGAGGAGGGAAAGCCGGGCTGCAGATAAAGCAGGAAGGTCAAAAAGCATTGGAAAAAGCGGAGGCCCTGGGTGCGTTTGCCTGCTCCGGACAGGAGCTGCAGAGGGCACCTTGAAAGGAGGGGTCTGGCCCAAGGAGGGACTCCTCCATGCAGCTGGGGACCAGGATTTGGGGATGGATCACTCGGGACCTTGACTTGGGTGCTGACGGACGTAGATAAACAGGGATGCCGGCCCTCACAGGAAGGCAGATAATCAATTCAAACAACAGTCCAGGCTCCTTAGTGCATGATCGGGAGCTTCTAGGGAACTACGTGCATGTAGCACCTCCAGCGGGTTCCCATTTATGCTTCGTGTTTATTGGAGGACTCCATGAATAATTTATCTGGGTCAATCAAACCCAGGAAGAAGTCTGAAAGAAAACCATGCCACACCGCCACTGCAGTTTGGATGGGGATTTAACTACCAGACATTCATAGTCCCCTGGCTGCCTGACGGTCCCCTGGTCCGGGAGATTCTCATCGTTAAGGGCAGAGTAGGCTGCAACCACAGGGAACAGCGCAGTGCTGCTCAACCTCGAATGTCCACGTGAGTCGCCTGCGGATCTAGTAAAATGCTGATTCTGACCCGGGGTTTGGGGTGGGCCAGGGGATTTCCGGCTCAGAAAAGGAGAATGTTTGAATGACCGAGCGGAAGCCTTGCAGTTGGCTAGGTTCGGTGGCGGGTTCTTCCTATGCCTCCCGTGTGGTCTTGGGCGAATAACCACCCAGTTGTCTTTGTGCAAAGCAGGGATGTCATACATAAGCTGCCCGGAGGGGCACACCGCAGGGGTGCGAGGATTTCCCTTTTCTCCTTTGTCTTGTCCAAAAAACCCACTGTCTTTCCAGAATTAAGGTGGCAACTTTTATGTTTGTGGGGGTTGCTGCCTGCCAGGGACCATTGCTAGGGCATCTCCATGATGTCCAGGTGGGAGAAGAGGAAGGCCCTAATGTTTTCTTCTGTTTCGTTTAGGGTCCAGTCTGGCGGCCTTGGTTGGCTCCTGTGTCTTTTTTTGGGGGGCGGGGAGGGGTAGCTCCCTGGCTGGGAATCGAACCCAGGCCGCGGCGTTGAGAGTGCTGAAGCCTAGCGACTACACCACCAGGGCACCCCCTCCCTGTCTTACTCTGATTTTGTGGTCTGAAAACCCCAGGTCCCACATAGGATAATCAATGGCCATCTAGACAGAGGGTCTGAGGTAGACTTGGTGTTTTTCCCCTTGGCTAATTGTTCACTGCCCTGTCCCAGGCAGTCCCTTTTCCTGAGCACACCTCCCTCCCTCAACGAGTCTGGCTGCTTGACTTTGGTCACTTTGTTCCTGAGGCCATCTGCCTAGGAGATGTGTAAGTCTCTCAGCATGGCTGCAGCTTCGGGAGCAACTGCAGGTCCCCCTGATACTACATCCCACCCATCACTGGGAGTTGGGGTGTGAAAGAAGGCAGTGTGGCAGCCACTGGCTCCCCTGAGGCCCATGAAGTGGCCAGGAGTGTTCGGTAGAACCCGGCAGCTGCTCCCTCGTGAGGGGGCCGGGTGTCAGGGAGGAGCTCCAAGCACATGGCTCTGCTCCACTCGTCACCAGCACGGCATAGTACGTGCTCAGCTGGGCGCGGGAAGCCCTCCCAACCAGGGCAGGGCCGCAGGGCACGGGGGTGCCCGTCTAGCCTTCCTGACCAAGTTGACAAGAGGCCCTTCTGAAGTCTCGTTTTGCCCTTGGCCTTGACAAGAGAGAAACTATTCATACTTCCTGGTGTAGGGTCAAGGTGTGATCCTCTTTGGGAGGAGTTTCCTTTTGGGGAAAGGACCAGCACAGGTTTGGGAGGGCTCAGCACTTCTCTGGGTTTAGGATACCTAAGGAAGTAGCTGTTTGCCACTATTCATTTTGAAATGAATAGCAAGAAGCCATCAGTCTTTATTAGCACAGACTTCTGCAAACTTAGAAGGCGGCCAATATCTGGATAAGGTGGAACTTCCGGAGCAGATAATGGAAAACAAAACCCCAGACTATTGTCCCTCAGTGTATTGGGCTTCCTTTCTGCATGCAAGACCAGCTGCTTTACCAGATCTGAGTTTGTGGCCAGCTTATCTACTAGGGACTGATTAGGATGGGTTCCTGTCCTTGAGGTAAAATGATCGTTCCTAGTCAGCAGAGAGCAAACAGGTATGCACAGACCACAAAGGACCACCACTATTTATTTAACAACTTAATTCAAGAGAGGTTTCTGAGTTTGTGAAGGGAAGTTTTACTCGAGGTGCAAGAGGGCCAATGGCAGAGAAAGGGGAAGGGTCTGGTGAGAGGTGCTCACCAGAAGCAGAACAGGTTTGTCGGAAACGAGACCCGCCACCCAGGCTCTTTCATGCTGAGGCTTCACGATGGGCGAGTATGGGAGTGTGCAGGGGGCTGTGCCCCTGGAGGTCGTGCCCCCACACCACTGGGGGACAGGAGAGGGCACTTTCTCCTTTCCTAGTCTTGCCTCCACTCCCCAGAAGCCGGGCCAGCCCCCACCGCCTGTGAGGGGGTGTGGTTATGCTCTCCTTGGCAGCTAAGGAGGTGGCCCATGGACTCGAGGAGTTGGTGTGAGAAATGCACACGACAGAAGAGGAATACACGGCGGACTGGGGCTGGCGGTATACACGTCCGCAGAGCAGATGGGAGTGTTGGCTTTTAAAAATACCCTCCCAACCCCAACACAAATACAGAACAGTCGCCATCTCCTGGAGGTCAGAAAACACTATAAAATATTTCTTATAAAAGTATTTTTTTAATAAATTGGTGTATTTCAATGTTGTTAACATGATAGCCCAATGCTATGTATCAAGGTAGCAAAAGTGAAGATTCCTGGTATTTTATATAAACACTATGAATGACAGTACATTTGCATTCAACTTCACAAGAAATTATCTTCAGGTTCATGAAGATTCCGTAACAGCTGTAACACCTTTCGAACAGTGAAGACGTGCACTGACTGAGCAGACAGTGGAAGTCTAACAATGGAGCGGCACTCTAACACCACACTGAAGGGCATACAAGGACGGGATGGCCAGCTTGCTGAGCAAAACCCAAGTCTTTTAAACTCAGTCACTGAAAGAAAATATAGCAGGTATCAAAATTACGGAGTACCTTATGGAAATGGAGCCATGAGAAGACACACAGACTAGACCCCTGACGCGGGGACTGTGCATCTACCCGTTTTGTGATGGAAAGAAGCCAGGGACAGAGCCCCGCAGCCGTCTGCAGTGTCGGCTCTGCGTGCGCACACAATGCTGTCAACTGGCTGAGACCAGAATTCCCTGCGCGGCACAAATGCTGGTGAAGGTAACTTGCGCTATTGCTATTGGCCAGAACAATAGTTGGCTGGATTTCAGGCATCAAGGGGACGCTGTCTTGACTACAGCATCACACCGTCTTCTACAGTTCACAGGCCACACTTCCCAAAGCTGATGCCCCCTTCTTAGGGTTAAAAAACAAAACAATAACCCCAAGAGCATTGAAAACAAACAGTAGAAACCAGCAGCTTCTGACCCTCTACCACCAATTACTGTCCAACCCACCATGACAAATATGCTTCACTTGGTTACAACTACAAAGAGAACACAATCATAAGGACTGGATTTTTGATACAGGATTTTTCTCAATAGAGATCAGGTTGAAAACAAGATTCTTTTCCTACCAGGGCAAGGAAAAGCAGGTTAAGTCCTAGTTAATTACATCCATTCTCAATTCTGCACTGGAGAGAAGGAACGGAAGTAAATGAGATTTTTCTAAAGTAACTTGTAATTTCTCAACCTCAAGCAACCTTACATCTAGAATTGTATCGCTGATCAGTATGATAATTAGCTTTAGGCCACGACTTATTTTTACTAGGCCCTTTTACACTATTTTTAAACTCCAAATGCTGCAGACCAGAGCAATCTGGGAAAATACAAACACAAGCGACAGCTGTGTGCTGAGTGCTGGCTTCTGGAAAGCACAAAGGGGCTGTTCCTGGCTTTTCACCACGAAGCGCCTACTGAATGGCCACGCCTCTACGTTGTCAGCAGCCCAGATGTAAGGTCACGTACATGCGAATGCATCAGAAAAACCTGTAACCTACCACATTATTCAAAACCAAAAAACCCCCCCCAAACCCCAAACTGCATTACTTTTCACTAACCTGGGTTTTGGGGTTAAGACTCCAAGAGAACAAACTCACCGCTCCAGCCTCAAGTGTTTTATTCTAAATCTCATTCTTTAGATCCAAACCAACTTTTTATAAAGATCACAGACATTCCTTCCTTCTTTCTGTCACATCTCTTCAAACAAGTGCTCTGCCCCACCCCCCACCCCCAAAGGACTGAGAGAAACTTGTAAAGGCTTTCTTCTCCAAAACAGGACAGTCAAAAGCACAGATGAGGTTACGTGGCTTCCTCTTCCTTGGGTCAATGCTTATAACTCAAGGTTTATTTCCCCCAAAGAACAGGGTGTGCTTAAGTTGATAAAATGAATCAAAATCAGCTTGTGGAAAAGTGAAAAATGTAGTTTACTGGAAGATATGTATCTTTACAAAGAGAAATAGCAAACAATCCAATCTAGAAGTTTAAATAAAAGTAGATGGCTTTAAAACTAACAATATATATAAAGCTGAAGTCACTGCCTTGGATAATTTATACACTGCATCCAGTATTTTATGTAGGACATTCATTCTTAAGGCAGAAAAATGGAATCTGACACGAAATGACTTGGCTCTTACATCCAAGGGTCAAACTTGGAGTAGACTTGAGCAGACAGATTCCTCCTTGCTAGTGAGGAACTTATCTGTGGTGACAATTTTGTCCTCAGAGTATGCTGTGTAACAGACATACATTGGCGAGAACAGAAAAGGGTGAATTCTAAGACACACGAATGTCATTTTTAAACAAGAGGTCAATGAGACTAAGCTTTCTATCATGAGGTGAAACTACTCCCACAACGAACTAACTAATCAACAGACGCCTTCCGATATGGTACGTAAAATGTTTGAAGTATCAAATTACCTTTTTGGAGTGTGTGACTTTAGTTTTCAAGGTCTAGGATAAAAGGTAGCTTGAATAGTTAAAAGCAGTTGAATGTCAACTCGTACTGCTACTCAAGAGGCTACCATTTAGGATATTCCTACCCCATCAATAAAATCTATGCGTGAAGGATAGTGATATGTATTAAAATAAAAACAAAGCTCCCCCACCACATGTGCAAAACCACTCGTCAGTTACTAGCAAGAATATATGAAAAACATCTTAATTACAGAATCAGAGGCATTGAAGCCACATGGACACAACAGTAAACCACTGGCCCAGGCGGGTGGAAACCCGAGTGACAGCCGCAGCTAGACGGGGACCTCGGGGGACGTGCTGCTTGGTGTGGGTGGCGTGGAGTGCCGAGGCCCCAGGCCCCGAGCCGGGCCCGCCATGCCCGCAGACCAAGGTCCCAGGCCCGCAGGGCTGTGTGTGCTCCTCCACCTCTCTGCATCCTGGTGCCGAAACCGTAACAAAAACAGCTACAAGACGGTTGTTAAGCAGGTGAGGCGACTCTAACCGCGTGAGTGCCTTGCTGTGTGCCTCGTACTGACCCACTGCTCGGGCAGTTGTCAGAAGTGTACAAAGATGACCAGCCTAAGTTTTAAAGATGTGAAGATTTTCTTCTTTCATGATGGCAGGAGTCCATGCAAGAGTTGTAAACAGCGATAAAAAATACTGTAAACATAACTGAACAGTTTGTATAAAACAGAAGCAGTAAGTCCAAATGTACAAGTGGGTAAAAAAGCCAGAGGGCGGCTTCGTACAAAGTCCTCCCTCCTGCGCCGAGTGATCTGATTACAAATAGAATCCTGAGCTGAAAAACTGGGATTGGGGGGAGAGCCATCTCTGCATACAAAATATCTGAAGGACGCCGACACTTTCACTTTTCCTAGCAATATTATTCCGCCACCAGAGACAGTTCTGGACACGGGACTCTGGGGCCGTTTAGAGCTTCGTGTGGCGCCCGGGCCTGGGGCCGGCCGCGGCACTGGCCATGGACGCGGACGCCACAGCGTCCTCTGCTTGCTCCAGGTCGTCCTGGAGCTCCTGGCTGACACTGCACTGCAGGGCTGCGGGGGTGAGCCACTCCTTTGGGAGGCAGCTCTGGAGAAAGGGGATACAGGAGCTGAAGTAGGCGAGGCGGTTGATCCAGCGAGGAATCTCCTTCCCACACAGAATCTAGAGGAGAAAGAGAGCGGAGTCAGGGGAGGGGTTAAGGAGACCCAGTCCCTGGCCAGGGGGAGCGGCGGGCAGACAGTCGGGAAAGCCACTGCACGCCAGCCTTCGGTGATGTGACCTCAGGCCTCTGACAGCAAGCAGCTCCTTCAGGCCGGAGCCTGGGGGCCCTACTGTCAGCTCCATTCCCTTTTCTGAAGACCCCTGTCAAGCTGCTTAGGTTTCGTATCTATAAAACTGAGCTAATTCCATTTGGCTCCTTTGTTTCTCTGATCCTGGCAACTGTCCTGAGACACATGCAGAAGTACTTTGAACAACACAGAAGAAAAGACTCTTGTTAACACGAGATATTACTAGAGTAAGAGAAGCTCCAGGCAGGTGGAGCAGTCAGTCTGGGTATATTCCCATCTGTGAATTCTCCTTGTTCAGGTTCTTTCCACTTCCCTCCAGTCCCTAGCACTCCATTTCTCTGGGTCAGTGCTTTGCTTCTGTCCATGACCCACTTTCCCCAAGGAGCTCACACTGGTCCAGAAAGAGGTGTCTCCCCACATGGAGACCTGACCCTGAGACTGTGCCAAAAGAACAGGGACCGCGGTCAGAACAAGGCACGGAAGCCTGGCTGAGCTTCAGTGTGACGTCTCCACGAGGGACAGCAGAGGGGGAAATAGGGGCCGAGAGCAATCCCTTCCAGCGGACGGTCTGCTGCAGCTCTTCGCCCGCTTCCTGTCCTTGTCTTGTCCTCAGGCCTCCCGACCCCCCTCTCCTATTTCTAACAAGAGCTGGGTCTTTCATAGCATTAATACGAACTTTACTCTTTATTACCCTCTTTCCCTTCCACAGACAGTGCAGACTGAGCCCATGCTCCACTGTCCCTTTGGCATTTGTGCCTCCAATCATAGCAAAGGTTATGATCACGTGATCTACAGGTTACCACCTATCTTAGTTGATGACTTAGGAAAGTGGTTTCAAAGTATCTTACTTATGTCCCCAAATTAGCTAATATGTAAATAAACTGACACCTGTAAATGAGCAATATAACTTCCTTCCTGAAGGGTTAGCCTTATGCCTTAATACTTACTGACCTTATCTGATACCATTCCCATCTGTTTACTCTAAAAAAACACAAACAAGAGTTACTTTATATTTTACACTCATGACATACTTAGGGTTTGCTGCATTGGTGAAGGTTAACCAGAGAAGTGACTAGGAAGACACAGGTTAATGAAACACACACCACTGATCATTCAGCAGGCATTTCCTTCACTCTACTCCCTAAGTGCTGACTTTATTCAGTGATCTACCTTCTCCCGCCTATCCATGCGCTTCATGGGAAGCTGGCTTCATGCTTTGTGCCAACCCCTGGGGCTATGACTTGACTGCCTAAAACAGTTTTGTAACTTACCAGCCACCTGTCTTTAAAGATAACATTTTCATGGAACAAATGCCATGCCTGTTCGTTTATTTATTACCTATGGTTCTTGCGCTACAATGTCAGAGGCCGAGTCTAGCCCATGAATAATCCACAGCTTAGCATATGTACTATATGGCTCTTTCAAAAAGTGCGCTGATCCTTGATCAAGTCACTATCTTTTAAACTTTGAGTCAAGATCCATTAGTAGCTCAATCAGCATTGTTAAGTTGAATTTTAAAAATGAAACTGATTGTAGATCATAGCGTAATTGTGATATCTGTTTTGGTTATGTGTACATTGTATGTCTACCTTGGGTCATGATGTAAAAATGCATTTCTCACTGTGGGCAGTGGTAAAAAATACTTGTTTATGTAGCAAAATTACACTTGCATTTAAACTACAACCCAGTATTCTCTCTTCTAGGAATCGATCCCAGAGACACACTGGCAAAAATATGAAAAGGGGTATGTACAGGGTTAGTCATTACAGCACTTTTTGTAACAACAGAACATGGTCTCAGGGTTAGACCGGGGTTGAGGTGGTGTTCTAGATGCTTAATAAAGCTAGTAATTTATTTGGGAGAGAGAATAAATTAGAGCCAGAGGAAGTAACAAGAAAGTATAACGAACACTGGACTGAGCAGTCAGGGTCTAACTGGGGTTCTCACAATAACCCCTGATAAGTCATCTCTCCAGTCGGGCCTGCACCCTGTCTGTGAGACAAGGAGACTGGATGAGATTGTATAAAACAGCTCTGCAAGTTTTAACATTCCGTGGATCTCTGAAAGCATTCCCTACAAGTGTAACGTACAGGTTCCAGAAAGCTCTGAACCACTTTCCCTCATCCCTGAAAATCAACCAGGTCACCCAGGTGGAATCAGTGCATCCACAGACTGATGGCGCTTGTTCAACTTGCAGGTTTGTAGGAAGCACCTGGGGATCACGTTAAAGTAGCGGTTCTCAACCTGTGGGTAGCGACCCCTTTGGGGGTCGAACGACCCTTCCACAGGGGTCACCTAAGACCATCGGAAAACACATATCAGATATTTACATTATGATTCATAACAGTAGCAAAATTACAGGTATAAAGCAGCAACGAAAATAATTTTATGGGGGTCACCACAACATAAGGGACTGTATTAAAGGGTCGCGGCATTAGGAAGGTTGAGAACCACTGCATTAAAGGAAGATCCCTACATGTGGGCTGGGGCAGAGACGATGCATCTCACAAATTCCTATGGATGCTGGTCAGGGGCAGACACTGCGGGAAGCACAGCAGGAGTCCCGGGAGGGAAGTGAAAAGGGCCAGGTGGCCCAGCGCCCTGCGGAGGCTGCACAAACATCAGCGCTTCCTCCTTCCCTCCTGCTCGACTTCTGCACAACTGATGTGGCTGCCGCCACCAGCTGCCACCAGCTGCTAAGAGTCCGAAGGCTGGCAAGTCGGGTCAGGCACTATCTAAATCTCTAGACCTTATCTGACAATCTTTTGCTTCCTTCCTTCCGTCTTCTTTTTTGGAGGTATTGTAATTTTGATCTTGTTTTGGTCTCCTACTTGGGATTCAAGATCAGGAAGGCAAAGACATACTGTGTGATAAGCTGCCCAAATAAAATTAAAAAGAAATCTTAGTGGCTAAGAAGCAGAAGTCTCTTAGGCATTAATTTCTTTAAAGTGAAAGTTGGAGGTTGTAAATGAATTAGAATGAGAAGAGACAACTCTACCCACTGCAAAGTCATGAATATAATCACAATTTAAAGTTGTGCTGACTCTAAAGTCACCAACTTTAGAAAGTCATTTATGCAAAAGAAAGAAATGTAATACCATGTTTTATACAATATGAAGAATCAGGAAAAAGTGAACTGATTAAATATAGAGGGATAGCAAATCTATACCAGTGAAGAACTTTCGGGATAAAATTTAAGTTACCTCTGATAAAGCTGAAGAAAAGTGATTGCAGTTTTTGTGCATCAAATGATAGGCGTTGCCTTTGTATTCTTTCCCCAGTTCTTCTACAATTTTTTCTATATCATCTTCTAAGAAGTCAGTGCTCCCTAAAACAACAGCTTCTCTTAAAGAACAAAAAGGAAAAAAAAAGAAAAGAAAAGACATAGCTGTGTGAGTTTTTAGTATTTACAAAAGCAAGTTTCAAGAGTTGCTTAATCCAGGAATATCAGGACTGATGTAACAAAGCAGGGTTAATGTACTGACTAAAGGTAAATGAGATACTTTAAAAATTTCAATTTCTGTAATAAATGCTTTTAAAGTACATGACTTCTGAATAACAAATGTGGAATAAGTCGTTTTCTTTGTATAACAAAGTTATTATATTAAAAATGTAATATCGGAGGTATTTTTACAACTATTGAATAAGTGGTTCTATTATTAGGGAACCAGGTCCATCATGGTGCAGATGTTCCTGCTTAATCACACTTGCCATCAAACGGCTGGCCATACTCTCCTTTAGAAATAATCTTTTAAGTTACCTGCTACTGTGCTGCAGTGAGATGAACTGTCAGACGACTAACCATTTTTAAAAGCATTATAACTGCCCCCACACCAACCCCTCTGCCCCAACTACTACCCTGGAAATGCAACAGACAGGATTCAACAGAAGGCAGAATTTTTGTCAGATACAAGTAAGGGATCCAAGACAGCTGGAAATCCTTAGAAAACCCTTTTTATTAATGGTCTTGCCAAAGGGAAGCCTAAGGAAGAGATTCAGGATGGCCATTACAGCGCTCCTGTGGGTAAATGTTTCTATTCAGTGACAGGCTAGGAGAACCATGAACATAGTAGTGATAATCATGTGCAGTTCTATACTGAATTTCAATGTTATAACCTTATTTCACTATCACTTGGCAAGTCAACAATTATAAGCCCAGAAGTTTCTTTAAAGCTTCCTGAAACTAAGGTTCTAAATACAAACCCTAATGAAGAAATGGAGATTTTCAGTGCTGTGCACTAGTGACTCCTATGGCTCCAGAAACACTCATATCCATACATTTTAGGTTTATAAATACATGTAATACATGGACCTCAACACCAGATTCCCAGCAAATTAACTGTTTAATTGTTCTAAATTTATAAACAGTATCCCTTTCATTTGGAAAATAAAAGATATTTCATAGTATTAAGTAGGTCACAATGAAACTTTCCTCCATTTCCCCCAAATAGGAGACATAATAATTAGATATCAACGTTTTCTAAAGCAGAACCTGAGTTATACCGAAGTAAAGACACTGTCACAGAATAACTTGTATGGGTCCTCAATAAAAGCAATAGACTAGGTTATTTCAGACACTGCATTTGGCCTATTCCCAGCTTTATACAACCACTTAGATCTGATTTAAAAATTAAATGTCAGCAACTAAAACAATGTTAAAGAAACATTTTAACTCCCTAGATTTTACTCTACAGAATGAATTCTGTACGCCGGGAAAGAAGTGTAGGCACCTAAAACAGTGTAATAAAAATTATCCTCCCTACTTACTTAAATTTAAATGTTTCTCCTAGTTCAGAAGCATTTCCTGGGGAAATTTCAAATATTCCAGAAAAGGGGTAAGGATGGCCACCATAAGCAAATTCTGAAAAGAGAAAACTCATGATTTTTAGTATTTATCACATAAACTTTAACCAGAATGCTGAATTAGCTTTAATGATGAGGTTAATAATAATACTAAATATTTTTCAGTTTATGAATGCTTTCACAAACATTTCTCTTAGCTACTGTAAAAAACAGATGACACAAAAGGCCTGAAACTCTAACAGTGAAAGACACTCAAAGGTAATGCTGACTTGTTTGTATTGGTAAGAGAATGACTGACACTCAAAGGTGAACACAGTCTCTCTGCCCACCTATCAAACTAAGTAGGTGGTCAATTCAGTGTTTTCCCACTTTTTAAAATGAAAGTGATCAAATTTCAAGCTTGCACTTTACTGGAAAAACTGTCTTAATGACAACGAGTTTCCATGGTAACCAGGTTGAAAACTCTTGTTTTATCTTTGAATAAGAAACATTAGCAAACCTGAAAAATTGAATTCAGTTTTCCTCATTCAAGAAAAAATAAACTGCCAACTTGACGCCCACACACCCACGCACACATGCCCCCCATGCACCTCTTCCAGCTACGAGGAGCACTTGTACTACAATGAATGTATACCCAGGCTCATCAGACACGGACCCCTCCAGAACAGGAATGCCAAATGGTTTCGAATCGGGAAGAAACTGAAATTTCTGGCTACAGTTCTGGTATGAGATACTTCAAATATTTAAGTGGCAAATCTTAGTGGGCTTATTTAAAGAATTCCAAAGAAATGGCATCACTTAAAACTCACTGAATATAATCTTCAAAGGTCTTAGAACAAAGCATGGGAAAGAACAAAGCAGATACTAAGTTTACTTTTGATTCAGATCTTTCAGAATAAAGTGTTTTACATTTAATTCTGAAATATACATGAACATTTTTTAATGAAAAAACTTTGCAAACCACTGCAGGTAATCAGGTTGAAAGTGGAAGACTGCATTTGGATTTCTAACTTTCTCAGTTACGATGAGGACTATGAAACCATTTAGTCTTCTATTCAAGCAGCAGTCACTCACTCTCAGGAATATACAGGGTCCGGCACAAATAACGCCCCTTTTTTATGAGCTGGTAATCGATACCAAATCTTTTATTACAGAATCATAAGCACGTAATTCTGTAACATAGTATCACACTCAAGCATACTATATATGACATTTAAGGTGACATGTTCAAATTACTGTCCACCTCGTGCAAGACATTCACATACAGGGTCTGGTGTTACTTTGGCTCGACTCCATATTTTGTCTTTATTTTGAATCATGCTTCTAATTATTCCGAAATCACTTTATGAAGAGGAGCAATGATTAGGCAGCTATAAGAGCAATGGACCAGTAGATAAGAACACTCAGGTTTAAGTCTTAGTTCAGTTAATTATTAGCAATATGACTTTCAGCAGATTTGAGCTTGTTTCTTCATCTGAAAATTGGAGAAAACGCCACAAGTCCTTATCTGCCTCACAGAAGCATGGTCATGTGGTTCAGAACTTGATGACACTTTAAAAACTGTACCACACCACACAAACTCAGTTTAAAAGGAATACACACACAGCTTTGGCAAAAGAATCAACAAGGGAGCAAAACCCCCAGACTACAATCCCCACCACAGCAATACTCCAACCCCTGAAACCTTCAGCAGGAGCCTCATGGCTCTTTGGGGGATGATATGGCAGACGCGGCCTTTCAAGTAAAACAGAGTTTAAAGAACAGCTCTTTACTGCCGACACTGAATATGCTACACTACACCCGGAAGCGGCAAACGTGAAAGATAAAGAGGGGGCGATAAAAACACCACACTGACCCCTTCAGGTAAACAGCCTTTTCTTTGTATTAGCAAAAGCTGGTGTGTAGACTTCAGGGGTAACTGAGCCAATGGCAGTAACATATTCTAAGAGGTCACAAGACGGCCTAGCTGGAGCAATGCCTTTGCATTTCTGCTACAGGGTGGGTTTATGATTCAAATTAATACATTATGACAACCCGGGGGGAGGCCAGCAGTGTGATCTGTGTGCCGCAGAACTTGACTGCTTCCAACCTGATCAGGAGTCAATTATCTTGCACCAAGGGTGGGAAGAGAACAAAGGAAAAAGCTGCTGAAAACAGAGCTGTTGGGGTGGGGTGGGGTGGCTCCTGTCACGTTTATCAGAATGAAGGGTAATAAAGAATAAAAGGGGCTGAGTGCATGACAAAGGCCATCATTCTTGACCAAAAAGCTACAAGTAATCAAGGGCAGGATTTGCTCAGTGATATTTTAGAACTTTAAAACTATATGCTTGTTACGTCTACAAAAATGAATTACTGAAATTCCCTCAGGAAATCAGTATTTCAAATTTGACACTCTCTAGAACCAACCCTCTTCCAACCAAAGTGATTGTTTTTCTTGTACTATTTTTCAAAGTGCAAGCTTTCTTAGGAATTCCAACATATATTGAGGCAAAACTGTCATGGTTTAACAATCTCAAAAGGAAGATATTTTTAAAGACCCAGTATTTAGAATAAAAGATAACTAAAAGAACGTACATTCATGTACTTGGGTACTTTCTCCCCAAATACATTCTACTTTGGGGCATTTTCCCAAAATATGGTATAAACAAATATGGAGAGATGTTCTACTTTCTGCAATAAGATATGGAAACGGTTAAAAAAAATGAAAAGAGCTATAGTTATGATTTTGCAACTCCATTAAAGAAAAATAATCTCCAGAAGGTATACTTAAACTGTGTGTACACGTACCTCTGCCATATACTTCAATTCCTGAATGAAAAACTCCAATTCCAATGGACGAGGTGTACTCGTTCATCCAGTACTAAGAAAAAAAGGAAAGATTCAGAATAGCTGAATTCACAACTCAACTCCACATTACAGGAAGCGACTACTCCCCAGATAGGCCTTTCTAATCCCATTTCTTGGTGTATGTCCTTACACCTCTGAAAGTGCCACGGTAACGACCCATTTGGTCCTATCTCTGCTTGTGCTTGTCCCACATCCTGGATCCGAATGAATGTCTCCATGTGTGTACAAGCACAGCATCTAAAGCCTCTACCATAGGCCATAAAAATCTAAACCTGGTCAGGGAAAAAAATGAATATAAAAGCTCTCCTGTTAGTGACTTTAAAAAAATTCACGTAAGGACTGCTTTCATATCTCTTTTTCTCCTATCTTAAGCTTTCCCTTTCATTCTCTGGTGAGCTCCTGATTCAGCTCAAAGTTTGGTAATGATAAGACAGGAATAAATAATATGAGGCACAAAAGTTAGAACAATCTTCTTACCATTGGGATGAAGAAAAACTTCCCAGAAAAGGTAGTATCTACACTGAGTTTTCAAAGAACAAAGGAGATTTTCCCAGGTAGAAAACTTTGGGGGTGATGAGGGGTGGAAGGAAATGGGAAGAAATACCAGCAAGAGAGAAGATATACATAAGTAGTGAATGTGTATCACTATTTTTATAATTAGAAAAATGTTAAAGTAAAATATTCTCTTAGCTTAACAGGGTTGTATTTATTTGAATTTTTATACTATTATGAGAGAATAGGCTGCATATATACAAACATCATAAGCAGCCTCATAACTTGTGTCAGCAAAATACTGGTCCTAGAGGGTACTGGCTGAATAAAGTATGAAATATTCACACAATGTATGGAATACGATACAGCTATAAAAAGAAGAGGGATGCTCCTAAGGAAATGATAGTGAGTAATTTCCAGGATATACTTGTAGGGAAGAAGAATGGAGACAAGGCAAAATGACACAGAAGCTGGTTTGAGGGGGCTTCTACTGGTCAACTTTGGGAACATACGAATATCAAAAAGAATAACGAAAACAAAGCAAAAAGACAGCCAACCAAATGAGAGCAACTATTTGCAAACAATGCCTCTGATAAGGGGCTAATATCTAAAATATATAAAGAACTCGTACAACTCAACAATAAAAAACCAAACAATCCAATTAAAAAATGGGCAGAGGACCTGAACAGACACTTCTCCCAGGAAGACATACAAATGCCCAACAGGTACATGAAAAAATGCTCAACTTCATAGCTATTAGGGAAATGCATATCAAAACCACAATGAGATACCACCTCACACCTGTCAGAATGGTTCTTATCAACAAGAAAAGGAGCAACAAGTGTTGGAGAGGATGTGGCGAGAAAGGAACCCTCATACACAGCTGGCGGGAATGCAAACCAGTACAACTGCTATGGAGGACAGTGTGGAGGTTCCTCAAAAAAATTAAGACTAGAGTTATCATATAACCTGGCAATCACACTTCTGGGTATCTAGCCCCCATATTTGAAAACCTCAGCTGCAAAGATACATGCACCCCAATGTTCATCGCAGCACTATTCACAGTGGTTAAATATGGAAACAGCCGAAATGCTCTTTGATAGACGACTGGCTAAAGAAGCTGTGGTACATACACACAATGGAGTATTACTCAGCCATAAGAAAAGACGAAATATTGCCATTTGTGACAACATGAATGGACCTTGAGACCACCATGCAAAGCGAAATAAGCCAGACAGAAAAAACCAAGAACCATATGATTTCACACATTTGTGGAACACAAAGCTGATAGCAACAAGGAAACAAAAACTCATGGACACAATCAATAGCTTAGTGGTTAGTGGTTATCTGAGGGTATGGGGAAAGCGGGTGGGAGAGAAGGGACAAGAACTCAAATACATAGTGATGGAAAGAGAACGGACTCTGGGTGATGAACACATAATATGACACATAGATGATGCACTGTAGAACTGTACACCTGGGACCTATGTAATTTTTACTATCCAATGTCACCCCAATAAATTTAACAATTAAAAAAAATAATGACAATAATTATAACATAACTGTAAAAAATGAATCCACAGGAAAAAAAGAAAAAGAAAGAAAGAAAAAAGAAAAAAGGCAGGAAACTTCTTCCTTCCAGAGGAGCGCGGGCTAGTCGATGCAGATAGATGGAAGGCAGAACTAGGTAGGTGCCATTGTGCAGCCGCCGCTGGTCCTGGCAAGGATCAGGGACACTGGGACCATTGGGAGAAGGCTGTTGAGGAACCATGTTCACATGGTCTCACAGTACAAACCTTACATCTTCCTAAATTAGAAAGAAAAAAGGCAGCTGTGCAATGGAAAAATATGATAAATACCATCTCATTCAAGCGACTAAACTGAGTATTATCAATAGCTGTACAACTGACGTTACATGCCTCCTGATGTGAGGAAACAGAAAGCCTACAACATTTCCTGTTACTTTTCTTGTCAAGTATGTTAAACAATATGTTAAACCATAAGGAAAAGTCAGGATAAGTCTGGATTGTGGGTTATTCTGTAAGAAAAGAAGCTGGTCTTTTTAAAAATAATGACATGAAAGTCAAACAAGGGCAGTTATTCTTTAAAGAAGATTAAAAAGACATGACAAATGTAATGATCAAAACCTGACTGGATCCTAGATTCAAAACAAACAAAGGAAAAGATATTCTTGGCACAACTGGGAGAGATAGTAATAGGCGCTAAACATCAGATGATACTGTGCCAACTGCACATTTCTTGGGTGTGATCACAGTAGTGTGGTTAGGCAGAGAATGTCTTCCTAGGAAGTCCACACTGAAGTACTTAGAGATGAAATGCTGTAATGCTTCTGACTTACCTTCTATGTGAGTATGAGCATGTGGTGTAGGAAAAGGGTCAGAGAAAGTAAACATGGATTTTACTGGTGAATCTAGGTGAAGAGTATACAGATTGGACTCTGCTACCTCTTTTTTTTTCTTTTAAGGTTTAAACATTTTCAAAATAAAAAGTTAGGGGGAACTAAAGAGAATGATCTAGTACTTTCTAAGTTTCTTGCTCTCCTCCTACCTTCACCCCCTTTCAGCAGAGTAGAAAATACCACAAGGTGATCCTGCTGGTCTGTATAAAAATTCTGCCAGTCTTTTTTCAGTCAGTAGTTTCCCTGGCAGCCAACTTCTAGGACTTAATGCTTTTAACATCTGAGAAATTCCACTATTCATACTGTTTGCAACCAATAATCTGGTCTGCACAGGGCAGATTTCCTTAACAACGGCACCTGCAAGCTTTAGTTCTGGATGCGAAGGGCTCCACTTCCAAGTGACCTTTTCTCTTTTTACATGTAAGCTTCTCTTTCAAAATACATTTTCCAACAAGACATATATACATAATGGTTTGTCTATAATGTCTACAATAAAACACTGTCTACAATGCTTTAAACTCTTAGTAAATTGAACATTTTTTCCCATTTAATGTCTAAGATAACTTAACAATTAATCTTTTACTTGAGCAGTAAATAACAGCCTTCCCAAAGTGCTTTTATAATAAATTTCTACAAAGGGAATCTAAATGTTTTAAGAGACAGAGAGGTTTTCACGAAAAATAATGCCCAACCAGTCACTTTTGCAAAGGGTAAAAAGAGGTTAGGATGGGGAACTGCACTTGTCAGAGTGGGGACCCTGAACTCAGAAACCTTTTGTTCTCCGTGCTTTCACAAATGAAAACAAGCTTCCGTGCTGAGAGATCTCATGCTTAGAACTCCTGTATGGGGCCTGGGCATGCACTACATATGCTACTTCAGTCTGAAAGTTGCCTGCATTCAAGACTTTACATTCTAAAAAATAAAAGGTATGTTTTGACACATTTTATATATTAGGAAATCTGTAAAATAAGAGAAACTTACAAATGAGAGGGAAAAAATGTACCGTCCCGAAGTGCGGTCAGGCCCTTGGGGTTCTGTATAATGAGACCTGACCTATATAAGGTTTCTAAAGAAGTGCTGCGATTCTACAATGAAAAATGAATGCCTGACAGCTTTGCAAGACGTGGTGTCATCTCCATCCTCAGATGGAGGGTGGGACCATCAGATCAAGTGTTTTTGGTCAAGCTTAGAGGAAGTCCACAAATAGTGAGGAAAAGAAAAAGGATTTCTTCACCCAGGGATACTTCTCTGGACAGGATTAAACAGAAGAAGGCTACCCACTTCTAACAGTATTTTTTTCCAGAGGCTGTCTCAATATTTTGTGGCAAACAGGAATTACTGTTGATGTTGATTACTCACTGTTAGCAGCAACAATAAGGGCCTCCATAGCTTTTTGCTTTTCATGTTTCTTTGTATTTTCTATCCCTAAAAAAGCTCTCAAATTTAAAGATTAATTTCTTTGAGAGATTAAACTATTTATTAATGAGAAATCTATGAATAGACATCTCTATTTACTTTACAGAAATAAAAAGGACTGTAAGTATTACTATGAAAAACTATATACCAACAAATTAGATAAGTGAGATGAAACAAACTCCTGAAAAGATGCCAACTACCAAAACCGACTCAAGAATAAA
This sequence comes from Lyroderma lyra, assembly GCA_004026885.1. Classification (NCBI taxonomy): domain Eukaryota; kingdom Metazoa; phylum Chordata; class Mammalia; order Chiroptera; family Megadermatidae; genus Lyroderma; species Lyroderma lyra. Next base: position 37,430 of record PVJL010002658.1, read on the forward strand.
AAAAAAAAAACAGACCAGATCTATAATGAATGAGAATGAAAGACAAAAGAATGATTAATAATTTAAAATCTACCCACAAAGAAAATAAAAGGCTACCACCAAGTGATTTTGGTGAATTCTATCAAATATTTAAACAAGAATTAATACCAATTCTTCACAAACTCTTCCAGAAAACAGAAGAAAAGGGAACATTTCCCAACTCATTCAATGAGGCCAGAATGAACTTGACATCAAAAACAGACAAAGAATCACAAGAAAACTACAGATCAGTATCTCCTGTGAATACAGACTCAAAAATCCTCAACAAAATACTAGCAAACTGAATCTAGCAACATATAAAAAGAACTACACGCCAAGAACAAATGGGATGTATTCCGGGAATGAAAGGTGGGTTTAACATTTGAAAATCAATTAATATAATATACTGTATTAATAGAATAAAAGACAAACTCCACAGGATCATCTTATTAGATGTAGGAAAGCATTTGACAAAATCCAACTCTCCATATACAAGTGTGCTGTCCATAAAAAATCCAGCCACAAATGCCTCCAGTTTTCATATGACATGGCTGGGTACTTTCCAGATAGCCCCCATCTGTATTCTGGTCAGCTACCTCTTTGTATATGAATAGCAGCAAGTAACTGACGAAAGTTTTAAAATTTACATTATGAAGTGAATTAGATGTTCTTCTTTGGTGTGATTTTTTTCTGAATGGATTCAGAAGGAAACAGGGCAAACCTTCCATGGAGAGTTGGTAACAGACAGATGCCCTCTAAATGTTTCTGCTCCTGTTAGGGCTTCCGCGCTCTATAATTAGCAAGCGCACGCCTGGAAGGCTCAATCTTTAAAAACTGGGCAGGCTGCCTGTGGAAGACAGGCGTTTAATTCAAGGTCAGTATGCCTTATCGAGTCCTCCTGCCTCAAAGTCTTGCCAAGGCTATGCAGACAATATGGATGATGCCTACACTAAGTGGGGATTTAATGAGCTACCTGTAAACAAACGAAACAAACAAGCATAAGGGGACTGAGCCTTTTACTGAATGAATTCAGTTGTGAAAACTCCCCTGTGATGATATACCAAATGCTTTGCTATTCATGAAGTCATTGCTATCCTCTCATAGTTTAAGATTTCTGAGATTAATACTGTTTCTCAATGCTTCTCTATCTTGGTTTCAATCCTTTGTCATTACTTTAAAAAATTATTTACTACCATCAAAACATTGCACATGGCATCTCTGGAGATAAAAATCTCCCTACATGGTCAACATTACTTCTCAAACTTGCTGTGTGGAAATTTATGCTTTTGTAGAACACCGTAAAACACTGGTATTTTCTAACAGAAAATAGATCATAAATATGCAACATGAAATCACAGCCAAGAACATGTATCCATGAAAAACAAACAAACAAAACAGGCTGCTAAATTAGATATGACTGGATGTTAGCAAGATTTCTGTTAATTTTTGTTGGGTATGTCTTCATTGATTTTGTTTTCTAAATAGTAGCAGATGCCCAAAGTTTAAAATTATGTACTTGGGAAAAATGGATAATCCAGGACAAATTTAACCAAAAGCTTAGTTTTTTATTTGAACTGAGAAAAGAGCACTTTTATTCCTAGAGCCTGGTTCAAATTAAGACTACAACTAGTACTTGGGAGGCTAATTTAAGAGCCAGTGCTCTAAAACAGCTGCAGAAGTTGGGATGAAGAGTAAAATGGAATGACACAGGGGACAGTCTTCATAAAGGCCGTGCTGGCAGAGGGAGGAGTGACACAGAATTCTAAGGCTAGGTCCACCAGCAGAGGCTGGATATTCTTACCCAGTGCCGACAACGAGGTGATCCCTTAGGGATTCCGTGTGTTTTCCTTCAGTTAGTTTACAGTATGATTCTCCTGCAACCCTTCCTAACATACCAAGGAAAACAGTAAACCAGCCAGATGCTACCACAAAACAGTCTCTCTCAAACCATGAAACGACCACAGAGTTCCCGCAGCATCTCCACATCAACCATCATTCTAAACCATCCACACATCTGGTTAGCACCATCGAAGGCTCTCTTTCCCTTAGGGTCAAACAGGAAAGCCCATAATGCTTCTCTATTCCAGTTAAGGTCACAAGGATGACCTTTCTATTATGTTTGAATTTACTTCAGGATTCCTGCTTGGATAAAAGAAGATTGGTTCAAATATTACAACTAACACAAGGGGAAGAATTTCAACTATAGTGGAAAAGGCTGATTGTCAGGAATCTGGGGCTTTTGCCTTACTTTTTTCAGAAATATTTGACAATTTTTAAAGGTACTCAGTCTGTCTCAGAAGTTTGATTGTAAGGATAAAATCTGAACTCCGTGGTTCAAATTATGGCTTCACTATTTATAAGTTGTGTGGCCTGGGGAAAGACACTTATCCTCTCTGAATTTATAAAATGGAGATAATAGTTTCAACCGCAGAGGGTTGTTGTGAGAACTGAATGAATTAATGATGTATAAAATACTTAGAAGAGTGCTTGGCCCATAGTAAACATTAACTGTTCGCAGTAGCAAACACATATTTATTGACAATATGATCCCTCCCTAATATTTTTGTTCTAGCAGATCAGTTCTGGCTGTTACTGCTCAGAATTTTCAAGAATCTTTGGGAGTGGCTATCAAATAACCAGGATCAATGACTCGCTAAACTGAAGAGCAAACAATGGGAGAGTTAATTTGACTCTAAGACTCCTACGAGCAATTACTCATATGCTGGACAAGTACAGGTGTGAGCAAAAGGTCTCTGAGAAAGGCACTGCACGGAATAGGATGCTTATATATCATTCTGGGTAGCCACATCTCACTTTGGTGCTGGGACTTTCCAGCCTTGTACTTCCTAAGACCATGGAGATGGTAAGCACACAGAAGAGGGTCAAGTAAGGCCCACTAATACACACCTCCTCGATACCAACCAATGTCATTGGTTTAGAAGGCTTTTCAAAGCATTCTAGAGCAAGCTTGTCCAACTCACGGCAGCTGAATGTGGCCCAGGATGGCCGTGAATGCAGCCCAATATAAATTTGTTAATTTTCTTAAAACATTACGAAAATTATGCATGGGTCTTTTTTTTTTTTTTTAGCTTACCAGCTATCATTACTGTTAGTGTATTTTATGGGTGGCCCAAGACAATTCTTCTTCCATTGTGGCCCAGAGAAGCTGAAAAGTTGGATACCCCTAGTCTATGTCCTTTTGCATACAAATGACAACTTGAGAAGCTGTATCACTCAGACTGAAATGTTTTCCCTTTCAACACTCTGTAGATAAAGGTCCATTTTCTTTAGGCTTTGGTGTCATGAAAGAGAAGTCTGAAGTCAGCTTGATTTTGTTCCCTGTCTGTGTGTATCTGCAGGACTTTTTGCTTTATCCTTAAAATCTGAAAGTTAAACCAGGCTTAGGGTGAATGTTCCAAACTTATAAAAAAGTCTGTCTAGCACTTGATCCTTTTGGATATTGACACTGACCCTTCTGATCAGAGTTCTCGGAGACTTTCTAAATCTTGCTATTTTCTCTTCAGTTTCCAATCTCTTGTGCAATAACTCCATTGTAGTTTCAAATTCAGAAATGGTTATTTTTGCCTTTGTGGAATGCATCCTAATCTCAGCCTATTCCTTCTTTGATACTGCCTGCTCTATTTTCAATGATCCTAAAGAATCTACTTGAGAACATAAATCAGAAATTCCCCTAAAAACATCTGTTTCTTGCTCTACATTTACATAAGAAGGGGCAATATGGCCCATTTTATCCTTCGTACCCACTTACCCTCGCCCTAGAACATTCTTTCCCTAGATGTCCACATGGTGTACCTATCATCTTTCAGGAACGCCTTCTTGGTTAAGTCTTTCTTGATCACTATATTCAAAACTGTAGTAGAAATGGCACCACACCTTCCTGACCCACAGTGAACTTGCCCTTTCCCTGCTTTATTTTCCTTTTTAGCCCTGCTGCCACTCAATAGAGCATATATCTTACTTCATAAGCTTATTCTGTTACTAGGTGGTTCAGATATATGAGCTAAGCATTAACTCATTTAACTTATTTTCCACATAAGAATTTCAAAAAGCAAAAAAAAAAAAAAAAGAGAGAAAGTTCCATTTTAGTTACTGGAGGGGAAAAGAATATTATAGAAAAGATGCCAATTCTTTCCAAGTTAACTTATAGGTTTGGTATACAATTCCAATTAAAAAATAACTTACAGAACAATGGTTATACATCCAAAAGAACTGAAAGCAGGGACTTGAACAGTTATTTGTACACTTACGTTCACAGCATTATTATTCACAACCGCCAAAAGGTGGAAGCAACCTGAATGTACATCAACAGATGAATGGAAAAGCAAAAGGTGGAATCTATGAGGGCTGTCTGGAAAGTATCCAGCCATGTAATATGAAAAACAGGCATGATGGCTGCATTTTTCCCAGACAGCCCTCATACATACAACGGAATAAACAGTAGGCAGCCTTAAAAAGGAAACTCTGATACAAGCTATATTGATGAACCTTGATGATACTATGCAAACTGAAATAAGTTATAAAAAGACAAATATTACACTATGATTCCACTTATATGAGGCATCTAGTCAAATTCATAGAGAGAGAAAGCAGAATGGTGGCAACTCACCAGGGGTTGAGGGAAAGGGGAAGTTGGGATTGTTTTTAATGGAGACTGGTAGCACAACAGTGTGAATATACACTACTGAACCATACAGCTAAAAGTGGGTAAGACAGCACACTGTATGTATTTTTTAACACAATTTTAAAAAAGTGAAAATGACAAAACAAAAGTATGGAATTTTTTCAGAGAGCCTTACAAAGTATTCCTAGAAAAGGAAGTGAAATAATAGCCAAGAAAACGTGGGAAAAATAATCAAAGGAAACTGGCTGAGCCATATACTAAGATATATTGTGAAATTACTATAATTAGAAGAGTATAGTAATGAGTAGACTCAATAATTCTGTATGGGCAAGCATTTAGTATTATAATAAGGATGACATAACAATTTAGTGAGTTAAGACTTATTTCAAATAATGTGGAGTCAGTTTCTAAGTTAATATTTTTGGGGTAGGGGACCATTAGAGTCATATACCAAAATACATTCCAGATAAATTGAAACTTAAAATTATTTTCATGGATCTCACTTCCCTTTATAATTTTTCTGCCTTTCATATATATATATGAAATTTAAAAGGAGGATTGATAAAAAAAAAAAAAATATATATATATATATTTGCAATCTTCCCTTTAAATGCTATTAAGCAACTAAGGGACACTTAAACAATAATGCTGCTTTGGAATTTAAATAATCTTGTAGAAAATCTGACAGTCAACAAATGGAAAGCATAAGTATATCCTGTCTTAAGGAAAATCCATTTAACAAAAGAAATCACCCAAAGTAGTAGGCTCTCCTTGCCATTTAAAAGTATTTAATTTACAATTTTCATTAAATGCTATTTTAACTTTACCATCATCATAAATGTGACTTTGAAACTGGTACCACTGCAGGTTGAAGGGCCTGCAGACACCAACAGGCTTGGACCCTTAACATCTCAGTATCCGCCAATCATAAGAGGTTTCTAAACTTTATTTTTTGAATACTTCAAATTTTCCATTTTAAGTTAAGATTTATTCCATGACAAGTCAAGGGGCTACTAAAAGGAAACACTGAATATATTTGGGTTTACAAAATACCTTTCATGGATGGTGTGGTGGCAGAACGATTCCCTAAGATGTCTACACCTTGGTCTCTAGGACCTGTGACCATGTTACATTATGTGCAAAGGGACTATGCAGTGTCACTAAAGTCATAGATCTTAAGATAGGGAGATTATCCTGGATACCCTTGTGGGTCCCATCTAACAACATAAGTCATTCAAAGCAGAAAACGTTTTCCTGGTGGCGGTAGAACAGATGCAGCAGAAGGGGAGGACAGATGTATCTCAAGAGTGAGAAGGATTCAGTGTGCTTTTGCTGGCTTGAATATAAAGAACACAGATGAGGAATCCAAGGAACTAAGCATCTGGGAGAGGCTCCCAGCTGACAGCCAGCAAGGAATGGGACCTGTGCCCTACGACTGCAGGCAACTGAATTCTGCAACGATCGAAGAACTGTGGTAGCAGATTTGCCCCCGGAGCCTAGGCTAGCTGACAGCGTGATTTCAGCCTGTGAGACCTGGAGCAGAGGGACAGCCTAGCCCACCTGAATTTCTGACCCACAGAAGTGTGAAGTAATAAACCTGCTAAGTTTTGGCAATTTGTTATTGCGGCAATAGAAAGCAAATACACAGAGATTAAATTCTTTTTTCGTCCAAACTAAACCAAAACAGACAGTGCCATGGACAATGTAGGAGGACAGATTATAATTATCTTTTTTTTTTTTTTTTTTTGCTAGACTCATGGGTCACTGTTTCTATGTCAAGTGGTAGACGTGGCAATGGCTCAGGAAGTGTACTTGGTACAAGAAAATTAAGACTAGTTCCTATTAACTTGTTAATCTATGTTAAAAATCAGGAACTGAATGTTTTTGGAAAGTTTATGTTCCAAGGAGTGACTAAGATCCCATTTCAAAAAACTAAACACTAAATACATTTTCTCAGTCTAGCCCCACAGTGCTGAAAAAAAAAAAAACTACAACAAAGAATATTTGACATATTTTCTATCACATTCTCATGATTTACCCCTCCCCCTTCATTTGGTCACACTATTTCAACAATCAAAGCTCAAACCCAGCAATGTACTAAGTAAAAGAAGAAAAAAAGTCAGAAATAGATATTTGGCACAAAGGGAAAAGGAGTCAGTGACCTTCTCATACCATTTAAGCACTGTTCCTAATAAAACTGCCTAATTAAAATCCAATTCATTGGTAAATATTTACTTACAGAGCATCTTCTAGTGATAGGCCCTGTTCTAGACACTGGTGACAGTATGATGCTATCAAGGACTATAGTCTAGCAAGATGTAAGAATTATAACACAAGCAGTGATTAAGACAGGAAGAAGTACAACTAGGACACAGACGTTCACCGACGTCTGAAGAACAAAGGCTAAGCTCCAGCCAGGAGGAGCAGGCTGGCTGCAGCTGAGCACTGCTGAGACAGGGTACTTCAGACAGAAGGACTAGCATGTGCAAAGATACTGAGGTGTGCACAGTACAGTACAGCCTGCTGAATAACTCAAAAATGCCACTGTGTGAGCATAAAGTGATGCTGGGGTGGCAAGTAGTTGGTGACTGGTAGGAGATGGGCCTTTAACAGTTAGGTAGGGGTTACATCATAAAGGGCGTTAGACTTGATCCTGTAGGTGAATTTTAAGCAGAGGAACGGCACAATATTTGTATTTCAGAAAGATTACTTTAGTAACAGAAGGGAAGATGGATTAAAATGAAGTAATACCAGAGAATGAAACTAACAAGATGGACATTACATTATACAGAGATAATGAGGGCCTGAACTTGAAAAGCAGCAGTGGAAATGAGAACCAGGTAACCAATTTAAAGAATTCTAAGAAAATATGTGGCAGCCATCACAGGTTCCCGCCTAACTGCCATTTCCAAGTCCCCACTTGCTGCCTTCCCTCCTCACAACTCAGCGGAGAGCGAGCAAAGCCAGGCATCCTCTTCCTCAGCCTCAGCACAGGCACATGGGAGCCAGTGCTGGACTGTCTCCTGGGAAAGGAGGCGACTCTGGCAAAGTCTTTTCTTGCTGCTGAAAGGAGAGGGGCGTGCAGAGAGGCCCTGCTCACCCGCCCTCCCCCACATCCTGCTCAGTGAGGGTACTGTATGTGCTATCACAGCCACTGTACAACTATGAGAAGAGAACCAAGGACAAAAGCCGCCGTGCTGATGGCCGGGCTGAGTAGCTGAGCTCTGTTTATCTGTGGGCTGAAGTATCCCTTCCAGGTTAAGCCACTGGTCGTCAAGCTCTGTTACTTTCAGAAAGAGTCAGCCGCGAAGAGACAGAGCCTGATGATCTGACTATGAAGGGTATGCAATAAAGAGGAATTTAGTTTTACTCCTAGTGTTCTGGCTTGGGAAACTGAGTAGAAGGTGCTAGTTATCCAGATAAAATTACGACACAGAGGTACTGAGGGGGTGGGGGGTTGGGTGGAGTAAAGGGGATGGGTCTGAGATGGGGAAAGGAGGGAAGGGAAGGTTTGCTCCTGGATATGTTGCTTCAGTAACATTATGAAATCATTTAGGTGAAGAGCCTATTTAGACGTGTCTGGAACACACCCAAAGTCTGCCTCAGATCTGCTGATGTACTTGAGTCAGATCCTATCGCACCTGCATGACGTCGCACTGTCTTGGAAGAGTCTAATGCAGAGAGAAGAGTCAAAAGAATGGAGTCCAGACCAAAACTTCCTTATTTGAGGAGCTGTAGAAAGTATTTCTTTTCTATTAAGACTCTGAAGATGTACAGATACTATTTAAAAACAGAAAGAAAACTGTTCACAGAATGAATCTACAAACACCATCACATGACTCTGTACTTTTATTTTATTAAAAATTCATTAGCGGCCAAGGTAACCTGAAAAGCACATAATGTGAATCTATGACAAATGAAGACCTTGTGCTAGAGTGAGTACACCAGAGATTGTCCCAGCAACTGAAACTATCTGAATCACCTGCTTTACTACCTACGCCAGTAAATTAGGACTATGTGAACAACCTCATTCCCAAGACCTGGAAAGGGCATGTTTTATTGGCGGTAGATTACCCCAAAGTTCAAAGAGAAACATAATCACTGAGAAGGTGACAAGCAATAATTTAGCAGCACTGTGTCAGATTAGGTAACCTTGTAAGGATTATACCATTCCGCCACAAGAGGGAAGTTAATACAGGTGACCCTGATACAATTATTTCGTACATGTGGCAGAGTTATGGATAAAAAGGAATGATCAGCAGCTTCCAAATTAGGGAATTGGAAAAACACAGTCAGAGCTAAAGCAGGTGGCAGTCTCACACACAAGAGGCACAAGGCTATATGGCAAGAGGTCCCTATAAACAGTGATTATAAGTGCAAACCAAAGGTGGATTTTCATGTTTACCAAGTCTAGACTAGGTCCTAGGCCTGTACAGACCACAGCAATCCTCATCAAAGCCATCTATGAAGAACAGGAAGTACTACCAAAGATAAAAGAAATATGCCCTTGATGTCAAGCAAAAATGTTTCAAAACCCAACACTGACTGGAGAAAAATGAGAATATAAAACAGATACAAATCTGTTCCTCAACCCACTGGTCTGAATTTTAAAATGTAACTCTGATCAGGTGCTCCCTACCATGAAAACTTTTAAGTGGGTCCCTGTGGCCCACAGACCCCCTCAGCCCTTCATTCCAGCCTCAAACTAACAAATGTTCTAATCAAACTTTTAGTTTTGTCTCCTTTCATGCATCCTACACACTAGTTATACCAGACCAGCTGACATTACCCAAGTCCAACCTGTGTTTTCCTGTTCCTGCCATTCTGTTCATGTCGATTATTCTCTGTCTGCAGAGAGCCTACTGGTCCTTCAAGTTCTGCCCCTTTTATTTTCCTACATTCCCTGATCCTACAACATGTAGTACCCACCTTTCCATCTGTTTTGTTCTTATCGAAATCATGCTATTATTTTGGATTGTTATTACTGTTGTACCTCCCCATGATAGTCTAAATTCCTTAAAGAAAAAGAATAATTCTTTCTTGTGATTTCTACAGGAGCTTGCTTAAATAAATAATTGTAGACTGCTGTATTAGTGACATAAAGCAGTCATGACTGAAGTCTCCAAATGAACATACAAGGGTAAATTTATTAGAAGTCTAATAATTAAACTATTTACATTCTGATAAACATTCATATACTCCTTCTCCTCCTGTTCATAGAAAAAAGCAATATGTAAAAAATAAACATGAGAATTATTCAGTAGAGAAGATTATGAATCCCTGTGGTCTAGAAATTCCAGACCCTATTTTTAGTTACCTGGGCAGGTTTAACTACCTTTTTCTCTACTTGCCTCCTCTGTAGTACCTACCTACTTTACCAAAGTGATGTGCAGAACAAGATCTTCATTAATTGGTTAATATTTTTAACATCTCTCGAAAACTCCCCCTTTAAAATACAGTGGTTTAAATGTCTTAAGCTTTTCCTACATTTATCACAATTAGCAATGATTTTTGTGATTCACAGAATGTGTAAAGTATAAAGAAGCCCATTATACGCCAAAGAATGGCAAGTAGTTTTATTAAAAAACCAAAACTACTCTCTTCCTCTACTTCCACAGATTTCTTGTGGGCTATGAAACTGTGGCCTTCTGGCCCCTGCATAATCCTAATTTATAGAAGGATTTAATAATCTAGAAGAGAAGGCATACTATGCTCTCAAAAACAGAATACATCCTAAGGGAAGGTTTGTAAGAGTCTTCATGAATAAACAAGAAACCAAATTCAGATCACTAGGGTGGGGGCAGAAAAATAGGAAAATGGCAATCAAAACCCTTGAAAAATAAAGGTAATTCAGTTGACTACAAAAAGTTTAAATCTGGAGAATTATTTCTTAACTAGTGCCACAGGCCAAAGACCTTACGAAATGCCATGCTTCTCAAGGACCTCTAGTTCTAATTATTCTTCTCTGTAACTTTTTCTACCATCTTTCACTTTTCTCAGTATGTTATGTTAACCTTTCACTTCCAAGCTCTTATGTGAATTTAACTGAGAACTCATCTCAAGTTCTAGGCCATCTCTATGCCCTACTGACAAAAATCCCAGATTATGGGAAGGGAATTCCTTTCTATCCAAGATGTCACACTGTCAATTTAGAAACTCTACATGATGCAAAGGAAGAAAAAGTTTAGATCTGTGAATGAGAACCAAGATTCCTACTCTCTTATATTTCTGCTTTCCTAGCCAACAAAAATAACTATTGGGACTTTTTCATTTGCCAATCCACTTACAAAAAGTTCTAAGAAAAACTAAGAAATTGCCAAACAAAAACTAACCCCACAAAGCAAACAAATGCAAGCATGCATCTACCTGCAACTATAATTCTCTACCGGGTATTTCAACTGCAATTATAAGGCAAACCAACCCTTGGATTCGATTCTGTGTGCCTGTAGTACTCCAAAGTTAGGTAACATAATAAACAAGTTCTTCCCTTCCCTCTGCTGTGGTCACGTCAGATACCTGTTGCATCATATGGAAAGTGGTCTTCAGAATCTAGGAAAGGAGCATCACCATGATCCCTAAATAATTCAGCTGTTCCCTTGATAAATTTTAGCCTCATCTATTTTAATGAGGTTGCCTTGGAGGCAAGGGTGTGTCGACTCCTGTTCACTTCTGAAGAGATTCTAGCTTAGACATCGACAGCTGACACCTTCTGGACTTACAGGGACTTGAGAGTTTTGAAGACTTGGGCAGGAGGAGAGATGTAGGAGAGATGTATGGTTCGGCAGGAGTAGAGGAGCGGGGAGAGGAGGCGATCGAGGCGGGGTCCGGAGTGGGACAGCCCCGGAGTCCCGGTGGTGGGATGGGAAGTCAGACCTGCGACGGAAGCTTTGCCGAAAGGACGCCACTGGTCAGCCAAGGTGGCGGGCCCAGAACCAGGGTCCGGGCCAAGCTGGGGGCACGCGAGAAATTCAAGTACCCGGCCCCTGGCCAAAGCCCTTGGACAGACTGAGCAGCACTACCCCGCACGAGGATTAGAAAATAATAATACTCCCCTTCCCCCACCCCTGGAGAACTAAGCTGGAGGCAGGGACGCGAGGCAGGAAGCGCATGGGGTCAGGGTCCCAGCCGGGGCGGCGAGACGAAGCCTGGGCCGGGACTCGGGGCCGCCAGGGGCCGCACTCACCATGTCGTACACGTTGAGCACCACTAACTGGTTAGCCCCCATCCTCCTCCCCGCGGCCGCCGCCTCGTCCTCCAGGCGCTCCGTCTCCGCGGGGCCGAGGCCGCTCCTACCCCCGCGGACGCTTCAGGGGGCCAGAGCTGGGCACTAAGCGCACAGCCCGGCCCGCGGAAGCCGGCGCGGGAGCATCGGGAAGCCGGGCCGCTCCCGGGCGCCGCCGACTGGACCCTCTGCGCTGACGGGGCCGCACCGGTGGCGGGCCCGCTCCGGCTCAGGAACCTCCCCTAGGCGGCAGGCACGTGGGGAAAGGCGGGGCCTGAGCGAGGGGCAGTGGCCAGGCGCCCCAGGGGCGGGGCCAACCCGTCCTAGGGCTGAGCTCGCCTGCGCTCTGGCTCTCCGCTGTCGTACCTCGGGACCTAAAATGGCGCAGCCTCTGCGCCTTTCCACCTTGGAGGAGTGAGGTCCCAGACAGACTATAATTCTCAGCATGCAGTGGGGAATTCCCCCGCTCGCTGCCTGAAGCGAAGAGGCGGAGTCTCTACAACTTTGGTCCTTCGTCGCGGCGTATTTCCATCCCTGGACTGCAGTTCCCAGCATGCTGCGCGAGTCCCGATCCAATCAGACCAGGGTGAGACTACAGTTCCCAGCAGGCAGTGCTTGGAGGTCCGCTTCTCATCCTTTGCGGTCCGCCCTTGGCTGGCTGTGGAGTCTATCTTCGACCCCTCTTCGTTGGTGTTACTGCTGTTAGTTACTGTCACGTCAAGCCCGATGAAGCCAGAGAAATGTGGCAAAAGACCGTAGCACTGACCCGCTTTTCCAAACCCTCCTCACCGTTTCCTTTGGAAGTAGGGGAAGGCCGATTATTGGTGGGGAGTGGTGTTAACATGTTAATCCTCAGTATTGAATTTTACATTTTATGAAACTGCCCTGTTGAGATCGGAAGAGAGTACAGTACTAATAGATTAGCGCAACCCTAGGACACAGCTGGTGCTTTTGCATGCATTCAGCAAATATTTGTTGTGTGTCTGCCATGTGCCAGGCAGTGTTACTGGCCCTGGGGAATACAGTAATAAGCAGAAGGGAGGACAAACGAAACATTCGTCATATGTGCTTCGCGGCAAATTAAAATAGGATGACCTGCTCGAGAGTAATCTTAGAGTGGCTGCAGTGGGAAGGTCTCGTGACAGGTGAGGTTTAAGCTGAGATCTGAATGGCAAAAAGCCAACTCTGCCAATGACAAGTATCCTGTAAAAAAGGGAACCTCAAAGCTAATTGATTTAATCAATTAGGAAGCTATTCACAAGTGCATGCCAAAAGGTGACTTGGGTATTGGAGACAGCGAGGAACACAGAAAACTAGAGAGCTTTGGAATATTTTGGAAGTAGAGTCTACAAGATGTGCTAATGGATTGGGTGTTGAATTTGTTAGGGAACGAACACTCAAGCATAACTTCTAAATTTCCAACTTGGGAAATTGTGAGGATGGCGGTGCTGTTTATAAGGTGTAAAAATTGGGAAGAACAGTTGGAAGTCAAACATTATGGTTGGTTGTGTTAAGTTAGAGATGCCTTTTAGATATCCATGATGTCAAGTAGGCATTTGGATAAACCGAAGTCACGGTCATTATAGACTCTAAAGCCGTGAGACTGATTGGGTGACCTAGGAAAAGGCGTAGCTAAACAAAGAGAATGGCCAAAGATAAGTCTCTATCTAGGATCCTTCGTTTAGAGGAAGAGGATCCATGGTGACAGGAGGAGAACATGGTAACACAGAAGCCACAAGACTATTAATTTCAGCAATATAGAGATTACTAGTAGCCTTGACATGAGTAGTCTCAGAAGAGTGGCATCCAAAAAACATGTGGAATAGCTTGAGGAGTGAATGTAAGTTGAAGAAGTGGAGACTATCACAGCTTGGGGCAATATTGGGATAGGGCCGTGTCATTAATGGAGGGCATTTTAAAGGTGAGAATCCTAACGTATACTTGTTTGTAGAGAGAGGAATTGGTGATGTGGGAGAGAGAGCAAGATATCCAGGGGTGAGGTAAGAAGTAGGAGAAATCAGGGTAGAGTGGAGGGGTTGGCCTTCAGTAGGAGGGATGCTTCATCCATAGTGACAGCGTATAAGGCAGATGCAGGTGCATAGTGATGGCACAGAAGATAAGAGACAAATGAAGGCAGGTTAAAATTTGGGGGGTGGGGACATTATGTTCTTTTCTGATTTGCTTTGACTTTCTCAATGAATAAGAGACAAGATGATCGTTAGAGAGTCAGAGAGGGGAGAAGAGAAGAAGGTATAAAATAGGGAAAACAAATATACTAGGGAAACAGGGTTGAACTGCAGGCAGAGTTGAGTGACAGTAAATGCTGTGTGCGTGACTGTACTTGACTGTCATCAAACCGGTTGTGGACAAAGTCTTAAGATTCATTTTTGGTGTACCCAGCTGCTTTGCTTTCCTTCCCCACTGTGGCCTTCCTTTCCGTCCAACCCACCTGAACCAATGACAGGTGTGGGGAAAGGCACTATCCATTAACACCTCATGTAGTCCCAGCTGTGCTACTTGGGTCAAACCTCAGGCTCACGTCACCTCTTACTCTACATGCTGCCTCTGCCCTTTGTGATCTCATCTGCTCTCTCAGTGGACACTATCAGTGTGTCCCATCTCCAACTCCCTTCTCTCCTGAGCACTAGGCCAGTATGCAGCCTGTTGGACTGCTCTACCAGAACTATTAGTTTCCTATTGTTGCTGTAACAAATGACCACCAACTTAGTGGTTTAAAACCACACAACACAAATTATCATACAGTTCATGGAGGTCAGAAGTCCAAAGTGGGTCTCCCTGGTTTAAAATCAAGGACTGTACTCCTGGAGGCTCTGGGCTAGGATCAGTTTCCTTGTCTTTTCAGCTTCTTAGAGGCTTCTCTCATTCTTTGGCTTGTGGCCCAATTGCCCAGACCTCTGTTTCCATCGTCCTATCATCTCTGACTCTCCTGCCTCCCCCTTTCACTTATAAGGACCCTTGTGATTACACTTGGCCCACCTGGATAATCCAGAATAATGTCATCTCAAGATCCTTACCTGATCACATCGGCACAGTCTTTTTGCCCCGTTGAGGTAAGGGGGGGATTTGCCGGTTCTGGGGAATTAGATGTGGACGTCTATCTCTGGGGAGCTGTTGTTCAGCCCACCACAGAGGATGTCCTATACTCACCTCAGATTCATCAGGTGCAAAATTGAATTCTCTGTCTGATGATGCAATGAGTCATACAGCTCACATCATTTAGGTATTGATCCACCAATAACTGAAATTATTCATCAATCATTCTTTCACTGAACAAGTATTAAATGAATACCTTTTATTTATTAGCTATTGTGTATCACTGGTACATCATGATAAAACAGACATGACTCCTGCCCTCACAAAACC
The DNA here is from genome assembly GCA_004026885.1 of Lyroderma lyra. Taxonomy (NCBI): domain Eukaryota; kingdom Metazoa; phylum Chordata; class Mammalia; order Chiroptera; family Megadermatidae; genus Lyroderma; species Lyroderma lyra. Next base: position 52,696 of record PVJL010002658.1, read on the forward strand.
TACAAACCAGTGGAAAAGGGGAGGGGGGGAAACGTATGTATTCTTTCATTTATAATTTAAACAGAGGGAGACAAGCAGGAGTAGGGCATAGTAGGGGGGCTTCTTTTGGGTGGTTGTCGGGGAGCAGAACCCATACCAGTAACATTAGTGAAGAAAATTTAATACAGGAAATTACAAATTTGGTATTGGAGGCCTGAAAAGACAAAAAGGGAACACCAAGGCATCAGAAAGGTAGTAAGCGCCCAAAGCAGCTGTCACCCCTCGGCCCTGGGGGAACAGAGAGGGTGGGCTTTAGATGTTTTTAAAACTTGGAGGAGAGCCCTGTGGAGCTGGAATCCCTAACGCTGAAGAGGGGAGTGTGGCAGGCTGGTGCTGCTGGGGGCACGGTGACGCGGGTCTGGGATATGTTTTTAAAACTTCAAGCTGGAAATCAGCCACCACTACTGAAACCTGCTGCTACTTTGGGGTTGGAGAAGTTTGGCTAAATTCATGCCAACAGGAAAGGTGGGAAACAGGAAGCCCTTCCCCACCTTCCTGCCTGTTTTCCTCCAGTACCTGGGGGTGGAGAATGCTAACGGAGCTGGGTGGAGCACAGCGATGGTGTTCGCAGAGTCCTGGGCCTTGGCGATTGAAAAGGCAGGTTCGAAACTGAGCGATAGTGTGTTTAAGATGGATTATTTAAAGCCACCCATATGATTACCTTTTTTTTTTTCTTAATGGATAAATTAATTATAGTCATGTGAGGTTTCATGTGATGAGTTTTATGCAAATAAATCATATTTGTCATTTTTAGACATTTTCACAATTTACTTTCAGCCTTAGGAAGGACTTTAATAACCAAATTTAGTTTTTAAAATTTATTTTTATTTTTTAAAGACATAAGAGAGTATATAGACCCCCTTATTAAGATAAATGCAAACATTAAGAATAAATTTAATACGACAATATACATGAAAATATTTCTGTTTTGGGTAATTGAAGAAAATTTTTCAGATCTTGAATTTGATGATACTTACTAATGAGCTTATACTTAGTACTTCCTGATCGAGCACAGGACGGGGAGCAGCTGGGGGTGGCGGGGGATGTGTGGCCTCGGTGCACATGTGGCTGTGGATTTCAGAGGGAGCTTTTGTCAGTATTTATACTCCTTCTACATACCTATCTCCATAGTAAACAAACTCTCCTTTTCCCTAATTATTCTTTTGTTTTCTTGCAGGTTTGTAAATTGATGCAGAAATATATTGTCTATAAATCCTCATATAATGGAAGTAGCTCAAAATTAGAATACTGCAGAACAGTAGCATCAGGAGAAAGACAAAAGAAGCAACCAGGTAGCCACTGGGACTGAAATAAGAAAAAAAAGTCATTAGAAATTATTGTTCATTTTAGTTATTAATGTATTTAATCAAACAGTTTTTGAATAGCTAGCTCCCATGCCACTGACAGAGAACAAATATGAATAAGACATCTTGTCTACCCGCAAAATGTTTCCCTCTTAATGTCTGAGGCTGACCAGGGAGGAAAATAGTGTGATCAATAATGAGAGAAATAACTGCAAAAATTAGTTTCCCAGAGTTACTTAGAAACAACACGTCTCACTTCATTTGCAGATTATTCACATCATTAACCTCCCATTAGCACACAAAAAAATTGAGGAGTCAGTAATATTTGAAGTAGGGCCCATAAATAATTGTTTAACATTACACACACACACACACACACACACACACACACACACACACCCCAAGTTTAGGACAGAGAAGTAAAATCATCTGTGGTCCTAATTTTAGAGTTAAAACTTTTTATTCTGCTCCCCAAAGAAATTGGAGTGGGGTCCAGAGAAATGCTTTTACTACCAGTTTCCTGGATGCATCAGGATGATGGCCAGTGTTGAAGGGGTGACTCTGGGTCAGTGGGGGCATGGCCACTGTCCCCTCCCCGTCCCACTGCCAAGGTCTGCTGTCTGCCCCTTGGGTGGTGTTGAGAGACATATTTGATGGAAAGATGGTGGTTGTTGAGGGGGATGGAACAAAAGGGGACCCCCAGTTGCAATAATAACACTTCTCAGGAATTCCTTCCTGCTCTGATCCGGGTATAACAAATTTGTACAATTTCTGGGATGTCACATATAGGGTAGAGGTATTAGAGTCCCAGGGAAATGGGAGAGGGGCCTTTCCCTTTGAGCTGCCACCCGTGTCTTTTACATCTTCCCTCATTGCACCATCATTAATTACCTGGGAATCATTCCATAGATCTCTATTGCAAATACAGCTGTTAGGGGACAGAAACTGCAAATTAGAAAAATGATATTAAAGGTTAAGTGCAATATACTAAGACGACTTCCGCATGTCTATGGTCATGATCAAATCATATGTAATCTTACTTAAGTTGCCATTTTCTTGAGAACAGATACATTTGCCTAACAGTGGTGATGAGTTTTTCACATATGTGACTTAGGCTGCTCACTACAAAATTCCTAGAGCCTGTCAGTGCGACCTAGCAGTTTTACACCATTTTGATAGTGGTTCCTAAGGCAACAGCAATAATGATATTAATAATAACGAACAATAAGAAGTATTGGCAAAAAATAATCAACAGTTAACATTTATTGAGCATTAATAAATGTTAGGTACAGGCAGCATACCCAATGCTTTACGTGAATTATCTAGGTTAATCCTTAGAGCAACCCTTCCTTTTAGATGAGAAAACTGAGGCTCCCATAGATTAAGCTGCGTGCAAAAGTTTACACCATTGTGAGCAGCAGAGCTGGGATTTGAATTCAGGGCGTTCTGATCAAAGTGCCTGTGATATTCACCTGATGTAGGCTGACTCTTTTAGGATGCTGGGGATGTTGGGAAGCCAATGTATAAAACTGTTATTATTTCTAAAGTTACTGACCAGCTCTCGTAATTGTTGGGAATGAGACAAGATATGTCTAAATAAATATTAATGATTTGATTTCACCTACCTTCATGTGGGAGAAGAGAGAAGGAACTTCATTTTATTGTTTGCTAAATACTCATCAAAGTTAGAGATTTTTACCCAGGTTCTTCATTTAATCCCCAGAGTACTATGTTAGGTATTAGTGACTCATTTTACAGACAAAGAAATAAGCTCAAAGAGACAAAGCAATTTTTTTAAGACTGCATAGCTACTAGTGGCAACATTTTAAGATTCAAAGCAAAGTAGACTTCTAGCCCAGTGTCCTCAAGGTTCATTCATATTGTTGCAAATGCAAAAATTTCTGTTTTTTTTGGATGAATGAGTGTGTGTGTGTGTGTGTGTGTGTGTGTCACATCTTCTTTATTCATTCATTCGACAGACACTTAGGTTATTTGCATGTCTTGGCTATTCTAAACAATGCTGCAGTGGACATGGGCGTGCAGATACCTTTTCCAGTTACCGTTTTGTGAAACTCTTCTGTTAATGGTGACCCCAGACTATGATATTTTTGATTCTTCCTACTAGGAATTTTCTTCACTCTTGACTTATGTGATGCCAGCATGTCTTAGTGTCACTCATTTGTTGGACTTTGTAGAGTGAAATAGGACTTTTATTCTATCTCATCATTATCCCTTTAAACACACCTCTGTGGAATTGTTCTTCCCTGGCCCTGGATAAATTACTGGGCAGAAAATTTCCAGGGAATAAAAAGCCAAGTTCAATCTACTTATAAAGCTTTCATCTCCCAAACACTCACTCTTTCCTTCCCCGGCCTGGGCCTGAATCCCGCCTAAGGAAGTAACGGTGGGGACAAGGGTGTGCACGTGCGTTATCTTTTCCTCACTCAACGTCTTCATCCACTTGCTGGCTGCTGTTTCCGAACCTTCCAGAGGGCTGGGCGCATGTGGGAGGAAAAGATGAAAACTTTCCGTGGCTGAGAGACTTTGTATTCTGGGTGCTTAAACGTTGGCTTTTGCTCTTGAGAAAAGAGAGCTAGCATCCCAACATCCACCAGGCAGCGTGGGTCCTTCATAGCTCCCGTCTGGTAACTGGGAGACATCCCATGACGTTTCGGGACTTGGGGGAGGCTCTCTCCGGCCATTTGCCACCCACGCCCCAGTTCCTGGCTTCCTATGGTTTTCCTCACACATTCTCTGTCTCTGGGGTCACCTTACCCCTGAGGTGAGCAGGGATGATGCCTTTCATGATGATTCCAGTCATTTCCTTTCATGGGCTCCATGTATGAAGCCATCCGGAGGTGCACACATCCCCCCACCCCCTCGCCCCCCGGCATTGGTGAAAGCCTCATTTCCGTCCGCCACATCATTCTTGAGCCTTCCTTGGGTCGGTGTATCTGTAGGCAACCTCTTACCTTCCAACTTGCTAGATGAGCGTTAGGAAAAGCCTTTGCTCCCCCAACCAGTTTAATTATAAGCACCTTGAAGGCTGAGATCCTACTTCTGTTTGCATTTATCACATAATACTCTGATTAATCGAATTAATGTTTAACATGAAATCTTATCTCCCATTCCTATAGAATGTTCAATGTGATTGCCACAAAATGAAAAAGCAAATACGTAAATCAGACTGACGGTAATTGGATATCTGGGTGACGTCAAATTAAATGAAGAAAATAAAAATTTAATTTGGAGGAAAGAATGCTAAAACTATTATAATAAAACATTTATATTCACCTATAGTTTGGATCCAGGATCTTTACACGAAACACATACATTCCAGGGTGGTTCAAGGGCCACACTAAATGGTTATGGTTAGACTTGTTGATAATCTCATATGGTTGATTTAAGTCTCCTGGTTTTCCAATAGCATAAGAAAAGCAGTGCTTATAGTTCTGAACAGGGAACAATGACAAAAACCTTAAGGTCATTTTCTGACTTTAACGAACAAAATTATATTCTCAGATATTTAACTTGGCAAGTTATTTAAAGATATAATGGCTACACCTTCTATCAGTTTAGTGCTGTATAGTAGTTTAAGAGGATATATTGGGTTAATATTTAATAAAAAATGAAGTTTAGTGAAAACAAATGCTGTATTTAGTTTTTATTTGTAGATGATAATAAATTAGGGTGTTGAGAGTATAAGCATATTATTTCCCTAAATCAAAAAAGCACCAAATTCTCCAAAGATGCTTCATTTGGGGACAGACACTCCTTGGATACGGCAACAGTCAAGGTGGTATATCTTTGGGTTTTCATCTTCCGCCAGGGCCTAAGACTTTCATTTATACCTATTACCACTACTGTGGTGAGTTAGTCACACAAATATGAGAAAGTCAGAGGGGGGCAAAGGAACTTAGGGTACATATTAATAGAGTGATAATTACTGACATGGAATCTAACCTGTGAGTGGGGTGAGAAAGAGAGGATCGGTAGATTGAAGGCTGTGTTGGGGTTGAAGGATTGTTAAAAGGCTTACTTGAGTAAAGCTTCTAGAATCATGTTGCTGGAACGACAGGGAGTGGTAAGTGGAAAGTGGGATGTGTCAGTGGAATACAGAAGATAATACACCTTATTTGTACACCTCTCTCTCGACATGCATAGACTCTGATGTAGAAGCAAAGTAGCGTTCTTATTGTAGGGTGTACATTTTACAGGGTGAAGTACCTTATGTGTCAGTTTTTATGCATGAGACACGATTTGATTCTCCAAATAACACAGATTAATTTCAATCCAAGAAGATTCGGTTGCAAAAAATTGCAAACTGTATAGGATTGATCATTGGCATTCAGAAATAATCTTTTAGTCATAGAAGAATTGAAACTTCAGGAATTCTTTAGAAAGATCCCTTCTCTGTTTTAACACATTTGTCAGAATAGTTAATAATCTGTAAATCCATATTTTCAGCTGAGAAATTGTAACAAAATTGTTAGTAACATAGGAGCAACCGAAGATCAGACAGAAATTGAGATGACGCGCTTTTGAAATCGTAAATCCAACAGCAAAACGGGACGTGATTTACAAAAACGAATTTAAATCTGAAGTGCTTCCATCAAGCTTTTGTTAATACTGAAATGCCAAGTAACTCATTATAAAGAAGCAGTTCGCAAGGTGATGTTTTTCTTACCTCAGGTCCCCAAACTGATTTTAATGGGAGGTCCTTGTTAAGCTCAGTCATTGATTTCCAGGTCTGGGCTTCATTTAAACAACCACTCTGTCAAAAGATTATGCTGTGTGGCTTATCAGCTTATTTCCAAGTGTTTAATATATTTTAATGCAATTGAAAATTCTATATTTAGTATTTTATTATTTAAATGTTTGCAGATATACAGAGAAACGATTGGCTTTTGTATATTGACTGTATGGAGAAATCTTAAACTCTTGTTAATTTGAATTGCTACATTTGAACAGTTATATTATCTGTGAATATGGCAGTTTTATTTCTTCCTTTCCAATCCTTATACTTTTATTTGCTTTTATTGTTTACCTTACTACAAAGATCAATAACAATATTGTATAGAAGTGGTGATAACTGGTACCGTTACTTCATTCCTGACTTCAGGCTCAAATTTTCACCATTAAGTATGATGTTTTCTGTTTTTTTTTTTTTTGTATCTACATTTTATTAGGTTAAAGGAGGTGCCATTTATTTATGATTTTCTAAGATTTATTTTAAAAATAATGTTATATATCGGTGATAATTTTTAAATAAAATGACATTTTTATAAACTATTACAGTAATCTTATGCCTTTTCAATTTTGCTGGATATAAAAATCCTCGTCTTATGTTTAGTTATCGTAAATATTTTATTCCATCTTCTCCTGACATAAACCATTGCTATAAAAATGTCTGATGATAATTTAATTTTCTTTATACATTGCTTGCTTTTTGCCTACATGCCCACTTGGGTCGGCTGTTCTGGTTTGATATTCTCAAGTACCTGGGATGCTCTTTCAAGATGAAGCTCCAATCTTTATTCTGTTAATATAGTGGATTTCTTTGAATTTCAAATGCTATCCCAACCAACTCTTCATTTATAAAATAAACAGGACTTGGTCTGGCTGTATTATCTTTTAACATATTCGTGGGTGGCAAGGCTTCTGTGTGGGGGCCTGCACAGCAAAAGGGCGGAGGAAGGGGGATTCACCTTGGAGACCAAAGACCACCAGTCACGGAGGATGGAGGAAAAGCAACAGAGTGCGGGGACAGGGAAGTCAAGGTCAGAGGGTCAAGGGATGCAAGGAAGTCAAGGAGATGGACCTAGAGGATGTACGTTTGATTTAACTCAAATGTTATCAATGTCTGCAAGCCAGGCAGACCCATAAATAATCAAACATTAAATACAGTGTGCAGAGAAAAGAAAATACTTATCTATAATTGCATCATCCTACTATGAACATTATTTTATTTTTTCTGACTCCTTTAAGTCTGTTTTATATGACAATGACTTTTTTCATAAATTAATTTTAGTAGCCACAGAATAAGAGGTAATTTTTTTTTCTACCCCAAACTGACTGGTTTTATTTTCTTTAGATAGCTTATATATAGGTTTAAAATGGACACATCAAATTGCATGCTAAATTATATTTACATTCTAGGCTGACATACCGTCTTCATAGTATTATTATAGCTATAGTCATCCCTGCCGTGTATTTCCCACACTATGAAATTGACTTCAACATCTTCGATGTAGCCATCTTCGTTGTATCTGAAAGAAACAGAAAATACGAAAATAACAGTTTAGTCTGGAATAGAAAGGTTAAGATCTCCAGCTTTCAAGTCTGATGGGCATAAGTTTAAATCCTGTCTTTATCACTTAATAGTTTTGTGACCCAGGGGAAGTTACCTAAACCCTTAAAGCCTCAATCTTCTTGTCTGTAAAACAATAACGGTACCCAATGCGTAGGAGTAGGTTTCCTTCAACTCTAAGGATAAATCTGATAATAATAAACCAGAAAATTGTTATTTTTTTAACCATTGGAGCCATAAGTTCTCTTCACTTTGCTAGGGACCTCATCTTGACAAGGTGCAGGGACCATGTGACAATTTCTACCAGCAGATGACAGCAGCACACAGTCCACCATGGACAGGGAGCCCTCTCCCCTGATGCCAGCACTGGAGACATAAGCCCCATCGAACTAAGAGGATTTACCCCAAACTCAGAGAGTTTTAAACGAGATGCGTTACTTCCAATTGTTAAGATTATTTGTTTCCTGCTCTCATGAGAAAATAGGGGCTTGAGACGGAAGCTGAAGTTCAGTTACTGATGCAGTCATACATTTGCATACCAGAGCGGGTGACTGTTGTAAAAATGGCCTCATGTCGTCGTCTCCATCAGTTACTGGAATTGTCCCCCGCACCCCTTGGATGGAAACTTCACTTAGGATTTTGGTCTCAGACAGGTTGCCTCAGTGTCTGATGTATTTCCTCATGTCACATCTGTGTCCATTCGTAAAGAATGACAGGTCCTTGATGGCATCTCCTTCTCCAAGGCCCAGATCCCTGCCTGACTTCGCAGTCATGCTGCATGGCTCCAGAGGTCTGCGACACATTGCAACCATCCACTCCTGGTTATAAAAAAGTTGTATTGTCCCATCTTCACAAATGGGACAGAAAAATTTATAGTGTCAGAAAGTGGCATCTGAGAAGCTATTTTATTTTTATCTTAATTAGTTTTTAGAAATTGTAAAGGGAGGAACTCAGATGTGACCACGTAAGGATTGGCGTCGTGGAGCTTGACTCCTTTCTCGGCGCAGGAGGAGGGTCCTAGAAAACTCTAACGAGAGCTCTGGAGCCTTTCCCCAGCAAAATGCACACACAATTTTGTGAAGTTTCAGCAATTTGGGCCAGGCTTTTAGCAAAGTCCTCATTCTAGGAACTTCGGAAGGTGCAGCAGGCTTCGTTGCATCTTCTGAAGGCCAGCACGTTCTTGAATTATGAAGTCTAGTCACAAAGCCATGTATTTCACCATGTGAAAAAGACCTTGAACTCTTGAGCTGGCAGCTGTTGACACTCACAAAAGCAATAAGCTACAGTGTCATCTAGTGGCAATAAGGGAACATTGCCTGACTCCTCCTTTCTGGGTTTATGATGATCTTGGATAATTTTTTATTAATTCCAGTGAGAACATGGGACAAAAGTACTTGCCTGGGTAAGTAAGCACGACTGATTTTCATTAATGTTCACTGATGTAAGATACAATACTAACTAAACCTGAGAAATTTAGAGTCGTCACTACTTGGCAACTAACTTCCCTACGATTTGGAACTTCTCCACTTCGGCAGTTAGGAGGGAGAAGCCACTCTGTCATCCATTAGACACGTATGTTTTCAATCCTGTGTGACCACGCTGCATAGCCCAGTGTATTATGATGCTTTAACATCTGGGGGTCTGCTGACTCTGGAGGAACTCACCCTCCCGGGATCAATTAATTGCTAGAGATAGCAAAGAATTTGCCTTCGAGCAAGCCTTTCCCATGCAAACCAACCAATCCCCTGTCCCGACCACCTCCTTCCTGGGCTCTCACACTCTGGGCCACTGTGCACACGCCCTAATCACCCCAGGGCCAGGTAGCAGACAACTAGGGACAGCCCCTATGCTCAGAGCCCGCTGAAATGATTACTCAACGTGGCCGATCCTAAGCCTGCTGACCCTGCCTCATCCTGTCCTTGCCACAGACACAGTGAAGGCTCTTGCCCCATCGTCCCCTCACTTCCTCTGCCCCCTGACTGACCCCGGTGCTTCTGTGTGTGGCCTGCCGTGCTGCCTGTTTCTCAGGATCGGTATGTATAATCAGTTTCTTCCTTCATGACAATCATTTCCAGTCTGTCGTCTTACCGTATCTGATTAAAGTAAGTCCCGAGTGACCCTAAGACACCCACAATACTTATTCCTGGACTCCTTGCCTCATAGGAGAGCACTCGTGTCCCACTTTACTCCAGGGTTGCTGCTGGTTTGGGATGGGTTGTCATGGGAGCTGAGAAAGCAAAGAAGCGCCCGGGATGACTGACATTCCCAGGTCTTGCTTCATTCTTATTAGGGTTTGGTGGTGAATCTACTGTTGTTTAATCTGTAAAATTCTCCCAACCGTGTTCCTGAGTCATTCCTTATAAAGGTAAAGCATTTATTGTAATCTAGAGACCATCCCTGTCTACCTGGTTCTCACAGCTTAATTCTTAGCACCTAGCTTTGCCTTTGACAAGTACCTAATTGAATACCCAGTTATCAACAATGTGTCACTATAATTTAATTGAACTGTATGCTGAGCCTTATAGCCCTGACTGTCCCTCGGTAGTTAGCCTCTAATATTATCCTCAGAGAATGAGAGGCAACAGGCTTTGTCGACTGATTCCTGGTAGCAGAGATATAAATAAGTCACCTCCAGAAAAAAATTGCTCCCACAATAGTGTGAAGTAGTTCTGTTCCATAGTCCACACCCTGACCCCGACCTCTGCCATCTTTTACACGTGCTCTCATTGGCCCTTTGGGCCTCATAGCGACTTGCAGTCCCCGGATTTCACTTGCTTTCCCGTTACAGCGAGTGCCTCTGGCCTCTCCTCCTTCCCTAACCAGCTCAGTCTCATGGTTGATCATCTGACCCCCCTCTCTCACCAGCATCCTAGGTTCATTCAATTGCTTTTCCCCTTTTCATCCAGCATCTAATCCAAACCTTGGTGGTTACCGTATGCCTTCTTCACCTGTGTACATATCCGATTTCAGAAATTCAGCATCTCTGGGGATGGGACCTAGTCACCGGATGTTACCTCAGTTGTGCCTTTGGTGTTGTCCACTAATATTTTTACTGGTCCTTAGCCAGCCCCTTCTCATTTTACCCTCAGTGACCTTTGACATCTTCCTCAAAGCCCCTCCTCAACCCCACCCTTCTCTCCGTTTATAGGTGGCCCCCCTTCCTACTTCATGGAAGTAAACTGAAGCTCTCAGACGTGACCTCTCAGACGTGACCTTTCTCAACGCCTACAATCCTGTTTCCAAACCGGTCATTTTCTACATTCACTTTTACTTCTTCCCCTTAAGTCTCAGAGATGAAATTGTCCTTCCTCTTTTGGCCTGGCCACCTGGGCCTTGGATCCTACTGCCCTGTTTTCTTCACGGACCTTGCTTTTCGAGTTTATTTCATTTTAATTAGGAAGCATTTCAAACATGCAGAAGACACAGAGAATGATATGAAAATTGTGATATGTCATTTCCATCCAGGTTTTATACTTTCCTTATACATAAACGTGTCTGTAAGTCCTACGCAGTATTGCTTTATGGGTTTGAAAATACACATACACGGTATTACACTGTGTCTTCTGGCAACTTCTTTTTTTTCACTCAACATTAGGTTTTGAGATGGTTCCATAGAAACTGCTGGTCTCTGGGTCTCTGTTTTCCTCATTGGCAGCTCCCAGCTGGCCTTTCTTCCTTCCCTTCCCAAACTCATTGTCGATCATCTGAGTCCCCTTTCTAGGCATCCTAGTTCATCCATTTTAACTGCCATATAGTATTCCATTGTCTAATCTAACTATGCAATGTATTTGCCAAATAGTCACTAGATTTTGTTTTGTCTATGTTACCACAATTTTAAAGCTCTGTAGTTAAAAGACACCATCAACAAACATTTCAACCACTTGTCTGTTTTTGGTGTCTTTTAATTACAGATGTTTCTTAAGTTGCAATCAAATATACATCACATAGAAATTACCATCTTAACTCTTTTTAAATGGACAGTTCAGTGGCATTAAGTGCACATTGTTGTGCAACCATCACCATCGTCCATCTCCAGAATTCTTCATCTTGCAAAACTCCATACCCGTTAGAGGATAGCTCCCCATTCTCCTTGTCTTTCAGTTCCCGGGAACCACCATCCTGCTTTCTGTCTCTGTGAATGTGACTGCTCTGTAAATATAGCCATCCACTCCAAAAGTGCAATCATACAGTATTTGTTGTCTTGTGAGGCGTATTTCACTTTAGCATAATATCATTAGGGTTCATCCATGTGATGGCATGTGTCAGAATTGCCTTCTGATTTAAGGCTAAATACGTAATATTCCGTTGTTTGTATATGCGGTATAGCACATTTTGTTTATCCACTGATCTGTCAGTGAGTCCTTAGTTGCTTCCGCCTTTTGACAATTGGGAAAAATGCTGCTTATGGATGTGGTTTACAAACGTCTGTATGAGTCTCTGCTTCCAGTTCTTTGGGTCTACACCCAGAATTGCTGAATCATAAGGTAATTCTCCATTTAATTGAAAGTTAATACAAAAAGCAAGTGAATACAAAATTACTTCCTTGTAGTATTTTATTTATGTTTTTATTATGAAATACTGTTTATAAGAATTAAGTTGGAGATAACAGTTTTGGAATCTCCCCAATGTACTACTGTCCCTTACTAGGAACCTAGTTTGCTTCATTGCAAGTCTTTAGTTATTACTATTGGCCCATGGAAAGAAAGGTCCTATACCATCAGGGGGAGATTGTTCCTATCAAACAGGCAGGGGTGCTGGCAGGAGCTTGGGGAAAAGTTCAGAGAGGATAAACCAAGGGTTAAGAGACTGCCTGCATCCCCGAGAAGAGCCCCAGCTCTCTTTCTCGCTGCTAAGTTGTAACCCGCTTTGACGTGCGGGACCATGAAGTGTCCAACTTTGTGTAACTAGTACTGCAAACCTAGTGTCACATATATTGGGTGCTCAAAAATAAGTATTATTCCATATATGACTCATCGGCCTTCTTTTCATGCTTTTATTTTGAAACTTTCAAAATAAGTTCACATTTTAGTGAGAATATACTTACAATTGAACCAAAGGCTGAAACTTTTCTCTGTAATGAAGTCGCAGTGGGCAGCCATATTTTTTCCAATCATATTTTACTCTCTAGAAAAGGAAAAAATGCTTTGGTTATTTTTCTATATTTGGCCAAATGATAAAATTGTGGTTTTCTTACCAAGTTTTCAGATGGTCGGTGCCTCAGATATGATCTGGAAAAAAGACATTTTTCATTGTTTATATTTCCTCTTTTCAAGCTTAACACATTAAAACTATTACTTTGTTTGGGTAAGGAGGTATCACAAAAGTCAATTAGATAACCATAATTAATAAAATAGTCCCCAGCTATATGGAGATTAAACAACACCTTTCTAAGTAGCACATGCATAAAAGCAGAAATCTTAAGAGAGATTTAAAAGTATTTTAAACTAAATGAAAATAAAAACAAAAACAAAAACAAAAACAAAACAAAAAAAAATTAAAAAAAAAAAGAAAATAAAAACAACCTATCAAAATTTGTGAGATGCAGCAAAAGCAGGATCTAGAGGTAAATTTATAGCAATGAATGCACATTATTAGAAAAGACTGGTGCTAATAGGAATAAATGCTGATTCTAAATTATTGAAACTAATAAAAAACTCAGTGCTTATGTTAAATACATTTCTTACTTTTCAATAATGTAATAGAAATCATGCTGAAGACATTTCCTTTTATTAAACCTACAAAGAAAAAAACATAACAAAGTTGTAATATCATCATTCCTTATATACCAGGACAAACATTTAATCATTTAACCCAGTAATTCTCAAACTTAAGAGTATCACAGACTCATCACTTACTGTAAAATGAGAATCTCTGGGGTTGGTGTGTTGCCCTAACATTTCTATTTTTAAAAATCAGTTTCTTGAATGTTTCTGAAGACATCTGAATTTGAAATCTACTGATTTGCCCTTTATATTTGATGCATGTGAAAAATTGATAGAAAATCCATCAAAATGAAGACAAATTTCTTTGGACAGTTTTATTCCTCATACATTTTTAAAAACACACATTTCTAATTGCCACTAGAGACTCAGTTGTGCAGGTAAAGAGCTAGTTTAAAGATTCACATAGTTTCTAGTTACATTTCATGCAGACCTCAGACTATCATGGTACATGAAATGACAGCCTTTTTAGTAAGTTATTCATTTGACCCATTCTGTTGGCTGCTTTCAGTGTAACTTAAGAGGGACCCTAGGCACCACTGTGCTTAAATAGATACTGAAAATCTAGACCAGGCATGTCTAACCTGTGAACCAGGACAGCTTTGAATGCAGCCCAACACCAATTCTTAAAAACATTATGGGATTTTTTTGCAACCTTTTTTTTTTTCTTGTAGCTCATCAGCTATTGTTAGTGTTAGTATATTTTATGTGTGGCCCAAGACAATTCTTCCAATGTGGGCTAGGGAAGCCAAAAGGTTGGACACTGATTGGTCTAGACCATCTCCCACCCTGAACCCAAATTAGACCCCAACAGATGCCCTCCTTCATTGACAATTCTCCGGTCAGCAATACCTTGGACCCCAAAGGTCTCCTGCGGTGAATATGAAAACCTTAGGCTCACCACAAACTGAATCCAAGATATTAGGGCTGTTTTTAGGGTTCCAGGGCAGTGGGTCATGGAGTAAAGGTCTAAAATCTGTTTCTTAAACATGTTCTCCAGGTGATTCTGAAGAGTAATCAAGCTTGACAATTGCTGTCTAGACCCTTCCAGAAATAGATTGATTAAAGCTGCTTTGCATCTCATCACTGGGAGCAGTGGTACTGGGAATTGATTTTGGTAACATGTTGCTTAGAGCACTTCTCAAATTTTAATGCCCCTACTAATTTCCTGGAAATTCTGTTAACATAGAGGTTCTGACTCAGCAGGTGTGAGATGGGGCCTGAGGATCTGCATTTCTAAAGAGTTCCCAGGTGATGCCAGTGCTGTAGTCTTAGGAGCCAGCGTGTAGACCATCCCAGAAATAGGAAGCTACAGGCTGTATAAGTCAGTTAGCTTTTGTGTTTCCTGGAAAAAAAATTATGGGAAATGCAAATTTCTTGCTGAATGAAATGGCAATGCTTAAGTGTCAACCTAGCAACTGATTATTACAATTCAGTCCTCAAAAGATTATTGGAATGACCGGTGAGCAGAAGTGTGTTTTGGATGTGAGCAAGTCATTTCATAAATAGACTCAGATAGGAATCAGCCTGCCCCTACTCGCACCCCAACTCCTCACCATGGGAAAGGGATCGCAATTCATGGCTGTCTCCAGGCAGATGACACAACATCCAGTGTGCATCATGGTGAACCACTGTAAGATCAACAGAAGTCACAGTCTGCGATCCTCCGTAGGAACCACTGGTGGTTCTGCTAGGTTTGCACTAAAAAAATTTCCCATCCACAATAGTGCAGGAAACTGAGGCTTCTCTGATGTGGATATAAGCAATTCTCGGATGGAAATAAAATTGTAACTGGTTTGGGTAGGATGGTCAACAGCAGTAAGTGTTTCTCCCTCTTCTTTCTCGGAGAATGGGTTGCAGATGGAAGAAGTGAGACAGCTAATGGCGAAAGATGGAAACTAGCTTATTAAAAGGGAAGGTGGGGGAAATACGAATAATAGAGAAAGGTTCGTTTTGTTTTGTGTTTTTTTTTCCCTGTTTGTATGATTTAAATGTAATATGTGACTTGGCAAACATTCAAACAAATTTGGTTTGGACCAATTTTCAATTCAATTTGTGGACACTCATGTCAATTCAATTTTGGATTTTCTTCTGGACATGTCAGTCATTAGGCTAATGTTATCACTAGTAATTACCATTTAGTTCACCATTTGTTGTAAAATGTAAAGAGCAAGGCAGGTCAAAGGCAAATATACTTACCCTTTAACAACAATGTATTTATTGTCACAGCCCACAGCTATTTGGAGCACCTAAAATAAAGTAATTGAGGTGGTGAGTTCAGGGGTTCTGATACACATGATCTAAAATATTTATATAGCTAAAAGTAATAACATTTTAGATTTGAAATAATAAGCTTTTAAATGCACCGTTTTATTATACATGCTGCTCTGTGCTGTCTTCCTCCTTCTTTGATCACTTTTTTCTCTCATCAGCTAATTTTTAATAAAGCGCATTTTCAGGATTTACAGTGTTTAAATACAGACATTGGAATAATATGACTTAACATAAAAGTCACACAACCAATGGTTCTCAGACATTTTTTTTACCCAGGAATGAGCAATTAACCTTACTTACTTTGTTCTTTTTTCAAAATTAAATGTATTGGGGTGACATTAATAAAACTGTATAGGTTTCGAGGGTACAGTTCTGTAATCCTTCATCTATGTGTTGCCTTGTGTGTTCATCACCCAGTCAAATCTCCTTCCGTCACCATATATTTGACCCGTTTACCCTCCTCTACCTCCTCCCGAGCCTACCCTCTACTTAAACTGTTGTCTGTGTCTGTGAGTTGTTTGCTTGCTTGTGTGTTGGCTGCTTTCAGTTTCTTTGCTTCATTTCTCCCTCCCTCCTTGCGAGGCCCAAAAGTTGGGTCTTTGATTTCTGGCACAGCATCTCACTTTAGGTACCACCTTCTTCGGACCTTTTCCATCCCCAGCGAAGCACCCACTTTTTCATCTGGGCTATTGACAGCGTGTCCCATCTTCTCTTAACGCTGGCTTGAGTTGACCCCTAGGGAAGTCTTTTTATCTCTGTAACTCTCATTACTTAGCACATAGTCTGAAAACCTAGAAACATAGTAGGCACACAATACATTTCTTTTTTTGGAGAAAAGAAATGGTTAAATTTTTGAAGAGATAAGTGCAGGATAACTATGGACGTGATGGCCGTCTTCTCTCACACATTATGTCTAAACTTAGTTGTTTCCATTAATTTCAGTTTTCTTTTACACTTCATTTATCTCAAAAAATGAGTGACTTTACATTTTTTATTTTTTATATGTTTTTATAACTCACTTTAGATGGTATACTCCTGGAGGGCAGAAATCCGATCTCAGCAGTGAAACATTATAAAATGTTGCTAAGTATTAGGGGGGTGGTATTACATGAAGGTAATATGTATTATTTAGTTTTACCACCTGTGCATTATTTTTTTTAAATTTGTTTTCCAATTACAGTTGACATGCAATATTATTTTATATTAGTTTCAGGTGTACAGCATAGTGGTTAGACATTTATGCAATCTATGTAGCGATCCCCCCGATTAGTCTAGTACCCACGGGGCACAGTTGTTGCAGCATTACTGACTGTATTCCCTATGCTGTACTTTCCATCCCTGTCACTATTTTTACAACTGGAAATTTGTACCTGGACATTATTGAAGTAAGTTTTTTAAAATCTTCTACCTGCACCACTTACCTTTGGGGCTATTGGACATGTTTTTGAGTATTCACTGGGTCTAAACTGAACAAGCACAACACCCGAGCTCTCATATCTAGGAGAAACACACAGACAGGTGATTATAGACCCGTGAGCGAGGTAGGCACGACACTGCCTTTCTGTGGAGCAGATGAAAAGTCCCATGTACCCGCTGTGATTGACGCCTCCTCCCATGAGGAATTCTTGAGGCCTGGAGTGGGGTGGCGGTGACTGCTCGCTGCTTGGCTAGGGCAGCTGTACACTCACCCCCACTTCATGGCATGCCCTGTGGGGGCCGGCACAGGGTTGGCATAATGGGAAATGGAAATGACCATCTGTGAGCATTTCAACCCCCGTTTCGCTAACGCTCTCAGTCCCTGGAGGGTGGAGCTCTGCTGCTGACACCTTGTCCTGCTTCCTAAGGGTATTACAAGGCCATTGCCCCCCACAGCAGCGGTGCCTTCTCTAGCCTCTAGCGACTTTTCCTTCCTACTGGGAATGCCGGTGGCACAATAAAGAGTAGGTTGTGAGCTTAGTTTTCTGAACCACGTTATGCTGCATGATACGATCTGACTGGAATCAAAAGGGAGGTCACATAATGTCTCTCTAGCGAATGAAGTGAACGTGAATCATTTTGTGTTCAGGCAACATGGAAGGACTCAAAAATCACAGAGGAAGAAACTTTAAAATTTCCTTTGCCACCCCTGCCTTGCTAAGCTTTTTACTTTTGTAAAAAACCGGGGAAAAACCAACACAAACAAACTAACCACAAATGGATGTCATTTCCTTCCCATAGTCATTATATTTCAATATGTATTTAGAAATCATATTTTAGATATAAAATGTAATCAATGAGGATGCAAATAGCACATCTTCATATTTTTAAATCACTGTACCATATGTCATCAATTCTAAGCTACATATTTTTTCTCATTTAACAATTTTGAAATCAGGAAGCATCTTATAAACGATGCCAATTTATTCAATATGATGAAAACTTTGATTTGATAAATTCAATAATACAGTAGAGATTTGTAAAGGACACTAAAGTAAACACTGCATCTTTAATTTTCTATACAGTTTTTTTTTGGGGGGGGGGCCCAGGTAGTTCCCTGGCTGGGAATCGAACCCAAGCTGCAGCGTTGAGAGCGCCGAAGCCTAAGCCACTACACCACCAGGGAACTCCCTATAGTTTTTCTTATAGGTAGATTTTTTTTTTCCCTACTATGGCTGATCTCAAAGCTTTTGGTATTTTTTGTCAAGTCTCAGACTGACCTAAAATGTTCTGGACAATTTGATGTATATTCTACAGCAACAGAATTCTGAGTAAATATCCACAAAACCAAAATACTCAAAGAAACCCACAACATTAGAAGAATCAAGAGAAGATTGGTGGGTGAGGGAGAAAGCAGTGAATTGAACTTCTCTTGACTCTATTATGTCGAAAGCAGCATTTTCTCCCAAACCTTCCTGGCCAATCTCTACCACTTCAGTCTATTTTATTTTCTTAATAGCACTTACAACAATTTGGCACTATTTTGCTTATTTATTTGAG
This sequence comes from Lyroderma lyra, assembly GCA_004026885.1. NCBI lineage: Eukaryota > Metazoa > Chordata > Mammalia > Chiroptera > Megadermatidae > Lyroderma > Lyroderma lyra. The sequence goes on from PVJL010002658.1 coordinate 71,319, forward strand.
TACTTGCTGGTTTTATTCTCCCACTAGAGACACGTCCCATAACAGCATTACCTTATTCTCCCTGTTCACCATGTCTTTTGAACACCGATAATAGAAAGTGCTGGGTCTAGACCCGGACATTCAAACTCACTTGGAGTAGCAGCAGACTAAAGAAAAAAGGACTTCTTTCAAGAAAAATGATGCTATTTTTCCAGAAAATCTATTGAGTCCGGACATAATGATAACCATATAGGAGCCTTAGGACACCTTTCAGGTTGGCTGCCTTCCTCCACAAACTAAGTGCTTAGCTGTTACTTTACTCCAAGAGTCAAAGATGGTGTTTTTACCTGATTTCGACTCATAGTTAAACACTTCCTGGGATATTAGAGTTCTAGTTTTTGCTTAACGATGGTATGTAAAAACTTTGGAGTGGGAATGAATGAGAGAACATGTTTGAAAATACTGAATTAGGAAATAGCCCCGCTCCCCTTTGCAGTTTTTTTTAGGAGGCTTGTGATTAATTTTACATGGACACTTTTGGGGTAATATTTTTCTTACATTGGAATCATTTCGTTTTGGCAACATTCTCTTGGAATAAACGTCCAGTTCTTACGCCTTTCAAAATTATTATCAGGATAATCGATGTATTAAGATTTTGTAGTGTGGTAAAACCTTTCTTAAGGGATCTCTGTGATTAAAGCATTATACTAAGTAACATAATGCCTGGTGTGCTGGTGTTGAAACAGGGACCAAGGTTCTCAGTCTGCTTTTAACCAGCCCACTGAGCTCGGAGAAGATGTTTAACTCCTGTGGGCTCGGCCCCTTCACAGGTCAGAGGGCCTTCTCAGACCATCCTCTTTCAAGACCTTTTTAACATTATAGAAATCTTTGAATATAAACCTTAAGTTCAAATTTACTTTTCTAATTCTACCCTTGGTCAGATAACGTATTTGAGTTCTTGATTTTTCTAGACAAGTTTAATGGAGTCCTAACTGTGGGAAAATTTTCCTGAAAAGTCAGATTAACATCCTGAAAATATCCTAACATTTCTTTTTTAAAAATTTTCAATTACAGTTGACATTCAATATTATTCTGTATTAGTTTCAGGTGTATATTACAGCAGTTAGACATTTATGTAATTTATGAAGTGATCCCCCACGTTAGTCTAGTACCTACCTGGCTATACGCCAAACAACAAAGAACAAATTTTGGGGAGGGTGTGGGGTAAAGGTGGTGGGACTGTCCACTGGTGCAGCCTCTGTGAAAAGCAGTTTGGAGGTTCCTCATGTGGACATTCTCATGGGTGTGAGGTGGTGTCTCATTGTGGTTTTAATTTGCATTTCTCTGATGATTAGTGATGTTGAACGTCTTTTCAAATCTATTGGCAATCTGCCCTCTTTGGAGAAAAATGTGTCTTCAGATTCTCTACCCAGTTTTTCATTGAATTTCTAGTTTTTTTGGTGTTTGGTACTCATACGTAGTTATTGATTAATTGACCATATAGGTGTAGATTTATTTCTGGGGTTTCTATTCTGTTCCACTGATCTATGTGTCTATTTTTATGCCAGTACCATACTGTTTGATTACTATAGCCTTATAGTATAGTTTGATCGGGTATTGTGATCTCTCCAACTTAGTTCTTTTTTGTCAAGATTGTGCTGGTCTTTGTGGTTCCATCTAAATTATAGGATTATTTGTTCTAGTTCTGTGAAAAATGCCATTGATAGAAACTTCTTTGATAGAAGTTTTTGATAGAAACTTCTTTCAATCTATAGATTGCTTTGGGTAATATGGACATTTTAATGATGTTCATTCTTCCTATCCATGAGCATGGCATATGCTTCCATTTATTTGCATCTTCCTCAGTTTCTTTCTTCAGTGTTTTGTAACTTTCTGAGTACAGGTCTTTTACTTCCTTGGTTAAATTTATTCCTAGGTATTTTTTTTTCTGATGCAGTTGTAAATGGAATTGTTTTCTTAAGTTCTTCTTTTGATAATTTGTTATTGGTGTATAAAAATGCAATTGATTTCTGAATATTAATTTTATATCCTGCTACTTTACTGAATTCTTTTTTTTTTGGCGGGGGGGTAGTTCCCTGGCTGGGAATTGAACGCAGGCCGCGGCATTGAGAGCATCGAAGCCTAGCCGCTACACCACCAGGGAACCCCTACTTTACTGAATTCTTTTATCAGTTTTAATAGTTTTTTTTTTTGTGTGTGTGTGTGGAATCTTTAGGGTGCTCTTTATATAGTATCATGTCATCTGCACTTTTTTTTTCATTTTTCAATTGGATGTGTGAGAATCTTCAGATTTGTTTTTATTTAATCACAAGGAGTATTCAAACTTTTTATAAAGAATAGTAATTTCACATCTATCCAGACATTTCAAGAAATTTGAAATCTGGATATTTACAAGGATATGAGGCCATTCAAATAAAAGAATACCTATAAATTAATCACCCAAATAGCATATTTCACGTGAGTAGTTTCTTTTAAAAGTCATACTTACTGCAACTTGAAGTAATCATCTACTGCCTCATAATTTATAGTCTGAAAAAATGTTACTGTCTGAAAAAGAAGATTGAAAAGTTTATGTAAAGCAGGAAAATTGGGAATGAGGAAAATGAATACTTTCAAGACAGATTTAAATCTTACTTTAGGTAAGAAAAATAATATATTTAGCATTTAAAATTTTCTTCTTTTCTATCCCAGAAACTTCAATTACGAATACCTTACATTTACTTGGTTACATTTCTCTTTTAATTTTACATTAACATAGCTCTTTTATTTGATTGCTTCTTTCTCCCTCCTTATTTGACTTTTGTTATTGCAATATTCTTATTTTTATTTTTCATTTATATCCTGAGCACATCAAACTTCTCACTTTTTTCTGTTGTTCTACTAACCTGGTCTCTGGACCATTTTATTCTTCTTTAAGGGTTTTAGATGATTGTAGATATCATATTGTCTGTAATTTTTGAGATCTGAGGAATTATTCTTCTGAACCTTTCCTGTTGTTTCTGAGTGATTTCTAAAAATGTCCATTTGCCTTTTTGCGTATGTTCTTGCTATTTTATTCCATCTGGGGCATGTTTCATCTTAATTTTTAGCACTTCATGAGGTTTCTAGCTTCTCAGGGTAAAGCCATTTACAGAACATATATGATGTTAGAAGCAGAAAACTACATGCCCCACATTTTTAAAGTACGGTAATTATAATCCCTGTCTCCGTAAATTACTTTATGGTAGTTTTTTTCATATATATATATATATATATATATATATATATATATATATATATGTAACATATTAATATTAGTTCCTTTCCTTGCACATAGAACTAGATTTATTTTTATGTAATGACCTTTACAACCTTCAATTTTATCACAAAAGATTGTATATTTTGTGTTATACCACTTAGTTCCAGCTTATGTGTAAATAAGCCTTGTCTTAGAAATAAGACCTTTTGCTAAGACTTTTCAGAAGCACAAAGTCTTTGTTCTCATCACAACTAAATTGATCTTTCTCTAAAGATATATGAGGGTTGTCCAGAAAGTATCCAGCCATATAATATGAAAAGTGGCTGGATTTTTTTCCAGATAGCCTTCATATATATTAATTTATTTAATCTTCATAATAATCCTTTGAAATAAATACCATAATAATAATTACTAACATTACTTAGAGGAGAGAACTAAGGCACAGATTTAAAACTTGCTCAATGTCATCAGCTAGTAAATGACAGAGCTAGTATTTTATTGAAACACACACATTTTGATATTTCATTGTCCTTGGTGATTTGTATATTTTGATTGGTAACTAATATTTTGGAGGACTGAATTTCAAATGAGTAAACATACATTACACATTCAATTCTTGGAAAGAAAACCTTTGAGAGTGTATGCACATATTGGGGATAAATAATCAAAGAAAGTTTCCTTGGGCAGAAGAAAAGTATAAATCTTTTCTGGTTTGTTTTTTTTTGAAAGAGGCAGCCCCCAAACACGCATTATTCACTTTACAAGGATACTACGATACCCAGGGGACATATGAGGGCTGTCCGGAAAGTATCCAGCCGTGTGCTATAAAAAATAGAGCCATTTATGGCTGGATTTTTCCTGGAAAGCCCTCGTATACCAGTATCATACAAGTGTAATACACCTCAGCCTCTTATTGAACACTATTTTTCACTCACCACAGTGTTTGAAGATTTACTATGTTACTGTACAAGTATGCAAATCTAAATTAGCTTTAATTGTTTCAAAACCTGTTTATATCAGATTGCATTATTATTGTAATTGTGGACTAATGGAATACAGTGTAAAAAGGAAGGAGAGTTGCTGTTTCTCTGCGAACTAAGTTGCTTTAGAAAAAGCTGATGTAACAACTCACTGAAGAAATTGCTGAATCAGGTATGAGAAAGATAACAGTAAAAGACTGAAAAAAATTAACAAAAATCTAGAATTTCGGTTGTTTTAAGTGTCTTTAAGTGTTTTTTCACTCTATTTTAAAGAGACTGAAATGGGAACTCAGGGATGATACCTCATGAATAAGGTTATACGAGAGAGGAGACGAGGTACTCTTAACAAGTGGACATTTCAAAAAAGGTCTGTGGTCCTATATTATAAGTTTGACTAATGAATGTATATTGATTTATTTAAGCTAAAGTAAAATGTTTCACATATATCAGTTTCATTTTTTATGATTCTCTGCTTTAACTCCCTTTGGAAGTAACCGAAAATTCCATTCCATTGTATCAGTTAAGAGGCCCACTCTTGTATGAGTTTAAGGAAGCTTGGCTGGGCCTAGAAGAGGAAGTGTTACATAGGACAAGGGCCTCAAGGTCTGGGTGGTTCTTACTAAATACTACTGTTGCTGAACGTTAAAATGTAGCACAGTATTTTGCAGATGCAGCTGTGAACAGTGACAGGAACCAAACCAGGTTAAGTGTAGCCAAATGCAAAAAAGAAGTCAATGTATAATTAACCAAATAATGTTCGTAAGCAATGGCTAAGCCTCCTTCCGGGGAGACAGAGCCTTGTGTGTGAATCCCCTGTCTCCTTAAACTTGCTACAAAAGTAAATAAAACTACCTAATGACAATCACATCTTGTTCTTGAATAGAACACCCCAAAGCGGTGAACCCTGTGAGTTTGGTAACCAAAGTGGGGAATAAAATATATAATATTTGGGAAGACATTGTAGTTACACGTAAAACGCTTACACTGTAATATTAATTGGAAAAGAACAACATACCCAGTATACTTATACCTGTTGTGATAGAAGGTTTGCAAAGATGGCTACAATAATTCCTCCCACTCCTACATGCCTGTCCCCTGCAGTTTACATTTGTTGTTCTTCCATTAAGAGACAGAGTCTATTTTCCTATCTTGTTAATCTGGGCTGGGGTTGTGAATTGCTTTGATGAACAGAATGAGGTCAAATCTAGGTCTCAAGAGGCCTTATGCCTTCAGGTCAAGTCTGGAGGACAGAAGCTACATGAAGCAGAGACAAGTGCTCCAGCTGAGGTCCCTTATACTAACAAGCCAGTGCTTGCACCAACCACTTGACATGTGCACGAGTCCATCTTAGTTCATCCTGTTCTAGACAAGCCACCAGATAAAACCAGCTGAAATGCCCGGATACTCCCAACCCAAACTGTTGACTCATAGAATTGGTTGTTGTTTGAGACCGTGAGGTCTTGGAGCAGTGTTATACTACAGTAGATAGAACTCTACAGAAAAGCCAGGCATTGAAAAAAAAAAAAAAAAAAAGCAAACAATATAATCAACAGTCAAATAGTTGTGCATGAATGTATTTCAGGTGGCAAAGAGGACTTGGATATTAAAAGTGAAAATTGTGGCTCAGGAATTAATGGCTTATCATCTTTTTATTTATTGAAAATGCATATACAAGCTAAGCCTACAAGGGAAATCTGTTTTTAAAAGACGTTCATATTATACTTTACATTTACTAAAATCAAATTAAGAAATTTAAAAATATTAACTTACCATGGTTTTAGTGCAGTATCCTAAGGCAATTTCATACTGAATATGATCTTTCTCTTCTAATATTTTTGGGCCATACTGTTCCACAATAACATACAGACCAACATTTTCTGGATAGACTATTTGGACCCAAGCTGACAGGTTCTGTCCCTTGTCCAAAATGTAAACATAATGAGAAATATTATGATAAAATGCCATGAAGGGACAGTTTTCTTTTGCCTTGAAAGTTACACTCAGTGCTTCCAATCTCAAGGGATATTCCTGTGGCTGTATTGTGCCATTTTCAAAGACATACAGGAGATATACTTCACCAGATGTACCCTGGAAGAATGATGATTTTATTGAACTATTTATCCATAGAGGTAGCTTTATGGCATCTCTAATATTCATCTTGAAATAAAACATTATATTATTTTCCATTTGCACCAGAATATTGCCATAATAATCTGGGAAAAAGAGAGAAAAGTTTGTGTTATTCTAAGTAATCATCAATCCATGCTGTTTTATTTAAGTGCATGGTGTACCAAAATAATTTCTTTTGTAATGACTGAGAATTTATGTGCTTTGAGAAAATTAGTGTAGAGAGGCACAAGCCTGCCACTGGGTAAGTTCTCTTCTGCTTCACAGTGGAGCAGTTTTATTTTATTTTATTTTATTTTCCTGGATACCCTTCTCCTTGTATTCACTCTATCACTCTTTTATATATCACATCATTTACAGAGAAGGAAGAGCTTGAATTAGTGTATTAAATAAGAATGAGCACGGCAGGAATGGCATGTTTAGGAAGCATTGTGTTACTGAAGCCAGGTACGTAGCTAGGGAACTGACCCCTGGCTCCAGGATACAACATGAGGCACCTCCCTGGTCTCCAGCACCTGTGGCTGGAATAAAAACAAAAACCAGTTTTATCTGGCAGGACCAATACCCATGATCTGTCCTTCACCTTTAGCTAATTATAATGTCATTTACAATGTGGTTCCCAGGACTCCCATCACGCACCTGACACCATGACAATTCTGGAGAAACCAAATAAGGACAAAAGAGCAGAAAACTGAGGGTCCCACTTAGTGGGAGGAGACTGATGAGCCATGTCAACATCACATCCCCAAGTCCTGCCCTACGAGGGATAAAAACTCCTGATTGGGACTTCCCTGGGGCAACTCAGTCTCTGAGTTCACCTCCACTTGTGTCTCAGGTATGTACTTTCACTTTAATAAACTCCCCGCATTTTCCTACATCTGTTTGGCTCTTGAATTCTTTCTTGAGGGGAGATAAGAACCTGGTTACCGCTGCTCCAGGGTGAGTTCTCTTTTAGACATCCCTGTGAACCTCTGGTGACATCTCGTACTAAATTATACTCCCCCAAAATGCATATGTTGAAGCCCTAACTCCCATTGTGAGTGTATTTGGAGATAGAGTCCTTAAAGAGGTAATTAAGGTTAAATGACATCATAAGGGTGGGACCCTAATCCAATTTGACTAGTGTCCTTCTAAGAGGAGGAAGACACCAGATCTCTCCCCTTCCCCCTCTCTCTGCCAGCACACAGCAGAAAGGCCCTGTGAGAACACAGTAAGAAGGTGGCTGCCATCTCCAAGCCAGGAAGAGAGGCTTCACTAGAAACCAACCTTGATGATACCTTGATCTTGGACTTTGAGCCTCTAGAACTGTGAGAAAATAAATTGCTATCATTTCAGCCACCTAGTTTGTGGTATTTTGTTATGGCAGCTCTAGCAGAAGAATACAATAGGGATGAAGAAATGGGGGTGGGACTGACACCTCTTCAGGTTCACTGTGTTAAAGAATAAATTTCCTTCTCTTAATAGAATATGATGCTTAAGTCATACAGGTTCATAGGCAGTAAGTCCTGACCTCTTTGGTTTTATAGCCATTTATCTGTAAAAGGAACAGTTAAACTAGTTGATGTCATAGCTTTCCTTCTAGATACAGCTTCTAGGGGTACACTTTCTTGTTCACAATGGCCAAGATGTGGAGGCAGCCTGTGTGTCCATCTGTGGATGAATGAAGAAGAGGAGGTGGTACATATACACAGTGGACTCTGCTCGGCCATGGAAGGGGACGGGCTCTGGCCATCTGCTGGCGTGGATGGACCTGGAGGGTGCTGTGCTGGCTGGAGTGTGTCAGACAGAGAGAGACAGAGGCCGTGTGATTTCGCTTACACGCGGCATCTAAAGAACAGAATAAACAAATGAAACAGAAACAAACGAAACAGAAACGAACTCAGAGAGAATACTTTGATGGTTACCAAATGGGAGGGGTGTTGAGGAGGTTAGTGAAAAGGGAAAAGGGATTAAAAAGTGCAAATGTGTTGTTACCAAGTAGTCACGGGGATGGAGGGTATACAGCAGAAGGGATATAGTCAGCACTATTTTAATAACTACGTCTGGCGTCAGATGGGCAGTAGATGTATCAGGGTGATAGATGGGGGAGGGGGCAGAGTGAAAAGGGGAGGGGCGTAAGAAGTACGAATGGGCAGGTACAACATAGTCATGGGGGTGCAGAGTACAGCACAGGGGATACAGTCAGTAAGGCAACCACTATGTCTAGCGCCAGGTTAGTACCAAACTAATGGGGGGGATTACTGCATACATTATATAAATGGCTAACCACAAAAACAATAAAAAAGAAAACCCCCTGTTTGTGGTACTTTGTCACAGGAGCTCTAGGAAATTCATGCACCATCACATCACTTCCATACTGAAACTGTGCCTGTAACGTGCTTAGTTAACATCTGCTGAGTGACCAAAACGAACCTCTGAAAAAAGAACCCGCCTTTGCCATTTTGCTATGTGAGATCGTAGTTAACGTTAGTAGAACCTGATACTCATTTTTAGGTGGTAAGAGGTGCATCTTTACCTAGCAAAAGCATCAGGTATTAGTGCATTTGAAAGTGTTGCATCTTCATAAGAAATGTCTATTAAAAAATCTAGAATACTTTTTTGCAGAATGAGGACATCTTACCTATGAAAATACCATGAATAATGCTGTCATGTGATAATCTTGATAGATTTCCAAATTCTGTAGGTGTTTGTAAAACTCCAGTGTCCTTGAAATTGTGATAACAATAGTAGATCCTGTGTTTGTCATGTAGGATTACATCTGGTGCTGCTGAATGTAGGAAATGTGGAATTATAAAGCTGTCAATTGTGACATCTAATTCAAAGTCTTGTTGTGTCCAGTGTTTTGAATCTTCATTATATATCACTAGGTGAATTTTTTTAACGACATTACATGTAACGCAGTAATGTAATAACAAGGCAAGTTCCAAAGGGTGTCCTGTATAGGCAACATTGTGTATAGTCAGTGTAGCAGCTCGTGATATATTTAGAATTTTTCTCAGTCTTTCAGTAGTTGCTATCTTGACAAATTTAAGAGATGGAGAGCCAAGATAAACTTCATTTCTTGTCCAGGTTGCCATGCTGCTTATTTTTTTGGTAGCCTGTGAAAAAACTGAAAATAATTAGAAAATCTTCGATTTTAGAACAGTCTTAACAATTCCTATCTTCTAACTTGCTACATTTGAAAATAAAACATAGTAAGTACTAAGGTTTAATTTTTTTTCATGTGTTTCTGAATAATGGTTCAGGCATAGAAATACATGACATAGAAATATGTCATATTACATGTAACCATAAAAATGTGTTTTCAGTAATTTTCTTTCTTTTTTGGGGGGCTGGTAGTTCCCTGGCTGGGAATTGAACCTAGGACTGCAGCATTGAGAGCGCTGAAGCCTAGCCACTAAACCACCAGGGAACTCCCAATTTTATTCTTTTATATGCTATTTCTATCAGTACAAATAATTAATCTTAAAGCCTCAAATCCTTTTAAATCCTCAAAAAGCATCGACCTTCTCTGCTTTGACCTTGACGTTTACTAAGGTCAAGATATTAGGACTCTCCAAAAGTTAAATAATTGTTGGAATTGTAGCTTCCTTGGACATCAGATAAAGAGAAGAGAGAACTTCAGACCTTAAACAAATCAATGCTACTTTTTATGGCGCAGTGCGTTAGAGAAAAAGGCCATTCAGAGACTGCTGTGTCTAAAATTCAGTGGGTCCAATTTTGTTTAGAGCCAAGCCCCCACCCCCTCTCCTTTCCCCAGCGGTTTCTAATTCTCAGAGATTTTTATTTAAAATGTAATTTCTAGGCGTTCCCTGGTGGCATTGGCTAGGCTTCGGGGCCTTCACTGTGGCGGCCTGGGTTCGACCCCCGCTCAGGGAACCAACCAAAAAAATAAAATAAAATAAAATAAAATGTAAATTCTATGTCCATGATGGTTAAAAGGAGTCTTTAGGGGCACAGCTTGTCTCTTTAACTTTACTTAATTTACACATCTTTAGCTGATACTCAAATAGAATGTGGACAGATACCAAACTGGTAACCAAAGGGAGAGACTGTTGGGATAAAAAGTATTTTTACCAAACGAAGGTTCAGTTGAAAGTCTAAAGCCTACGCTGCTGGAAGCTCACTGTAAAACAATCCTCAAAGAGGAGACAGGCTAGGCCAAAACGATGAGCCCGTCGTTGGAGAGACCTACAGCAGAGGGCTGGGAGGAGGAATCCGCCATACACAAGATAGATGGGAATTCCAGGGAGCCCCAGCCATGGAATGAGTTCCCATTCACCCACAAACTCTTTCCCCTGGTCTTCACTCAGTGCTGGGGTGGGGAAGGCAGGGGAGCTGGGGAGGGGGGTCCCCCTGAGGCATTCTGGGCCCCTCAGACACCATTCTCAGCTCCGCTGTCTCAATGTTTTCTGTGTGGATTCTCTGCTTTTCATCCCTATGGTTTCCTTTCCTGCCTTCTTTGGATTATTTGGGAAAAAAAGCAACAAACAAACAACCTTTTTGTATTCCATTGTAATTTATCCTTTGGGTTTTTAAACTCTATTTTGTATTTTTTTAGTGGTTTCTTTAGGGGTTACAATACATGCCCTTAACTTTTCACAGCCCACATAGAATTAACACTAATATTTCAAGTGGAATGAAGAAATCTCACTACCCTGTGGGTTCCTTGACCCAACCTCATTTATGTGTAATTGTCATATTATGTAAATGTAAATTAAAAAACCCAACCAGAAAATGTTAATATGTTTTGAGTTTTGCTTTAGCTTATAGTAAATATTTTAAGGAACTCAAGGCTATAAAAATCTATTCCTGTCGTTTTAATTCATTCCTGAATTTTTAAATTTCCCGTTTCCTTTCCACATGATAAATGCCTTTATTAGGCATTTATTTCTTTTAGGGCAGGTCTGCTGGTAACAAATTCTCTTAGTTTTCCTTTATCTGAGAATGTCTTTATTTCTCCTTAATCCCTGAAAGACATTTTTCTCTGGAAACAGAATTCTAGGTTGATCGTTTTTTTTTGTTGTTGTTCTTTCTTTCTTTCCGCACTTTAACAATATTGCTTCATTGTCTTCTGTCATCTGTGGCTCCTGATAAGAAATGTGCCATCATTTGAATCATTGCTCTCTGGTACATGATGTGCTATTTTTCTCTTGGCTGCTTTCAAGTGCTTTTCCCCTTTGGTTTTCAGGAGTTTATGAATTTCTTTACAATTATCTTCTTCGAAGTTTGCTGAGCTTTATGGTTAATAAATTTGTATCTTTTGCCAAACACGGGAAGTTTTTCATCATTATTTATTTGGGTATTTTTTCCTACATTATAGACTTTCTTCTCTCTTTCTTGGACACCAATAACATGAATGTTAGACCTTTTGCTATTGTCCCACAGGTCTCCGAGTCCTGGTTCAATTTTGATAATTTTTGTCTACCATTTAGATTGGAAATTTTTCTATTGATGTAACTTCAGTCTTATTAACTGTTTCCTCTGTCATGTCATCTCCATTCTGCCATTGAGCAAATCTAGTAAACTATTACTGTGGCTATTCTGTTTACATTCTAAAATCCCTGGGTTTGATTCTTGAAATAGTGAAAAATTGTGTGTTCTTGAGGACAGTTTCTTTGGATGATATAATTTTAGGTTCACATTAACTGCATCTCACTTCTTTTAGTATTTCACTATCTTCTGACTTCTATCGATCCTAATTGTTTTATTGTCTTTATTATTTGTCTTTTCTGTGTTCATACTTTTCACGTCTCTTATCCAGCTTGAATACCCTGCAATTTCCTAAGTGAGTTTTCTTTTTTTCTATATCTGTTGGAATTGGTTCGTATTTCAGGATTGAGGCTTGATAGCTTTAAGTCTGAAAAGGTCTCAGCTCTTTCCTACTCTCTCTAATCGCTGATTTTGGAATTCTTCTTAGATGTACATTGCATCTCCTCTTTTCCATGCTCTCAGTTCTCTTACCCTGGGTTTTTTGTTTATTGCTTCATATCCCTTTTTCTCTAGTTTTTCACTTTGTTTAAGTTCTTCTTATCTAATTTATAATGCGTGAGTAATTTTTGTGGTAGCCAATCTTTTATTTAAGCTTTCCATTGAATTTTATATTTCAATGACTAGTTTTATCTAAATTTATTCCATGAAATACAATATTTTAACATTTATTATTACCATATTAAAGTTTTTTGAAATATAATTCACATATGGAACATGGACCAAAGAGGAATATACTAATATGTGCCTAAAAGATTGATCACAAAGCAGTAGTCTGTGTAATGACTACACAAATTAAGAAATAGAATATTGTCAGAGTTCCCCAAAGCTGCCCATGCTCTCTCCCAATCACTACATCCTTCTTTTCTGACTACTAACAACCACTATCTTAAATTTTTTATTTTTTTATTTTTTTATTTTAATGTGGGTGGTTCCCTGGCTGGGAATCAAACCCAGGTTGCAGTGTTGACAGTGCCCAAGCCTCAGCCACTACACCACCAGGGAAGTCCCCTATCTTAAATCTTACGGTAATGACTTCCTAGCTTTTAGTTTTACTGGTTGCCTTGCAATTTGATAGGCTCTTTTCTTCATGTTTTCCCTTAGTTTAAATCTAATAAAGACATCTTATATCTGTCAATCCCAGTGTCTGATATCTTTGCAGGAACAGTCTGCTCTTTGTAGTTTCTGCTGACTCCTATGGCATCTTGTTCCTTCATATGCTTTGCCATTTTTGAGTGTGAGCTCAATTTTGTCAGAATATCATTTGCAGAAAATTTTCAAAGCCTGACTTTAGGGTTTATTCCTCTGGAAAGGATTTGTATTTGCTTCTGCTTGGCACCAGGTTTAATGTTTTTTTTTGTTTGTTTTTATTTTTGACCCACATAGGTACTATGAATTTGGGCCCCAAAGTGCATGTGGGTTGGCTTCTGATCATAAATTCTGAAGATAGACTTTCTTGTCTTTTAAGAGTTAAAGCTGAGATAAGATTTAATTATGTTGGGAAACCTTTGAATGTTCTTATTTTACTCAAGAAATTATCAGGTACCTTTCCTTGCTCAGGTCCAAGGCTTTGTTTTCAAGTACCAGAGGTCTAAATATCTGGGATTATCAGTCCATGGCCTTTGGGTAGCTGAGGTTTTGGAATGTGCTTATCTCTGGATTAGTGCTCCAGGACATCCCCTTCCGTCTTAGAATTTCTCTTACTTCTGCCTAAATCCAGCTATATGCTCAAAAGAAGGTTTAAAATTTATGCAGCATTTTAGATGTTTTGTAATACAGTAACTTAAGGGTATCTTATCACTATATTGTCAGAAATGAAAGAGTTAATTCATCGTTAAGAACGCAAGGAGTCTTTGTTTGGGAAAAAGAATAGTTTTGACCTTTTGCCAATGTCAAGGTGAAACAAAACTCCCATAATATGACTAAATGACCCTGCATAATAATATATAAGATGCATTTTATTCTCTTTTGTTGGAGGTGCATCTCTGCAAAGAGGGCTCTGAGAAGTTAGGTCAGGAAGACAGAGCTATTTGTGATTATAAATAAAAGAACCACAGAGTTACGTATTATCACCTCTTATCTATCACTGAATTAAATGGGATGGCAACTACATCTAAATGTGTAGGTATAATACATTATTTGTAGTATTTTACTAACCTTCAATAAACTTTTGATCCAACACCATTTTCTTGATGTAATGCCAATAATTCCACTTTCGGGGAGGTTTTCCTTGAGGCCCAGTCTTCTAAATGCAGTAAAAGTTTTCATGTAAACAACACCATTTATTAGAAAAAACATTTTATCTTGGGATAGGTTCACATCAGACACACTGTGTCTTTCATCGTCAGTCAGAATGTTGGGAGGCACTCTGATTCTGGTCCAGGTACGAAATGAATCATTTGTTTGAAAGGTCTCCGTGTCGGTTACCACAACAGCGAATGAGGGGAGACAAGCCTCCCAGTGTGATATTAACTGACTCCCAGGGGGTGAAGAGAGTGGTAAAGAGCCAGGGACCTCCGGCATTGTCAAGAAAGGAAAAGTCAGCAGGAAAAGAAAACCTTCGATAAAGCAATCTTGAAAAACCACTTTATTTCCTCTGATTTCCTTTATCGCGTCATCTATCGTCATTGGTAGTGAGATGTGCCAAGTCCTAAGAAGAGAAAAAGAGAAAATGTATGAATAAAATGGTCTCTTCTCGTCTCTCATCTCTCTTGTACAGTGCTGGCATTTATCATCGTTAATTTTAAAACAAATTTTTATCAACCTAAATCTGGGTGATATAAATTAAACAGTTTTAAAATGCTACCACTGTCCCATTTCTCCCCATTCTACACTCTTGTTCCCAAAGGAAAACAATCTTGGCTCTTAATGCTCTTCTTCAATGTGTCTTCATATTCTCAAATAAGTGTTCTTATACGGTTCTCTTAATACATAATTTTTATAGATGATCTATTGGCTTCTTAGAGGACATAAAAAGATGTATCTCTCATGAAGTATACCTACTGGTACATCTTTTCTCTCAAATTAATGTTTTTTATAGGAACAATATTTTCTAATCCCAGGTAGGTGGTATTTTATGGCATTCAGGGCAATGTGTTCTAAATGGACCTCTCAGATTCTCTACATATGCATATATATTCTTCATATTTTAACAATGATCAATAATTTAATAATTTTACTATTAACTTATCATGAATGTGAAAGAGTATATGCCACAGACACACAGTTTAAAGAATCATATAATACTAAGATGAACACCTGTGTACTAGTCACCCAGATAAAAAATCAGAATGTTACCAATACCTTGGAAGTTTCCTGTGTGCCCCTCCCTTCCTCTTCTCCCTCTCCTGCTTACAGGTAATCACTGGCCTGATTTTGTGTTTGCATTTGTGTTCACATTCCTATGCTTTAAAAAACTAGTTTGGGGGTGGGGGGGTTCCCTGGTGGTGCAGTGGCTAGGCTTCGGCGTTGAACGCCATGGCTTGGGTTTAATTCCCAGCCAGGGAATTACCCCCCTACAAAAACAAAACAAAACAAAAACTAGTTTTGCCCCATGGCTTGCTAAACAATGAAGAATGCAAGGAGAAACAGAAAGCTCCATTAGTATGGTTGGAGACTTCAAAACCTCTCCTACAGAAACGGACAGATCCAGTGGGTAGAAATCAGTAAGGACATAGTTGAACTGCACAGCACCATCAATCAACCATATCTAATTGACATTTAAAGGATACTTCACCCAACAACTGCAGAGTACACATTCTTCTCAAACTTGCATGGAACAGTCACCAAGATCCACCATATCCTGGCTCATAAAACATACCTTAAGGAATTTTTAAAAAATGGAAATCATGCAAGATATGCTCTCAAAACACAATATAATTTAACTAGAAGTCAATAACAGAAAGGGAGCTGGAAGAAAAATCCCATTCCCCAAGTATCTGGAGATCAAACAGCACACTGCCAAATAACACATTAGTCAGAGAAGAAATCTCACGTGAAAATTGAAAATAGTTCAAATGAAATAAAAATGAAAATACTACTTACCAAAATTTGGGGGAATGAAGTGAAAGCAGTGCTCAGGGAAATGTGTAGCATAAACTGCATAGGTTAGAAAGAAGAAAGATCTGAAAACCAATGATCTAAGCATCCACCTTAGGAAACTAGAGAAAGAAAAGCAATGTTAAAGGAAGAAGAAGAAAAAATAATAAAAATTAGAGCAGAAGTCAATAAAGTGAAAACAGAAAAACAATGGAGCAAAGCATTAAGACCAAAAGCTGGTTCTTTGAAAAGGTCAATAAAATTGATAAACTTTCTAGGTGGGCTAAGAATAAAAGAGAAAGGACACAATATACTCATCAGAAATGAAAGCAAGGCCATCACGACGGATCTCATGGAAGTGAAAGGATAATAAAAGAATACTATGAACAATTCAATGCCCATGAATTTGATAACTGCGATGAAATGGACCAATTGAAAGACACAATCTACCAAAATTCACATAAGGAGAAATAGATAATATGAATAGGAATATATCTGTTAAAGAAATTGGAAAAATAATTAATAACCTTCCAAAAGAAAAAGCACCAGGCCCAGATGGATTCACTGGTGAGTTCTAACATTTAAGGAACAAATATGCCAATTCTCTACAATCTCTTCCAGAAAATAGAAGCAGAGGGAATGCTGACCAACTCATTTTATGAAACCAAACCAGATAAACATACTACAAGTAAAGCTACAGGGCTTTTGAATCCAACTATGTGTAAAAATAATTAAATACTGTGACCACATGGGACTCATTCCAGCTATGCAAGTCTGGTTTGACATTTTACAAAATCAATTAACGTAATCCATCCATCAGCAGATTAAGGAAGAAAAAGCATATTAATAGGTGCAGAGAAAGCATTTGACAAAATCTAACACACTTTCATAATAAAAACTCTCAGCAAACTGGCAACAGAGGGGAACTTCCCCAACTTGATAAAGGAGCATCTATAAAAACAAAACAAAACAAACAAACAAACACACAAAACTTAATAGTGAGAAACTAGTTAACTTTTCTCCAAGAAGAGGAGCAAGGCAAAGATGTCTCCTCTTGCCACACCTATACAACATCATACTGCAAGTGCTAGCTAACACAGACAGGAAAATAAAATAAAAGGTGTACAGGGTTGGAAAGGAAGTAATAAGATGTTCTTTGTTTGCAGACGATGTGATTATCTATGCAGAAAATCCCAAAAAACAGACAAAAAAAAAATCCTGGAACTAATAAGCAATTATAGCAAGGTTTCTGGATATAAGGTTAATAGACAAAAGTCAGTTCCCATGCTTTAAACAACTAGTTTACTGCACACATGTATAATTACTTAGTTTTTCAAGTTTCTGTACTTTATAAAAATGGAACTATACTCTATTTTTCTTTCATGACTCACTTTTTCATTCAGTATTATGTTTGTGAAATTATTTTACATTGATTTGTGTTGCTGCATTTGAGTCATTTTTTACTGCTGTGTAATGTATGTATTCTACAGCATGATTATATCACAGAATAGTTATCCATCTATGAATAAAAATGAAGAGTTTTGATTATTTGCTATTAGAAATAAGGCTGCTATAAATACACTTTTACACATCTCTTGGTGCACCTGTGCCTGGGTTTCTCTAGGGTATATACTGATATTAAAACACTAAACCATTGGTATGTGCAGCTTCAACTTTGCCTGATAATGTAAAATTATCTTTCAAATTGGTTGTGCCAATTTACACTTTTACTAGCAATGTAAGTAAGTGTCCCCATTGTTGCATGCTGCTATGTTTCTCCCCCAAATTTGTATGTTGACATCCTAATGCCCAATGTGATAGTATTAGCAGGTAGGGTCTTAAGGAGGTGCTTCAGTCGTGCAAGTGGAGGCCTCATGAATGGGATTCATACTTTTATAAAACAGGCCTGAGAGCTCCCTCGCCCTTTCTACCATTGAGGACACAGGTCTGCCACCCAGAAAGAGGACCCTCACCCAGCCACACCAGCACACTGATCTCAGCCTGCCAGTCTCCAGAACTGTGAGAAAAGAAATTTCTGTTGCTCATAAGCCACCCAGTTAATAATATTTTGCCATGGCACTTGAACAGACTGAGAGATTTTTGCCAACAACCTTCTAAAACATTAATATATTTATCAATCTGGTGTGTGTAAAATGGACCTCGTGGGGCGATTAATATTTTTCTTCGATTACTGATAAGGTTGAACATCATTTCATATACTTACTGATCAGCTGAGTTTATCAAACCTTTACCTTATCAAACCTTTATCCTTTTATTATAAAAATTATTTCCAATCCTGAGGCAATAAAGATATTCTCTATCTTTTTCTAATTTTCTTTTTAATTTTAACCTTGCATTTGTATGTTTTCTGAGGTTATTATATTATTAGTGAGATTATTTTTTATATATGATATAAGATAAGGAACAATTTCATGTTTAAGTAAAACTTTATTCTGTCTCTATTGAAATGACCTGGAGTTTTATTCCTTTAATCTATTTATGTGGTGAATTACATGAAAACATTTAAAAACATCATACTAACCTTGCCCTTCTGGTATAAGCCAACCTGATCATATGCTGTATCTTTTTTCATGTTGCTAGATTTAGTTTGATAAAATTTTGTTCAGGATTTTGCATTTTGGTTCATGAATGAGATTAGCCTATAGTTTTCTTTCTTTGTATATTCCCTTTCCTGAATTTGGGTATGCTAACTTCATTTTGCTGCTTAGGATTGGAATTATCTGTTCATGCTAGTACTCTCTTCCCTACCTTCCAAACTTTCATAAAAAATACTTTTATAAAATCGGCAGGAATATCAATGTTTCAAAAATACGTTCTCTCTCGGAGTGGCACCCTTCCCTCTATGAGCTGAACTTCTTTCCATCTCTGAGGATGCATCTGCCTTCTCAGATCTCTGTTGGAAGGCCCTTGGATATGCTGCCCTTTTGTTTGGAATGCTTCCCCGATTGGTCTTTATTTCTTGTCAATAATGCAGATGTCACGTCTTAGGACAATCTTCCCTGATTCCCTCCAAACCTTAGTTGGGGCACCCTCTATGTCTTCCCCTTCACCCCTGGCTCACCTCTATTGTAACATTTACTTGTTTCCTTGTCTCCCCACTAACTGTAAGATCATTGAGCGTGGGAATTCTATCTTTCAGGTATAGGCACCTTGACCTGTGCCTAGGTGCTCAATAGATTAAGAATGGCTGCAGAAACCCCATGACAACCTACTAACTTTAACAGTGACAGATTTTACTTCCTATGTGGGATTTGTTGGGGGTGTGTGTGTGTGCACACGCACGTACACACCCTGATGGTGGTAATGATTGTGACATCAGTCACATCATGGTGCTTCATTTTCATGAACCACAGGAAACATTTAAGATTTGCCCCTCTCCTGAATAAGGCTCTTCAGTTGAGGTTGAGCTATTAATACAAAATGTCAAACTATGATCCAGGAGTCTGATTGGCATTTTCTGAGTTGGTAACTAGTTCTCATTATCACACTTGTTTTTTTAGTGTGTGTGTTTCATAAAAGAAGCTGCTTGGAAATTCCACCAGGGTTTTAGAACCTCTTTTACTTTAAGTTCCTGATAGTTATTTTACTGAATTTTAAAGGGGAATTTTATATTTGAAATTCAAAAATTAAATTACCCATTCCTCATTTTTCTATGTGGAAAATAAACTTTTCTCTTCGAAAATGTATGTATGACAGGCTCCTGTCCCAAAGTGGCCAATTGCTTGCTAAGTATAATGGAATTCTGTAAAAAAATCCAAAAAACAAAAAATTCTTTTTATTCTTTTGGCAGTCAAAATTATTCAGAAATTACATCATGATATACTGATTTATTATTTTAGTTAAGATATCATATACATTTATAAATTTACATTTTCAAGATTCAGTTTTTTTTCCCTACCATTTGGCCTTATCCCCATTAGAACTCTATGAATTATCAGTAAGTCGTAAAACAGTTTCTAACATGTTGAAAATACTATGTATAGTCAGAATCCTGAATGAACTGAAACTATGAGGACCCTTAAATCAATACCGCGAGTTGTAATAGCAATGAAATACATAATGGAGTTTCTAAAACTAATTTGTTAGAATTATTTCTATATGAGCCTGTATTCAAACCAGCATACTCTTTCAAGGTAGGTTTCAAATGGTATCTTGAAGCTTTAACAAAAATTTTCTTAGTATATAGATAAATATGACACACTCACTCTTTTTCTCACGAGATTTAAGGAGAAGTAGAGTTGACTGGAATTATCCTTAAGAAAGTATTTGTGAAACAGAGGAAATAGTTTCATTATGGGGATTCCCTAGAATTACAGAACCAGACAATGAGGGCCAGTCTAGAAGTCCATAGCTCCCTTCTCCCTAACCATCCAACGATGCTCCTTTTAATTTCCTAGAAACACGTCAAACACACACAAAGGAGCCTTTGAGATTGCTATGATGAGTGTCAGTAGAGGTGCAGTCAGTGAGACTATGGGATTGTCTAGTAGGATGATTTAACCTACATTTGAGAGCAGAAATGGGGGTCAGGGAAGGCCTTCCTGATGAATACATGTTTAATGATTTTGATAGAGAAGAATAGGTTTGCCTGATAAAGAACAAAAATAATATATATTCCAATTTTGTTCCTGAAAAATCTTATTCACTATTCAGAATTTCAAATATAAGTATCTTCCATGTAACTGCCAAAGAAAAGAGTAAATGCAACATACTTAATATAGCTTGGATTAGATGACAATAAAATATAACAAGCAACATATACAAGATGATAGAAAAAAGAACAAGCCAAGAACAAGTTAGGACAATCAGGTGAAGCAGCTAAAAAAACATACGTGTTTTGGTTTGGTTTTTTTTTTTTTTTTTTCACTAAGAGGGTAGTTCATGGTCATTAAAAACAATTTTATAAATACAGAAAAAAATCACCACATAGAAATTATCAAAAATATAAAAACCACATTTATTTTCTTAGGATTTACCAAATATAGGTAATAACTGTTACCTATTCATGCTATATAACCAGAAGCGTATATATTCCATTGAGTAAATGATCATCTTTAACTTGACATAACAAACCCCCGTTGGACACCTAGGCAGTTTTATTCACTACGGTAAATTTGACTGCCACAGACATCATCAGATCGATAGTCTTCCCACAGCTAGGACTATTTCTCTTTTGATTAGATTCTTGGAAGTGTGATTACTAGTCCAAAGGTTATGAATACTTTAAAATTTCTTGATGTATGTTAACAAAATGATTTCTAAAAGGACTCTGACAATTCACTTTATTACTAATAGTTTCTAACAGAAAACATTTCACTATGCTAGTGCCAAATTTTGTACTATTATTTTTTAAAGTACTTTTCTAGTTGCAAAATCAATATAAGGTTATACATGTTATATCTAATAAATACCTTTTTCTTTGACTGAGCTGAATTTTCAGCAGCATTTGATAAATTGGACTAATCTCCCTCCCCTTTTAAAACACTCTCTTGTCCATGTTACCCTTCCCTCCTGCTCTGTTGGATATCCCCAGAGTGTGGCCCTGGACTCTCCACCTGGTATTCTTCTCATAGGACATTCTCTTCCTTAGGTAATCTCAGCCAGTCACATGGCTCCAAGTATCTTCCAATTCCTACACAACTCCTCAAATTGTAGAGCCCAGACCTCAAATGTTATATCTAGTTCAAGATTCATGTGTCTGATTAGATTCTTAACCTTGACATTTGGTTGTCTGTATGCCCCAAACTGAAGTGCGGCCTCTCAAATGTGTATTTATATTTGTTGTATGAATAAAGATGAAAAAAGATCTCCCCACCCAGAGGAGTGCACAGCTCTCTCACAACATAGCTGTGAGAGGAGCATTTCTGACAGAATGAACAATAGTTAGAAAGGCCCTGTGGGGGGAAAGGATTATCAGGATTGAGAAATTGAAAAGAAGATAATGACGGAAGTGTAGTCAGAAAGGGGAGGAACTAGCACAGGAAAAGTTTACAGAAATATAGTCAGGGGTCACATCAGGCTAAGCATCGCAGATTTTTGAAAATAGTTTGGATTTTATTCTTAGTACATTGGAGGAATGTTGAAGGAGTTTTAGAATATAATTTTAACCATTGTACCTTGAAATCATTTAACTCATATTGAGTCAGCTTTCCCCAATGACAATAGCTTACATAACCTTAGGGCATTGTCAAGACCAGGAATTGATGTTGATATAACACAACCTTATTAAGATGTCACCATTTTTTTTTTTTTACAGACACTCTTTTTTTTCGTATAGTTCTGTGCAATTTTATCACATGTGTACATTCATGGAACCATCACCATAATCTTAATATATAAGTGTTTCATCACAAAGAAGAAGCTCCCTTCTGTTACTCCTTAAGAGTTAAAACTGCCCACCAACCCTAACTTCTCTTCCAAATACTAAAATGTTGTCATTTCAAAAAAGTTATATAAATGTAATCATACAGTATTTAACACTTTAAAATGGGTGTTTGAACTCAGCATTCATCCAAGTTGCTGGTTGTATCAATAGTTCATTCCTTAAACACAAGAGCTAAAACTAAAATATTTAGAAGAAAACAGGAAAAGCTTCATAACGTTGGATTTAGCAATGATTTCTCAGTTATAACTCCAAAGACATAGGCAACAGAAGAAAAAAACAGACAAATTAGACTGGATCAAAATTATAAACTTTTAAAAGTAAAAGCAGAGCAAATATTACCCTGAAATTCAGAATCATGGTTAGTTACTACCTCTAGGGGCAAGGAAAGAATTATGTCCATATAAGCACGTCTGGGGTGGAGGGAGAAATTATGTTCATGCAGGTGGGACATTTGGGGACCTTCTGCACTATCGTTAGTGGTTGTTTCTTGAGAGTGGTTATATGGCTATTTACTTTATTATTCATTAAGCTGTGTACTTAGCTTTTATGCTTTTTTCTTTATGGTGCAATTCACAGTTAAAATGATAATAAAGGGGGAAAAACCTCAAAGATAATAAAGCTCAGAATCTGTTAATATCTTTAAAGCAAATTGTACAAATAAGTTATCCTGTGTACCCCATCCCTGAGCCACACCCCACTGTTGGTCCTCTTTTCCCTAATGTTAGGGTTGGGAACAGGGAGTTAATATGATGAGAGACAGGGATGGGCTGAGGTTCAAAGATGAAATAAAATAGAGGAATGTGTTAAAGATAAGAGATTATTTAGAGTTCAAAGTCAGGGATGGTTAAGGAAGAGAATGAAGAAGGAAGAGTCAGGATAGAATTATGATTTGGTTGTCTGTTAGGCACATTGTTACACTTTGGCTGACAGAGACCCACACAGACAATTTACATTTTGTCAGAACAATTTGGCTGATGATTTATCCAAACAGTGCATGAAAACAATCCCCCCAAGTATTTGTGTGAAAAAAGTCCTGATTTGGTCATGGTAGACATCATGGAGGCAGCAATACCTGACTTGAGACCCAAAACGTGGGTAGATGAAGACAGGGACTGAGCAGAGTATGAGTCTTGGTGCTGGAGACAAGGACAAGTGGAGTGCCCAGGCCACACAAGAGGGGCAGAGAGAGAATATCAGGGCTTTGTGCCATGTTAACAGTCCAAGAGTCAAGTCTCTGCTGTTTGCAATGGAGAGCCATAGAAAGGTTTGAAGGAAATGGCATGGTCATAAATACACATGGAAATGAAAAAGAACAAAAAAAGCAGAGTACGGAGTTCCCTGGTGGTGTAGTGGCTAAGGCTTTGGCACTGTCAACGCTGCGGCCTGGTTTTGATTCCCAGCCAGGGAGCTACGCACATTTAAAAAAAAAAAAAAAAAAAAAAAAAAAAAAAAAGCAAAGTACTAGGTATGCATGGACCCAATGTGCATTTTTTTCACTGAAGAAGATTAGAAATTAAATAATGGTAATACTGAAAGTATTTAATTACCGTTAATTTATTTTATTCACTCTAAAGTCGATGGCCAAATAAAACAATTAGTCGATTGGTTGTCATTCTGATTGATCAGTCCACCTCTTATGAATTTCATTATCATTAGTCATGATAACACACTATTAAAAAATCAGATGGATCTTGACTCATTAACATGGAAATTGTCCCATAAGAAACTAAAACTGCTCATTTTATACTTCTCTTCAGTAGATATTAATTGTAACAGAAGACAGAAAACTTTTGAAAGAGGTAAATGTATAACAACTGAAGAAATAATTGCATTGCACCTGTAGCAAATTCATTAGTCTCTAAGTGGTGGATTCAATAAGATACCGGACAGATTTTTGAAAGATGACTTCAAAATAGATACTCAAAGAACACTTGTAAAGCATTTTAAAGGTCAGCCTCTTCGTGAATAATGAGGTTCATAGAAAATTCAGAGCATGTTCAGTAAAGAATGCTAAGGAAAGAATTATAATTGTAGAGATAGAGCACAAATTCAAAATCACTATAATAGGTAAACTAAATTTAACAGATAATTAAAATGTACAAGTATTTAGTTGTGGGCCACTTAAAATAAATTCTTCACAGCCCTTAAAAAAGAAATGTAATATATTATTTTATCTATGATAGTAGTCTTTCCACCTACTAGTGAAGGTTCACTTGCAGTCCACTTCAGCTCATTTGGGTCTGCATTTTCTGGATCAAATACCCATAGAATGACAACCTACAAAATAAAATGCGTTTGTATTCCTTTACATTTTGGACAAACTTCATTTTTAGTTGTGGCAAAACATAACCATAAAAATGCTTTCATTTATCTTTAACAATTTGATTATTCCCATTTTTAAAAATCTTCTAACTTGTTACTGAATTTTTATTTTAGATGCTTATTTTTTTCATTTCAAGACATTTTAATGGGATGTTTTAAAATTTCTGAATGTTGTGTAATTACGAATTATCATTGCTCCTGTTTTTTGTTGTTGTTTCTACTATTCTTTCTTTTATATCTTTCATTATCTCTTTGACTGTTTTAAGTTTGGTTTTCACCTTTAGTTTTGAATAGCATGAACTTTCTCCATGTTTAAATGTGTGTCTGTTTGTTTTTTGGGGGGGCTTACACCTTTTATTTGAGGATATTTTCAGAGGGTTTGTTTTCAATGAGAATCCTGTATACTCTTGGTTACGGAAATGGTTTTTGCAGTCACCTCTGCCGGGCCTTAGGTGTTTCACTGCTTGCCTGTTTGTGCTTAGTACTGTGCTCTAGGTTCCCCATCCTCTGGACTTGGATACCCACCTGAAACTTGGGGTCGTAACTCACTGTCCACTTATAGCCCCCAAATGATGTGTGGTTTCTTTGCAGTCCCTCTAAGCCAGTGGAGCTTTACTAGTTGCCATTTTACCGACCTTTTATAAATTCTAGAGTCTTGCGGAGAGATTAGCTTCAGCTCCCTCTCCTCCCACAGGTTGTTGTAGGCTTCACTTTCATCTGCATACACACAGGAAAACCTCACCTCTCGTCTACTAGGGATTATATTCTGTCTAGTCCCTTAGTTCAAAATTCAATCATATAACTTTGGCTTTCAGTTCTTTAATTACTTCTGAGAAAAAGAAAATTCTTTTACTTGCTTTTAAATTCTATTCACACACATGCACTATATTAATGTAAAAATCTGCACTAGCATTACATACACACACACACATTTTCTAAAGGCATTTCTGTATGTTTTGAGTGAGATGGAGGTTATTTGGCCTTATTCGGGTCTGTGTCTATATATATTCTATTTCTAGAAATTTCCTCTTATTTTCAATGTCAAAATTCCTTATCCACAAATAATACTCTTTCTTGCTTTATGGCATGGTTGTAGATATAGCCTTAATTAAAAATTCTATAATGTCAATTGGATTTGGAATAGGAGTACACATAGACACATGGGCTTATTCAATCATCTTGATCCAATATAGGAATTTTATTTATTACATTTTTAACTTCCTCTTTTTTCTAGTAAATCAGTGCTCCTAGAAAATTAAAATATCTATAGGGTTTTAATTTCCAAATATTATCACCTTACTTCAATTTAAAAAGTTTTTAATATTCCTCTCATCTTTCTAATTATCTTTTAATCCAGGTATTAAACACTTCTAATCTCAAGGTCACCTCAAAGTCTAAAATTTTTTAGAATTCCACAGGGCTTTTTAGTTTTATGTGGGTTAGATCTATCAATATTTACCATGTAATCAATTAAAATTGAGAACATTTCAAGATATTTATTTTAAAAACTCTGATAAACCCAGTATATATTAACACAACATATTTTTATGAAAAAAATGACTATTTTCCAAAACAAACAAAAAAATACTGAGAAGAATGGTTGTTTTACATTACAAAATCTTTTAAATGTCTGGCTTTAAGAAAGACAGCTAGGTTATCACCTGTGCTCCTGCATTTAAGCTGTTGGTATATGTTGTTTTGGTGGAAGAACACACAGGGGGAGAATCTACCTCCATACAGATGTGAGGGTGCCAAGGGGTAGATATGATTAACCTCCTGACAAAGTCTAAGGAGCCCCACGGGTTCTCAGATACACCTTGAGTACCACTGCTCTAAGCAAATTTTGTTGATAAATTAGTTTGGAAAAATTCCTCTTCTTGTAAATATGGGAGATAAGAGGGAAATAACACAGTTGCACTACATATACAAAATTAAAAAAATTGTTTTACCTGGGTTAAATTGTGAAAGAAATTTCTGTTGGGAAAAAGAATCATATTTCAGTAAACAGCATGCTAAATATTAGTGTGAACTTGCTACTTTCAATATGCATAGCTCTAAATCTTGGAATAGTCTCTTTCTATTCCGTTACAGATAAATGGTGAAATGCTCAATGTAAAAAAGCCACATGCCTATAATTAAATATATAATGACTGGCTCCCATGTGTCATCACACAAGGCTTGAGGGGTTTCAATCTGCATGCTTCCTTACCACTATTGCAAGTTCAAAAAGGCAAAGATACACGATTAATCTTTTTTTGTTTGTTTGTTTGTTTGTTTTGTTTTTGTTTTTTTGTTTTATGGTAGGTGGGTAGCTCCCTGACTGGGAATCGAACCCAGGCCGCAGTGCCGACAGTGCCAGCACCGAAGCCTTAAGCCTCTACACCATCAGGGAACTCCCTAATCTTAAAATATTTGACATTACCTTCCCACACAAAAAAGTCTATAGTGTTATACGTTGTCATTTATGTCAAAAACAAATTCATCAATTAGCACAGCAAATTCTTCACTCACCAGCTTTTCGATGTAAATTTTACTAAAGGACAACATTCATTTGTATGTTTTGTAAGAAAGTGATTTATTTTTAAAGATATCTGTATTTTTAAATTATATAATCTCTAAAAGTCAAGCCTTAGGACTATGTTCTTTCATTGGCCGCACAGTGCCAATACATTATTAGCTATAAAAGAAAATGAAAGCATAGTAGGAATCAGTAAATGTGTCCTCAGTGAGTTTCTGAGACCACACAATGAATATACTATTTCACACGTTCCATCTGATATGCGAGTAAGCTACTAAAATTCAATACTGTGAATCTTGATAGGCAAATGTGCCCAAAGTTCATAAAGTACGAGGTTCATCAAAAAGATCCCAGCCCTGGCCACACAGTGGGGGTAACGATTCCCAGCGACTGGCACTGCAGCGAACTCAGCAGCTTTTGCCACTGAAGAAACCAATGGTCAGCGCAGCCACCACAGGTCCCCTGTAGATGTCACTGGTTTTCATCCCACTGGTTTCTGCTTTTGCAGATGCCAAGTGTCTGAGTCCCTTCCCACTTCCCCATCCCTACCACTGATGGAGAACGGGATCCCCACAAGCAGCTGGCCCCAGCTGTGGGGTGCAAGATGCCAACCTAGAACCCCATGGCTGATCCTGCCACCACATGGGCACACTCCTCCAGCTGTGCACCTGCATGCCCCTGGTCCATCTCCCATTACTGGCCTCCTGTGTGCTCCTGAGGTGAGACCCTGCAGTCATGGGAGTGCACCTCAATAGTCAAGGCCACCACTGTTGTTTGTGGGCCTGGCTCTGACCCAGTTTGCACTGCTGAACTTCCCTGCATCTAGCTATTCCTGTTAAGCACTTGCACCCCATCAGCACAAGTCCCCTCACTGGCCTCCATTGCCATACCCGCAGCCATGGTGAGACCCTGCAACCCCAGGAGTGCATCCCAATGGCCAGGGTCTCCTCAGCTGCTGGTGTGCCTGCAGTTGACCTGGCCTTCCCTACTGGCCCTGGCCTCACCACTTGGTATGTGTCTGCAATTCTCCCTGCCAGTACAATAGGTACCTATAACTGGTGTGTGCACAATACTGGCTTGGGCCAACGCCTGCTCTGGTCTCTAGCCACTGGACCTGGAGGCACAACTGAGAACCCTAACAGCCCTCACAGTCACTGTGGACACTCCCACAGCCCTCACCAAAAATCATGCGGTTGTCCATGTTGTGGACCCCAGTGGCCTATGCCAACAAGACATCACATCATCCTGGATACAGCGCCACCAAAGGCCCCTGTACTTGGTTCCCTACACCAGTAGACATGGTGTCACAGCATGCTTCAGTATGCCCCCACATACAGATGAAGGCCTTTCTTAGTGAAACGAGTCTATAAAGTCCGGAAGAGGTAACTGTTTCTTCAAATGTGCAGACCCCCACACAAGGCTACAGGGACCATGAAGTACCCAGGAAACATGGCACACCAAAAGAATAGAATAAACGTCCAGTAACAGACCCCAAAGAAACGGAGACATAGGAATAGCCTGACAATTCAAAATAATGGATCCACAGATGCTCAGATAGCTCCAAGAGAACAAAGACAAAGAATTTAACAAAATCAGGAAACCAATACAAGAATAGAATGGGAACTTCAACAGAGGAAAAAAAAAATAACACAAAAAAGCAACAAGCCAAAATTTTGGAGCTGAGGAATATAATGACTGTACTGAAGGATTTACAAGCGTGCTTCAAGATTACACTAGATCAAGGAGAAGAAACCGTACATGAACTCAAAGACAGATCATTTGAAATGATCCATTCAGAAGAGAAAAAAGGGAAAGAGAATTTTAAAAAGTGACAAAAGCCAATGGGGCTTCTGGGACACCATTAAGAGAAAGAAAAACCTACATGTCACTGGACACCCACAAGGAGAAGAGAGGTGGACAGGGGCAGACACATTGATGGGTGAAGGAAAGCTTATATGGAAATTATAACATAGAAAATCCATTTATCGTTCATTTAAACTTAAAGCTGAATAACCTAAAAAGCATTTATGACCTTTGTATTCAATATTGCATTACTTACATAAATTTATAATACCACAGAAAGCAATTACGAGAACGGTCCACAGATAAATAGCGTTCTTCTTCGGAATCCTGAAATAAATAGCAAAAGAAACTATGGTCTATTACCTTTTAAATAAATACAAATTTGGATACAGGCATAAAAGTCCCAGAGAAACTATGTTATCTAAGATTAGAGAAAATATAATAAATAAATATCAGAATAGAACTAATACATTTTCTTGTAATACTAGTTTAATTCTTTAGATCCTCTTTGTACTTGAGAATTTACTATCACGAGTGACAAATTTGGATGACTTACTGTTTTTAATATATTTTTCTTTGTGAAATAAAAATATATATGTCTTTGTCCCCCACTTCTGCTAATATTTTGTCTTTAACTTCAGTTCCTGAAACAGAGCTTCTAAAACTCTTGCAATTTCCTGAGTGGTAGGAGTGTCTAACACAGAGCTCCTAAATCACTTTTGTTCTAATGAGGTGACTCTCAGTGCGCTCCTGGATGGGAACTGCTCACTAGAAATACCAAGCCATGATTAGAAGCTTGCAACTTTCAGCTCAACTTTCCATCCTCAGGAGAGGGGCAAGGGGCTGAAAAATGAGTAATCGATCATGCCTGTTAATAAAGTCTCCATAAAGAACTAAAGTATGGGGTTCCAGAGCTTCCAGGTTGGTTGACACATCCATATGCAGGCAGGGTGATGCACCCCAACCCTACAGGGACAGAAGCTCCTGTGCTCAGGATCTTTCTAGACCTTGCCCTATGTACCACTTCATCGGTCTGTTCATCTGTACCCATTATCATAACCTTTAGTATAACTTGTATATGTGTTTCTCTGAGTTCTGCAAGCTATTCTAGCGAATTACTGAACCTGAGGAAAAGACTGTGGGAACCTGGATTTATAGCCAGTCAGTCAGAAGTACATACAGGTGACAATATAGGACTTGCAACTGACGTCTGAAGTGGGGGCAGTCTTGTGGGACTGAGCCCTTCACTGTGGGATGTGATGTTAAGCTCATGAAGACAGTGCCAGAACTTTGAATTGCAGGACAGTCAATTCCTACAAGTGGATGTTGGAGAACCGGTCAGTGTAGAACACCCTGCTCCTCAAAAATCTGATCATAGACGTGTTCTCTGTGAGTGCACAGATAGTCTTTCTCACTGAAATACAATTCGAGTAATTTCGTTTAATTGTTCTCAACCAGAGGTGATTTTGCTCGCCAGGGAACATTTGGCAATGTCTGGAGATGTTTTTGATGTAACTGTCACTTTTGAGTGTTTTTCAAAAGTCACACGTACCTCCTTAAAGCTTGCAAGATTGGATGACACTATATGTAAATGACAAGCTAGACCTATATATGCAGGCACTTCTGTGTACGTAGTCTTCACATAACATTACATGTTTACATGGGCTTTTAACGTACAACAAAAGGTTGAAGAATCCTCTACTTCCTCAGGAATGGTGTTCATGAAACTTAAAAAGGCAAATTCAAATATTTCTTAATCTATAAGGGTTGAAACATGAGTTAATATTCACCTAGCCTTTCCCACATCACTCTACTTCTTCCCCGAAAATAAAGATTATAAATGAAAAAGAAAGCATAGGCTCCCAAATAAAGGCAGAATTTGTCACATGGAGTTTCTATAGCAGTGGCTTTGGATATTTGAGTGGGAATATCAGGTGTGAGGTGTGTGGCCAGTACTTTGTTACTAATTAATAAAATGTCAATGTTTTTAAATGCTTTCCTTTTTTTTTTTTTTTTTTTGTAAACTGGACAGCATTGAACATCACTCTCATTTATTGGCATTCATACTTGCTTTCTTGAATGGAGGAATATATTAGAGTAAAAACAAATCTGCTAGAAATGGTTTAATCCTAGGCATTGTCACAGGAGTATATGACGTGAAACCCACTTAGCTGAGAGTACAATTATCATTAAGGTGGTAACTTGAGCTTCAACACATTTATTAATAAAAAGGCTAAGGTAAAAATCATATACCATTTCATAACATATCATTTGCTATGAGGACTATCTAAAAATTAATGACATAGTGACAATAATTTAAAAATAACTCTTATTCATAGTTACAACTTATACTAGTTAAAGCAGGTTAAATTAGAGTGAAAGCTAAAAAAGAAAAGGTAAAATAAAATGTAACACAGATAATTACTCAAGTTCAATAAGTTATTAAATCAACTTACTGGACTTTTAACAATTGGTCTTACAGAATGGATACCAGGAGAAGAACACCGCAGTTCTGTCCTTGGTGAGCTAGCATTTAAAAGGACAAGGAGAAATAAGTTAAGATGCATATGAGATTAATAAAAGCTTCCCTACTACTTTACAAGCCTAAACATTTGAATTGTATGCTATTAAGAAAAATAAAAAATACAGCAACCTTTTACTTCTATCCTATTTTCAAAGTGATTTTGTTTTGCTTTTCACATCCCTTCAATGGGAAGAAATGTACATTAAATCACAGACTTGAAGCTGAATGTCTACACTGTAGGAATGCTTTGTGATGTGTAAATACAGGCAGATATTGACAATCGCAGTAAGAAATTTACCTTTTATTTTTCACCGAACAAGTTCCTGGCACACGCCACTCAGAAAATGATGTTCCCTCATACTCTAACCTAATCTGAAAAAGAAGGTAAAATAGTTCAAACAAAAACCTGCTGCAAAATTTTCATCTCAGTGTTCAGATGTAGGGTTCAGTTTTCTGGGTCCTTATTATTTTAAAGAAAGACTGATTAAAATTTGAATCCTTTGCAATTCTATGAAGTAATATGACAAAGGAAAAGTAACTCCTCTGAGACACACTTCAGTAGTCTCTCCTCAAAACTATAAGACTTTTATTTTATTTAAAAATAATCTATTAAGTATCTAGGAAGTTACTGGCATTCTAGTAGTTTCTGAGGATAAAAAAAATGTTGAATGAGACATAGTCATCCTGTCTGTATCATGACACAATTTGGGGAATGTTAAAGCACAAAAACATTCAAAACAACACTACCTATTTCTGCTACATACATACATGTATTTAGGGACATTAGGAAGATAAATGAAATGAAGGAAATTAAATAAAAATAAATGAATGATACTGTGCTATACAACTGAGCATGATTAATTCTAACCTCTGCTCTAAGGTAAAAGGAATTAACTATAATTAAAAAAAATTAAACACTTACAGTACTTCTGGTACTAAAAATGCTGTAGGTTGGGCTGGTAGTGGAATATCTGTGGAGGAAAAGGTCAAATATGAATATTAAAACTAAGGTCTCATCCAAATCAGCCAGATTCTATACAGGGTCCGGGCATGCCTGGGCTGCCAAGAGCTTTATGTTTCTGCCCAAGCACCTTCCTGAAAAGTAGTCATGGCTATAACTGAGGCTACCTCTACCTACCACTCTACCCACCACTCAAGGGGTGTTTGCATTTGCTCAGTGTCTGAAGACACTGAAAAGAGAATTATAGATGTTTCTTGATTGACAATGGTGTTATGTCTTAGTAGACACACCGTTAAGTTGAAAATATTGTAATCCAAAAATGCATTCAATATTCCTAAATTACCAAACACCTAGCTTAGCCTAGCCTACCTTAAATGTACTAAAAATATATTATTAGCCCAATACTTACAAAAATCATCTATTATTATTATAATAAAGTGTTGAATATCTCATGTAAGTGATTATGCATATCGCTTTCGCACTACCATAAAGTTGAAATATCAGAAGTTAAAAAGTCGTTAAGTAGAACCATCTTAAGTCGGGAACTGTCTGTAAATACTTTCACATCTTGTTTGTATTTTAGGAAGGAAACTGTTGAAGAAATACTAGCTCTAATTCCTTCACTTATAAGCTGAGTTAAAATAAAATGAATAAAGGTTGAAAATCCCTACAACTATTTCTTATTTGAAACACTGACTGAAGAGCAAATTTTGGGGCGTTCATGATCATTTTTATTATTCAGGGTACTTTAATTTCTGTTTATATGATCTATTTAAAGCATGACTGTCCAATAATGTGAGCCACCTATATAATTAAAATTTTTCTAGTGGCCATATTAAAAGAGCTGGAAAAAACAAGTGAAACTGATTTTAATACTATATTTTATTCAAAATGTAAGTGATATAACACAAGGAAGATATTTTACATCTTTTGATTCTGTCTTTGAAACCCAGTGTGTAATTGCACTTACAAAAGACCTCAGTTTGGACGAGCCACATTTCAAGTGCTCAAAGCCACATGTGCCCATGGCTATCATAAAGCATCCTTTAAAATTCCCTCCCCTTCCCCTTGCTTCAACCATCCAATCCATGTCTACTTACATACCTAATTGACAGGGAATTACTTCATCCCTGAAATATTAAATCAGAGGCAATTTATCTCTTATCTGTGTGTGTGTGTGTGTGTAATTGCTGGGATATCACTATATAACTCCTTTATCAGAATTATGGAAGCCTTAATAGCATTCTGAATTCTTATGCATACGTCATTCCCCAGTATCACGAAACACATGTTATACATACACAGGTCAAACATGAAAACATGTTCATGTATCTTTATATATCCTTATAAATTAAAGTGAGATATATTTTCATCAAGGGCTTTTTTTTTTTTCAAATATGAACGACCTCCCACTTCTTAAGAATCTAAGACCTCTTTCATTATAGTAAGAAAGACAGAAACCTCAGGAGAGAGAAGAGAGAAAGTGGCAGATTTTGTCTTTTGCAATTAGAGTGTGCCCTTTAATTTGTGAATGAAGCCTGGTAGCTAATGATAAAACTACTTTTCTGGCAAGTCGTCCTGCTCCTTCATCTGCTTCCAACGACCATTAGGGTTGGGCAAAAGGGTATGGCGGGGACAGGAGTTAAAGGAGGTAGCTCCGATTACACCTCCTCATCCATGCTTTCTTAATTATGTCAAATATTTAATGTGTTACTGTTGGAAATGGATCTGGCAAGACTATAGATTGTGAGGACCATGTACTGATGCAAGGTGCATTGTCACCACACTCGTGGACCATAAGGGCGTCTCTTTCCTATTTTCTCTAGTGTATTCTCATTCTACTGGTTCTTCAAAATCAAAGAAAATGCTTGAACTTTACTCCTTCCTTCTTCTCCCAAGAGATAATTCCCTTTTGAATTCCACTCTTTTGTCTCTCTCTCCAGGCTAAAGAATATATTTTTTGCATAAACCATTTTCTCTAAAATACCCTCTTCATCCTACTGTACATACCCAGAAATTGGTCCTAGATAGGGCATACTCTTTGGGCATCTGACAGAAACGTGTGCTAAACCGTTCATGTAGTACAACCAGATACTGCAGGAAGCACAGGATTCTCCCCACAGAAAGTCCAAGCCCCACTGAATATATTCCTATGACACGAAAAAGACTTAGAGACAAAAAGTATTTTCAAGGACAAAGATCACTCCATTGTAACTGTGACCCCACAGAACTAGCAAAGCGTGAGAAAACACACTCTTTTCAAGCACAGATGGAACACTGATGAAACCTGATTATCTATTAGGTCATAAAACAAGTCTCAACAAAGTTCAAAGAAAAGGTATCATATGGACCTGGGGACGTTATTGACAAAAAGATAACCACGATCTTTACATATCTGGAGTTAAACAAACTGCTAAATAACTCAAGGGATATAGAAGACACCACGAGAAGTTAAAACTATGGAGAAGTGAATGGTTACGAAAACATCACATGCCACAGCACCTCGCACAAATCATTCCACCAGGCCACCGACCACCCAGCTGTGCTAGGGAAGTGCCCCAGGCCTCCCAGAGTTGCCAAGCTCCGGTGGCAACTCTTGGGTTCTCATGTGCTCCTCTCTTCTCTGGCAAAGGCAGATGCAGCAGGAGGAAACGAGTTTAAGGACTCTCAGGGACTCGGCTGTGCAGAGGACAGCGATGTGAAGTGACCGCGACCCTGGAGCAGCCAAGTCCCCTCAGTGTCTGCCCTCCTTCATTGAAAAGTCTCGTCGGACAGAGGCGGCGGCCTGCTGAGGCTGGCGTTCTGGGATCTGAGGGACGAGGCGGTCATCTGCACTGGAGGGTGGTGCCCCGACACTGAGGCGCCGGGATGGGGCCCCATCTGTTGGGCCCCAAGGACGACCTCCGCCCGGTGCCCCTGTCCGCGCCTGGAGTCTCTACCTCCACACAGCCGAGGCGCAGCAGCTCAGCCACGATAGCAGCACCGCCACTCCTTGGGCTGACATGGCGCCCGGGTCAACCGCCCGGGTCGCGCCGGCCCTGGCCTCGCGCTGCCCCGGGAGCGCAGGCGGGGTCGGCGGCTGGAGGCGCTGCAGCGCTCGCCCTTGCAGGCCCGGCGCTGCAGACCAAGGTCGGGCCTGCTCCTCCGCGGCCGCCAGTGCGCGTGCGTGCCAGCGTGCGCCGCACCCTGCGCCCCGTCGGCGCCGGCAAGTTAGTTGCTGGAGTTGAAAATCTAAACCAGATTTTAGGAAAGGCAGAGCCATGCTGCTTTGGAGTAAAATAGTGAAACCACTTCGGAAAATCTGAGTTGGCTGAATGAAGGTGAAACTTTTAAATTAGTGTACCTTATAGCCTAAATCTTCGTTTTATGCAACTATGGCAACACCAGCTACGCGGCTAGCAGTGTTTCCCAGGCAGCAGGTACTCCATAAATTTCAAGTGGAACAGACATGAACAGCAACGTGTGCTTACTGAGCACTTACTCTATGCCCAATACTACCTTGTGTACTTGAGTACAAAGATAAAGGATAGCATTCTAGTTTACAAAGGGGTTTGCAATCTTGCGGTAAAGCCAATATAAACAAACACCAAAGTTATCTTGTAGTATATAATTTATCTGTTTACTTGTCGGTAGACCAAATAATCTGAATCCTTGAGGGCTGTTATTTGTCTTTATTCCTTCTTATGTCATCAGTGTCTGGCACAGTCTGTTTATAGTAGGTTTTCAATGTTTACGGACTTACTAAATCATGAGTAAAAACAGTAAAATACTAAAATACGCTCTAAGGACCGTTAGAGAACGTGATTGTATGTAATTACATGATTTGAGAGACACTCTATTTAATGCAGTTCTAGTCTCACTGTTTTTTTAAGTAACTTTATATCAGCATCAGATGTCATAGTTAATGTGTTGCAGTTGGAAGGGCAATAGATTAGCAGTAGGTGTTTCGGGATCTGGCAGCAACTGACACATTAAGAGGAGTGGAATATACAGAAAGGGCCTGGGCCCTGTACTCACACTGCCCAGGTACCAATTCAGCCACCATGAGACCAAGTT
Organism: Lyroderma lyra; assembly: GCA_004026885.1. Taxonomy (NCBI): domain Eukaryota; kingdom Metazoa; phylum Chordata; class Mammalia; order Chiroptera; family Megadermatidae; genus Lyroderma; species Lyroderma lyra. The sequence goes on from PVJL010002658.1 coordinate 107,782, forward strand.
AACTTTTAAATCCTGTAAAATAAGGATAAGATACTGTTACCTACCTCAGGTGGTTGTGGGAATTAAAAGAACTAAGTGCACCATAGGATCTGGCATTTACTATATGACATCAGTAATTCACCCCTCTTCTATGAACCTGTTACTAATGTGTAAAATGAGAAGAGTCAGGCGTTTACTTGATCTATTGATCTTCAGGTCTAATGTCCTCCACCTTAAGGCTTAGCTTTTGAGTTTGCCCTTTTTGATCCCCATTTCTGTTCTTACTTTTAGACCTTTACTTTCCAATTCCAAACCTGTCTGTTCCAATTCCATTCCACTGTATTATGAAATTCCATCCTTTGTACTTTTTGCACACTATAGCATCGCTTCATAAAAGCAAATCATTAAAAAATAATTTTAAAATGAACGCTTTCAGAGACCAAAACCTGCAGAAGGGAGACACTATGGCACAAGAATACGTCGCTTCAGTCCAGAGCGTTGCATGCCGGGACTTGTAGTCCGACGCTCGAGCACACACCTCAACGCCCCTTTAGTTTGAAAAGCATGAGGAAGGGCGGGTAGGCGGGGCGCGGAGTCGGACGCACGCTCGAAGCCCCGCCCCTGCCCCTTCCGCTCTCCGGGTTTGCAATAGAGTGGCGCGCCAGGCCGCGGAAGGGGCGTGGCTTCGGTCCGGGTGGCGGCGGTTGCCGCCACCAGGGCCTCTTTCTAGGGGTGGTGCTGCCCAGGCCGGCCTGCGCGGGGCGGTCATGGTCCCCGCCTGAGCAGGCTGGGGCAGGGAGCGGGGCGGGGCCTGGCGGGAGGGCGGTGGCCCGGCGGGGGCGGGGGCGGGGCCGCCTCTGGCTCCTTCTTCCTCTGCATGTGGCTGGCGGCCGCAGAGCAGTTCGGTTTGCGCACTCGTCGCCTCCGGTCTCGTTCGGGCTCTCCTCGCGTCCCTGGAGCCATGGCGCTCGCTGAGACCAACCCGGCGGCATCCTCTCTGCCCAACGGCGACTGCGGCCGTCCCAGGGCGCGCCCGGGAGGGAACCGGGTAACGGTGGTGCTCGGCGCGCAGTGGGGCGACGAAGGCAAAGGGAAGGTGGTGGATCTGCTGGCGCAGGACGCCGACATCGTGTGCCGCTGCCAGGTGAGGCGACTGGCGGGAGCTCGGGCCCAGAACCCGGGGCCTCCGTCCCAAGTAAGGTGTCACCTTGAGCTTCTCTCTTCCTGCTGGGAGCGGCGGCGACGTGGGGAAATGGCGGGAGGTCAGAGACCCCTGACCTGGGATCTTAGGTTGTGGGTTAGCGGTGGCCCTGGAGGAAAATGCGGGGTGACCCGGAGCCTCGGAGAGATGCGCGATGCCGGCCGAGTAGCCGTGTTCGGTCTGCGGACCAGTGCTCAGCCCCAGGAGTGGGGCCGGCGCGGGGATGGGAGCCGGTCCGAGTTGCGGAGCTACCGCCCGAGGCCTGCTCTCCACTCCGGGCGGAGACCAGCCCGGCCGCATCCTCCTTCCTTCCCATCACCCACCCACCCCGGGAAGTCGAGTGGGAGGGGATTGTTCCGAATCACCCCGAAACCCTCACTCACCGATGCTCCACCTGCAGGCCCGCAGCTTGCGAACCTTTGCCTCCCCCGGTCCACTTTGTTGACAGGAGAACCCACCTCTGGGTTCCGGACTGTTTCCTGGCCCCGGGTTTTTCCTCCGAACCCTGTGTATTAATATTAAGGGGAGATTATTGTTACTTGTTGGTCCCAGAGGACGGAATCCCTGTTCTTTTACTGGCGAGACAAGCAAATACATGAATGTCAAATCTGGTATTTAGAAATATTTACATTGTTACACGCTCACATCGAAAGTGAACTTTCGGGAAATAGAATGTACTTCCTACCGGGAGACACGTGGTTTTCAGTGTAAGCTTTCTTCCTATTTGTCGTTTGCTTTGAAGCAACCCAGAGGCTAGGCCTTAGTAAAGGCTCCCAGATAACTATTCAGAATTAGAAATAGTTGAGCAATAACCCTTTCCCAAACAAACTGTAATGTAATATTTGAAGTTAACTGCTGTTTGTTTAGGTCGCAGAATATTTCTGCATGAACATAACATGGCACATGCTGGATATGTTCAAATCAGTAGGCCCACTTGATTGGAATCTTTCTACCTAAAATTGAGTAAATACCACCTGAGCGTGCAGAAACAAGGTACACAACAAGCTAAATGCACATATTCTGACTTAGCTCGCTTTTCTGCATGCAGAAACCCACCCTGTCCATTCCTCAGCTGTGACGGCTTTTGCCTGGCTCTTGTTAGGATTACCACTGGCACCACCACCGCCTTCCCTTGATTCCAGTCTTCTATTCCTCCACCTCTCTGGCAGCACACGGACCTTACCTAACAACTCCTGAGGGTGTTGCCATTTGACCTGCTGTCCCACACTGCTTTAGCAGCTGCTGCAGAAGCCCAGCCTTCACCTTTTGTCTTGCTGTGATCTGGCCATGCTGTGGGGAAAGAAGCATGAGAAGACCTAACTCTTCCTGGGTGGAGGGGGAGAGAGACTGAGGCCTGTTGGTCTCCCTCACTGTCATTCCTGATCATCTTCCTTACCTGGAAACCTTGTACTCAGGCTGAGCTACCTTGTGGGTTGTGAGGTTTTGAAAACGTAATCATTAAAGCGTTTATTAGAAAAGATCCTCCATTTTAATATCCCTTGGATAAATAGTAGAATTAATTTGTAGGTTGGAGGTATTACTGTGTTACTGGAAAACAGTCTTGAGATCATGGACCAATCTGCTCTGATGACCTTGAAAAGACTAGAGAGAGGTGATTGAGAAGGAGCCAAGGTTTGGCTTTAAAACGTTAGCTGAAGATAGAGGAGCAACAAAGGAGCAGACCTGGTAGGCAGGCTTTTCTTACCTGTAAACGTGTGACTTACTGTCTTCCTTCTGTAACTCTAAAATCTGTATGTTCTAGTGCTTTTTAAGAGCTTATGAGAAGGATTCTTACTTGTCTTGTTAGGGAAAGTGAATGAGTGATGATTGAAGCGTAATGTCTTGTGTTTCACCTTGGTAATTTTATATTATTTGGTCAGCCCTAGTAAGGCTACTTAATGAGGTTCTTCTGACACAAATGAAGACTAGGGAGTGTTGAAATTCTTAATGACTGTGTATAGAGAGCTGGGAAAAGCACTTCAGAAAGACAGTTTGGAGCTTGAATTGCCTTGTTTGATGGTTAAGTTTTGTGTATTAATTAAAAATATGTACTTTGTTAGAGTTTAATATTTTTTGTCATATTATGCCATAAAGTCCAATTTTATACAGATTGTTTCTCCAGAAGTAGTATATAAATAATTATCCATGTTTCAACAATGAAATCATAAAATAAGGAATTTCTTCCAATATAAAACACAGTTTTGAAAAGGTAAACTGACATTGCATTTAACTATATAAAATGCGTTTTTGGGAAGAAGTGGCATTTGCATCATTATAGCACTTACAGCCTCTATTTCAGATGCAGGATTTATGGGGAGTTATTTGTAACTCGGTAGATACTTTGGATCATAAATAAGTGTGTAGGATTTCCATGAAAGGAAAACCACTGCTGATGCCTTAATTTTAAATCAATATGGTTTTTAAGAAGAAGAGAAGAATCACGTGTAGGATCAAATCCAGGCACCGTTCCTCATCCAGCAATTATACAGTGAGGACCTGTCTACACAGATGACAAGCTGAGGCAGGCAGGCAGGGATCGGGCCCACATGGAGCTTGTAGTCTAATGGACAGCTGTTTCTGAAACAAGCGATGCCCCAGTGGGCCGAGAAGGGCACGGACTAGGTTTTCAAAGGGTTCGAGTCCAGGAAGGGGCAGACCCCTTTCTGGCAGTGCAAAAGTAGTTTTGTTAGGAAGCCAGTTACCGATTTTCTACCCACGTTTTCTCAAAGTAAGCTGTTACACTTCATTTCCTTTATTTTGTTGAGTAGAAGTTACAGGGATTTTTAACTATTGCAGTTTATACCGAGCCTTAAGCAAGGGCTTGTTTATTGTTCCTGGAAGAAGCAAACTTGGTAGTCTTGGATACAATGACAGGCATAATGTTGCCTGTGATCAGGAATTGCTAGAACAGTATTCCTTTTCTTTGTGCCCCCTCACCCCCCCCCCCCCAGGGTTTTAAAGTTAATATAAATAGAAAATATTAACTAAAATTAATTATAAAGGGAAAGTATATCCTATCACTTGCTGTATATAAAAGGTTGCCATAAAGGTAAACTCAGTGGAAAAAGTTACTTTGTAGCTGGAGGCCAGCATGCACTACTGACTCTGAGACCAGCTCTGAGTGAGTAAACAAGAAGTGTAAAAGACACACACCAGCAGCAAACTGACTTTCTCCTTGAAATGGTCAGAAACATTGTAAAAGGAAATGACTTAAGTGTTATTAATGCCTTGACTTTATACAGCTAAAAGGATTATCTCCCACACCACTTTCCATTATATTTTGGAGAGGGTAGAGAATTAGCATTTAAGGTAAACCATTCTTCCAGTGTTATAACAATTACTGTTTCTGTGTGGACTGACTGTCAGGCTGTCTTTTGTATACGGAGTTTATAGTATTTTCCAAGTGTGTGAGTGTTCACTGGAGTGTGCTGTACTTGGCTAAATCTTGCTTTCTTGGATTCTTGTGTTTTCCCTACCAGGATATAAGCTTTCTCTAGGGGAAGACTGTCTCTTTTTTTGTGGCAAAGAAGAAGCAAATAAATGCTTAAAATTTTGTTGGGGTGCCTGGATTACCCCTTGATATTTCTTTGAAATCACTAGTTTGATCCTTTCCAGTAAATATATTTTAACACTCTTTGGACAATTTCATTGACTTGGCATGAGTTTAAGGTAGAATCTCTAGCATCTCTTGCATTAACATTTGTTACTTGGTATTTGAACTAGTATTTTTTACACTGTACCATTACATTCAAAGGCTTTAATAGTTTGTAGTAAAGCAGGGGTGTCTAATCTTTTGGCTTCCCTGGGCCACATTAGAAAAAGGAGAATTGTCTTGGGCCACACATAAAATATACTAACACTAAAAGATATCTGATGAGCTTAAAAAAAAAAAACGGAAAAAAATCTCCAATTTTAAGAAAGTTTACGAATTTATGTTGGCCCACATTCAAAGCCGTTCTGGGCTGCATGCGACCCATGGGCTATGGATTGGACAAGCTTTTATTAAAGTCTTACCTCTGGTACCTATGAGGAAAATAAAAAACTGATAATTGTATTTTTTTGGTATATTTCCTTAACATATTTCAGCTGAATGCCATGCAGTTCTAGCAACTAGTTTGTCTCTGCTCAGGGCAGTTGATAGTAAAGTTTGGTCAATGAGGATGTCCCAAGTTCTTCACTATTTGGGCCTTTTAAAGTTGTATATATAATATACCATCATCTCTACTTTTGAGACATACATTTTAAAATTATATGAAATCATCTCAGTGGTGTCTGACCAATATTATTTATTCTGTTTTGTAAATTTTTATGGGAATAGGTGGGTTAATTGGATAATTTCAAGTATCTGTAGGAAGAACTGGCCTAGAACAAATCTAGAATGAGCTGGTTAACTTACTAGTTTACTCAGTGTAACTGGGTACAAATGTAGCTGTATTGTCCTTTGTGGACTTTGACACCAAATATTAGTGTGGATGAACTACATACTAATAAGTGAAGACTGGGGACTATTAGAATACTTTTTATCATTGGTGACTATTAGAATACTTTTATCAGTGGAGAAAGGTATTTAGTATTGCCTCATGAAAGCAATGAGAAAGAAGTCTCTCCATGGTTACTCTGACTCCAAGATACATGGTTCTCTACATTGAACCTACTGAACTAACTTTTGACTATATTTAATTCGATACAATATAATTCTTCTTTAAAAATAGAAGGTCCCATGAAATTTTAAAAAACAGTTTTTATCTGTATTAAACTTTTAAAAACCTTTTTAAAGGAAGGATTTTATTTGTGAGAGAAAACTTTTTTGACTTGATATCTATACAATTTCAGTGTGTTTTTAAGAAAATATTGATATGTGTCATGATGAGGTGAGTTTTTATCAAGCATTTACAGAGAGCTACATAGCATCATTGGTTTATACATTTTTTTGGTTGCATGTCTGATCCTACCATCTGTGACACTAGTTATTTCTGACCCTTGTTCGGTAAGTGTGTCTTAGAGTTTGATATCTAGAGTCTAAAGCTTCAATTAGAAACCTAAGGTCCCCCAAGGCAATGCCCTTTTCCACTTTAATTGTGAGAAGTTGTTTAAAATGGTAATTTCAGGTATAAAACACAAGGTACCTGAGATTTTTATCGCCTGTGAAACATTTATCTGTGTATGAAATTGAAAGGTAACCACGATAATGTAAAGTGGATGTCTTAAGCCTTTAAAAGGTAACTGAGCAGCGCACTTGGATGTCTGCTAAAAAGAAATTCAGATACCCTGTATATGTTTTCTCTTCCTATCTAGTGTGTCTGGTTACTGTTGAATAGTTTAAGTTGATCAACTTATTGGTAGTAACATAACCTGCTCTACTTTGAAATCATAAGCTTCTTGCAGTTATGTAAGTCAAGTTTTCACAAAAGAACAGTCATTCTTGATTATAATTTATTGCTGTGGATTGACAAGGGTTTTCGTTTTGGCAACAGTGAAATGGTCTATCTGGAAAGACAGACACAGGTCTGCTCCAGAAAGCCTTCACCAAGCACAGGTAGGAAGCATTGACTCCAAACTTGTTAGGTTCCTAAGAGGCGTGGAGACTCCAAACAAGAACTAGGGCCCTTCTTTTGGTTGCTGGAGTAGTTCAGAGGCATGCGGTCTGAGGCCGCTCTCTGCTGCAATCCGTAGTGGATTGCAGGAAAAACTGACTTCTTGATTGATGTCCATTTTGAGCTGTGTGAGGACAGTACAGTGTTCACATATCCCGAGCAAACAGGACAAATCGAAGACACATGGAGGCCTAAGTGGCCTGAGAACTGCCCTTGGGCTAGCTGCATGAAATTATCTGCCCTCTGCCCGGGGCCTTTGCACGCACACCATCGTGTCAGGTTTGCCACACTGTCGCTGCAGGAACTCACCTAGCCGGGCGAGTGATCTAGGCAAGAGGAAGACCTGAGTTTGTACAGCAAACCGAGTTAAGGATTAGGAGGCATTTCATTCCCTTCCAAACTTTTAAAAAATCTCCCCTGGACCTTTGGAGCATCTTAGAAACTTACACGTATCAACAAATCAGGGATTTCCTGATCCAAACTCTTAATCTAGAGTTGGCTTGATAGACTCTGGTTCTTTGGAGCCACGGGAAAAAAATCAAAACTCTTGTCTTCTGACTTTTTTCAGTTTAAAATCAAATTGAGAAGCCAAATCATACGTGGAGAAACAGAACAGTTACAAAAAGCCTCAATACTGTTATATCATCCTGTATCCTGCAGTACTGTGTTTTAGAGTTTTGTTCTTGACAGCATAAATATAAAAGTTGAGAAGTGAATGCTTTTTATATTGAGTTATCACTAGGGCAAGATGTGAATTTCAAGAGCCAGCTGTATACAAGCTATGTTGCAATGAGTTTGTTTTGTGAGTCATTTGGATTCTTTGTCTGCGAGCAATGGAAAGGTCTTAAGCACAACAGGGATTCGTTTGAGCGAAGAGCGGGATGGCCCAGCCTCCGAGTGGCAGGAGACAAAGGCCACCTGGGGGTCTCCGTATGCATCGGGGCAGCTCTTCTCTTTGGGGTGTTCCCTTAAGTGACTGGCATCTCTAACTCCTGACTGCCCTCCTCTCTATTCAAAATCAAATTCCCAAGAGAAAGGAGCCTGATTGGGTCGGGCTTGGATCAGCTTTTCCTGATGGATCAGATTACTGTGGCCAGAGGGGGTGTTCACTAAGATTACAAAGTAGGGGGAAGGGTGGGGCGAAGAGGGACTGAACTGAATTGCAGGTCTACAGGTCTTTGTATAACAGTTAAACACACGAATTCTGTTTGTAGTTGTTTCTGGTGTGTGTGTGTGTGTGTAGTAATATAAAAAATACAGCTTTGATAATTAAAAGTATTTGTTAATGTTGCATGAGTGACTGAGATCTTGAAGTGTTAAGGGAATTCAGCAAAACAGCAAGAGGTAGTTACATGTAACTATTAATAGGAATATATGATTAATACTCTATCTGGGGGACAATTTACCAAGTTTGGTTTGGGGAAATTTTGGAATGAGGAGGAGGTAGGTTATCTCTATTAAAAGTAGAACAAAAAAAAGTTTACCTCTCATCGTTTATACAGTACTGTCCGGCCTCCCAGTGCTAACTAAGACTCAGTAAACGTGATTAAACAACATGTCCTTGACACACGTCCTGGTGCACACTTCATAGACTCGCTCTTGTGGGAAGCAGTTCCATCACTAATGTGGAAGCCTACACACAGCTCCCAGTATCCGCCCTTCGGTGGGTGTGGGTAGAAGGGAGAGGTGCTGGGGGCAGTGGGACTCATAGAGACTTCCTTTGTTTTGCTATCTGCTCATTTATGTGCCCTTTCCTTGGGCCAGTGTCCTAAGCTCCCAGGGTGAATTTTGTATATTTCCCACAATTTATAAATATTTTAGGTTAGCCTCCAAAATACCCACGTCAAATTTGAAGCGTCATCTGTCACATTTTGTGAAATATGACACTATACTAAAACGTATTTCCTAATAGACCACCTCATCAGGAAACGCCTCACCTTGGCAACCTTTTCTGCACAGCCCGTTTCGGGATTAGAAGCTACCAAACCTTTCCTTTCCCATAAGGCACTTGGGACCAAATGGACTGATAAGCACTTGCATTTTCTCCCTTAGCTCCTTGGTAGGATAATCTAAGGTTATTCTGGATATATCTAACCATATTTTCATAATCAAACAATTTAAATGAGAAAACCATAGTTACCCTTAGAAGACATTGGTTATTGAAAAATGTTGGTTAATGTTTGAGTGAGCAAGCTGTTAGTGAAATGTGATTTTAAGCCTTTTACAGCTTGACCTTTTCCGTCCTAAACCACTGCCTGTAAACTCGAAAGATCTTAAAGAATTTAAACCAATTTATTCCCCTAAAATCATCTATCCCAACCAGTCACGACCCTCTGCCACAAATGAACAAACTTCAGGTGTCATCTCTCTGTCAATGACAGCCGTCATTGCTGCCTGTGTATCTAGGGGAAAGGGCTTTGGTTATAAAACCAAAACATTGTTGTGCATAACTGAGTTAATAATTGTCTCACCACATGATTGTATTAGGGTATCGATAAAAATAATTTTGTGTCATTACTTTAAATGTCTACTCCAAAATTCCAAAGGTAGATTGTTTTTTATCTTAAGCAAATGATTGATTTCTAAAAAAACACCTAGTTTTGTTAAAATAATTGGTTGTTTGTCTCAGATTTACCAATACCTCATAGCAATTTAGTAAAAATTGATTAAATTTACTGATTCATAAATAGAATTAAATAATTATTATAGCAAATTAGCATTTTTCTAGGATCTAAGGAAATTTTAATAAGCTTCATACTCAGAAAGGACCTTTCCTGGAAGTTTGAGGGAGGTTTCCTAAATCTTAAAAAGTGATAAAAAGGCTAACATTGGCATGAGGGATAAAGTAAGAAAAACTATAAAAAATCAATTGAGATTTGTCCTGCAAGTTATTTAAAATACTCTTAAGACCAATATGTTCTTTTGGTATATGTTTTCAGATTCTATCAGAATTGATGATAAACTTACCCAAGTGCGAAATAATAATAAAGTTATGTACCAGCATGAGTGTTGTAGCATTGTTCGTGATGACAAAAACTAGGAAACCACCAAATGCCTCTCTCATGGGACCAGTGTAATAAATTACACGTCCATAGAAAAAGGAATGAGCTGGGGGGCAGCTGTTAAAAGAATGAGATGGTTCTGTTTACAAGGTTACAGAATGAGCGCTAAGATTTGTTGGGTAAAAAGAGCTGCTCTGGAGGGCTGTCGGAAGAAAATCCAGCCATAAACGCCTCTATTTTTCATGTTACACGGCTGGATACTGTCCGGACAGTCCTTGTGGTTTGCTACACTTGTATGCATGGAATAAAACAATATATAAATGCACATGTGCATATGCAGATGTTTCCTATTAAAACGAAACAGTAAATACTCACCTATTCCCGTGGCGGCATCCAGTGAAGGAGGGATTCCTGCGTCTGTCTTCCTGGATCTTGCCACTCACCTGTCATCGTGTGACTACAGGCCACCACTGTCATCTTTTATTTTTTTTTCAAAGACACATAATATACACTAGTTTTCAAACAAGGTGTTCTTTGCATTGTACAATGCAAAACACAGTGTAACAGGCATTTGCTTTTTTTGAAGAACCGATTTTTCTGACATTTTTGTGAATTCATGATTGGTGATTTTGGTGAAAAGTAACATTCACTTTGTCAAAAATGGCATTGTGATCCAGTTAAACTAGCTGTTCTCAGCAGCTCACAGTTCAGGCTGTGAAACTTTTAATTTGTTGCAAGTATATTCCTAAATTAAAATTATGTGGTCTACTTTAAAGTTTTGGTTAATATTGTGTAGACGTTTATGAACCCATAATTAATTGATTTGTTTGTTCTCTCATTTTTTTTAAAGTTAGAAATTAGAAAACTATCTTGTCACTTAACGTTCAGTCTCCTCCACCCAGTTTTTATGGTTTGGCTTCACGTTTTGCTTTTATTGACAGTTTTGATGTGAGCTCCACAGGGTGGCTGGCCATTTCGCCGTGGGTTTATGGTATGATTCTCAGCTTTAGAGGTTCCTTCACCCAATGTTTTACTTGATCCAGAGACGAGCAGATTCAAGGGATCTGTCACTAACCAAACTCACAAGATTGGATTTATAATTAAAAAATTAAGGTCTCAGGATAAACCAGTATTTGAGGGAGTTACTTGGGAGATTTCCTAGTTGATAAGTCCATGTAAGAATACAAACTTCAGGTGAAAGTTTTCTGGACACACTCTCAGGACAGTGGGAATTATGAATGTTTACATCAAGTTTGGGTAACTGGATAGATTATTCTTTTCTATTTTAGGGATTTGTTGTTTAGATAAACTATTAGGGATAATTAATTAGATTGCTACATGTCCTCCATCAGCAGTGTCCAGCCTTTTGGCTTCCCTGGGCCACATTGGAAGAATAGTCTTGGGCCACACATCAAATACGCTAACACTAACGATAGCTGATAAGCTGAAAAAAGATCGCAGAAAAATCTCATAATGTTTTAAGGGTTTGTGTTGGGCCACATTCCAAGCTGGCCTGGGCCACAGGTTGGACATGCCTGTCCTACACAGTGCCAAAAACAGAATGACAAAGTAACTATTCCCTGTACTTTTTCACTTATTTTTCTCTTTTAAGAAGGGATATGTCTTCCTATCTTCCAGAAACCTGAATTCTCCAATTTCCAGGTCCTGTCAGGAATAATAACTCACCTGTACTCTCATGGGGAAGGGAGAGAGGGTGGCCCCTCTAGTGTAAAGCCTGGGAAGAGCAAGTATTCATGGCACGTACTTGGGGTTTCCTCAAGTTCTATCAAGATTTTAGCAGGAAATCATTAACTTATTTTGGAAAGAGATGTATTGCTTGTCATGTTTATTGTCAAGTTCACTTTTCCCCTGTCTTATATTTCAGGGAGGAAATAATGCTGGCCACACGGTTGTTGTCGATTCTGTGGAATATGATTTTCATCTTTTACCCAGTGGAATAATCAATCCAAATGTTACTGCATTCATTGGTGAGTATATGCAGAACCACTTGGGAATTTTCTTTCTTAATTGATAATAATGTTGGTTTTTCATTATCTAATTTGAATTCATCTCTCACTAATCAAATGATTGATCTTGATCTTGGCACCTTCTGGAATCCCCTAACTTGGGCTATTTTAACAACTTTTTGGCTCTTTTATCACTTTACTTTTTGGAATGATTGCTTTGAATTTATGTGTGATCGTTTGCAGTCTTAATTCTATAAAGATATATTAGGTCATCAAATCAGTTTTTTTGAACACTGATGCACAGTAGGCAAAACAAGTCTATATTTCATAAATGGATTCTGAACTCTTACAGCATTTGATGCAATTTGATATTTTTTATTCATTTTTTTTAAATGCTAATCACAACTCACTAAATTTATTTTATGACTAATAATAAGGTATGATTCTCCAATTTGAAAGACATTAATCTGGAGTCTCCTGTGACTTGGTTCAGTTTGCCTAAAACTACATAACTAGTTTCTTTCTTTTTATTATTAAATTTATTGGGTTAGTAAAATTATAGAGGTTTCACCTGTACAGTTCTATAATCCATCATTTGTGTGTTGCATTGTGTTCTCACTACCCAGACTCAGTTCTCCTTCCATCTAGTTTCTTTGAAAATAGCAGTTTCACTTTGTTTCAGAAAGCTTTTAAATTGAGTGTAATTTTATTCTGTGTTTTTTATTCTGTGTATTATGTTCTATTGTGTATTTACATTAGACTACTTTTTAAAACTTGGAATCCTTTCTATGGTCGCTCCCTGATAAATTGGAGTGTCCTATTAATCAAAGTCCCTCCCTCTTCACTCGTCTAGATAAAGGGTTATTGTAGATGTCTGTATTTTAATATCTTTATGTGTGTCTATATTCATAAGTAAAGATGTTTAAGGTTCGGATTTGCTTGTTTTCCTTTAGGAAATGGTGTGGTAATTCATCTCCCTGGATTATTTGAGGAAGCAGAGAAAAATGTCCAAAAAGGAAAAGGTATGAAAGAATGAACCTGCTTTGCCTGGGAACCAGTTACTTTTGTGTGATGTTTTATCGGGATTGCATATCAGACAAACTTAACATTTTGGTCTTGTACTTTAAAATTGCCGGTTGTTGTAGGACCAGTTTTTAGTGTCCGTTATTAAATTTTATTTGTTATAATCACTATTTAAACAGAAGACAACATAAGATCACTATATAGGGGGTGCCCTGGTGGTGTAGTGGCTAGGCTTTGGCGTTCTCATCACCATGGCCTGGGTTCGATCCGAGCTCAGGGAACCAACCAAAAAAAAAAAAAAAATCACTGTATAATTCTTGGTGTTTTTACACATTGGTCATCTGTAAACTTGATCTTCAGAGAGCTAGAATTGCTTACTGTGTCTTAGTGGCAAAACTCTAAGAAATGTGTGAGTTCCTCTTGTCATTTGTGTACAAATTGGCATAACCTTCTGCCCAACCAAAAATTAGCCTGGGGCAGGCAGGAGGCCACGGAAGCCCGTTTTGCACTCTGGGGCGTGTTTCCTAGAGGACCTGGAGCTCCCTCGGTTGCTGTAACCCAGAGATAAAAGAGAAATGCTTCTGCTTGCAATGCATTCTTCCATATCCTTTAAAAAAATCTCCATTTCCTGCCTTTCCTAATGTCTTTCGGATAGTTGGAAGTCTGTTTATGTTCAATTTGGATACCTTGCTGGAGTTGGAGGGCAGTTTGGCAATGCAAATAGTACACAATTGAGGGAAATCATTAGTGTCATCTCTCCTTCACTTAACTCATATTTAAAATATTCAGTCCTGTTATCTTACTGAAGTTTACGGTTCAGGTTTACAAGTAGCAGTCTGTCTTTAAGTGTTTTGGACAACTAAATCTAACCTCCCAGAATCCCATCTTTCTACCATCTCTGTTGGCCTCCCCGTGTTTTTACTTACGTGTTGGTGGCTGTTGGTCAAGTTGGGGTTCCCATGCTGCTTTCTGCTTTCCTTCAGCCCCTCGAAGAACTTTGCCCTCCTCTCTTTTTCCTTCCGGCCCATCTATTCCAGCTCAACCCACTTTATGGAGTTTCTCTGTTGTATTCCCTGAGCTCCCTTCACAGTACATACTTACTGGTCAGAAACAGCCATGAAGAGAAAGGCTCCATATTCCAGGTTATCTTTTAGCATATTACCAGGGAGGTTCTTCTCCTCTTCAATGTATAAGGAATAATTTTCAAAATAAACCTTTGGCTCTTGTCAAAGTTAACTAATTGTTTTAATATCTAAAATTAGTTTTGAAAATGTTTGGAGCTTGGTGTCTTATTCTTAGAATGCATATAGCCTACTAAGATTTACTGTCTTTAAAAATTGTATTTATTCAGCTTTATTTATCTACTCATTCAACAATTTTTTTGGAACATTTATTGGATGACTGGCCCATGCTATGAAAACTCATGGCTCCTGCTCTCAGACATTCACAGTTAAATGAGGAGCTATGTATATATACATATCTATAGAGATATATCTATATAGTATATATATGTATATAGATATATAAATATATATATTGTTACAATTCAGCATGCTAAGTGTAATAATTGATAGTACTTTGGAAGAATTAGAGTATTTTATTATTTAGTTTTATCACACATTTTATCATCGTCTTTTGGGAAATAGTTATTTGTCCCAAATAATAGTTTGTCTTTTGGGACAAATAATTCCCCAAATTAACTTTGTTTTCTTTTCTTTTTAAAAAAATTTATTTATTTATTTATTTTTAATTCATTTTTATTGTTAGACTTATTGGGGTGACATCTGTTAGCAAGGATTACATAGGCTTCAGGCATACAATTCTACAGTGCATCGTCAACTTGTTGTATAATAAGTTCACCACCCAGTGTGAAACTTTGTTTTCTTGAAATTCTCTACCTGCTCTACATCTAACTCCTCTTCCCCCCACCTCCAACAAAATATTTTCTTACCATTTGCTTTTGGGATTCCTGGAAGTGTATTATGCAGATACAGTTGGCTTGAGTTTGCAGCTTTTTAGAGCAGAACATTTAGAAAGATATAGAATTTGTGAATGAATCTGTATGTGTAGTGAATGACAGGTGAGAAAGTTCTGGTTAAATCTGTTTCCTGTGCAGAAGATATGGAAGTGATTATTTCTGAGAAAAATATTTATAAACATTGTATTTCTAAAGAAATTAAGATTTAAAAATTATTGTACAAAATGTTCAATTAAATGTATCTTTCCCCCTTCTCTCTAGGTCTGGAAGGCTGGGAAAAAAGGCTTATCATATCTGACAGAGCTCATATTGGTAAGAGAAACATAATGCATTTATATATAACTCTTTTTATCAAAAAGTTACCAAACGAAAGCATTTTGTAACCAATTTTGTCTTTAATTTTAGGGAAAACTAAGTAGCGTGGATTGTAATAATGAGGTTCCAAATACATAAAATCTTATTGATTTTTTTGGTTTGTTCTTGATAAAGGCTAGGCTAAAATTTGCCTGTTGCTGAAGGAAGAATTAGCTAATCAAATGAATAATATAAGCAATATTTCATGAGACAGCCGTAATTCAACTACAAAATAAGCCATATTGAAATACAGAGAGCATTTATTTCCACACATTAATACTCATGTAAAAGTAGGTCTGTCTCTCTGTCAAATCTTTAGAGTGGCTCTTTGTGCCTAAAGTGTTATAAGACTGCTTTTCAGACGTCACTCAGACTAGCCTTCTCCTCCATTATTTAGAGCAGACTGGATTCTAAAATTAATGTCAGCCATCACCAATACATTTGAGGTTCATTTTCCTGTTATTGTCCTCTCTCTGAAGTGATAGAATTGTTAGTTAGCAGTGACATAATTAAGCAACAATAACCAGGAAAGAGAAAGAACTATAAATCATTTAAGAAACTTCTATATGATCATTTGAACCTTGAAATTGTACTTAAATATGTATGTCTCCTGAGGCAATAGCAGCTCTAATTTTAACATTGACCTCTATTTAAGAGGCAGCCCTGTCAAAATTCTTAAAGTATCAGCCAAGTAAGCAAATTGCTTCCTTTTGGAAAGAAGCAAGGGGGTTGTAAATCTCTCATTTTTGTTGGCTATTTTAAGCTTCTGATTAAAAAAAAAAAAAATATATATATATATATATATATATATATATACACACACACACACACAAACACACACACACACTCTCAGCCTGTCACCTATATAAAAATTATTTTTGGTTATTAACTATGCAATTTATTGTTTTAGGTGTTATGTTTAGGTCTGTGATCTGAGTTAATTTTGGTTTATGGTGACAGATAGCAGTCTAGTTTCTCTAGTTTCATTCTTTTGCCCTTCATGATTTATATATATGGCCTTTGATATTCATTGCCTCTGTCTTGTGAATGAAGTAAGGCATGGTGTTAGATGATGAAAGCCACTGCTTATCTTCAGAACTTCCTCATAGTCCTTTGTTATCTGCTGTGTGAAATTCAGGATCTTAATCTGAGCAGCACAATATAGGAACGCACAACAGGACAATGCCTAGATGCACCCTTGGAGTATCTTACGACTTTAATGTCCGTAATCAGAGTCCAACTGTGTGTAGACATAAACGTGTGCTGCCGCTGTCTGTCATTGGGAAGACCATCATGTTGCTGTCTGGATTCCCCACCTTTCTTCACTTTTCAAGTGACAGACCCAAAACATTTGTATCCGTCTTTTGATTCAGCAACTATTGAACGTCTGCTCTGTGCCAGATACGGTACTGGGTACTGATGGTTCAACATTAGAAAAGAAAAATAAAAATCCCTTAATGGAGCTTAGAGTGTCGTAGGGAAGATAATACTTAACAAGCTAAATATGTAATCTATATGTTATTGCATGTAGTGATAAGTTCTGGGGAGAAAACGCGATTGGAGAAAGGAGCTGGGGAATGTCAGGCAGTTAGGAGGACGTGGATGGCACCTATAATTTTAAATAAAGTGGCTAAGGAAGTTTCACTGAGAAGATGACATTTGAATAAAGACCTGAAGGAGGTGAAAAATGAGTCATTTCTAGCTATATGCTGTACAACATTGAGGCTGTAGACAACAATATTATATTGTGACTTAGAGGGTATCTCACATGCTAAGTGACCACAATTAAAAAAACAAAACACTGAAAAAAGAGAAGACCCAAGGATATGTGAGAGGCAGGCAAAGTGGATATTTCATGTACTGAGGCCCACACTGGCTACCACACAGCGCAACATGAATACTGGTAATAAAACATAACTACTGAAGGGGAACAATTATCCTTAATTTTAAAAATTAGACCAAAGCCCCAGGGTAACATTTGTTTTGTTTTCAACATCGAGGCTGTAGAAAATGGAAGGATATTCAAAGCAATGTCAGACAAAGACTGTTCGGTCAAAAACGATGTGAGTGGAGATGTGAAGGCTCCATGCCACTATGAAGCTTTATGAAAGTAATTGTTCTGATTACACTAATAGCTTCCTGGGACCTAGAAGAACCCCAGAAAACTTTAGCTCCATGGCAAGGCACTAAATTAATTTGTGAAAAATATAGTGTCTCTGCTCTCCATCAACCATTTATTTGTGGTTTACCCAGTTGCCTTTAAACTTCTTTGAACGTAGAAAATAAAACAAATACTGAAATGCAAATGTTCTTTTATTTGAAAGATATGACCTACTCCAAGATCTCAATCTTGTCATAACTAATTTCCAAAGTCCAAGTTTGATAAAACAGCTCTTAAGAACTATTTTGGTTCCTAAATGTAGGTAATAAAATAGGAACATGATAGTAAAGTAATCCCTGCAATGTATACTGGCTGTTTATTGGCCAAGATCTAGAATGCATGTCTTAGAAATGAGTATACATAACATACCAGGTACACAAAAAGATAAATGTATTTTACCCTTTAATCACTATCTACCATGTTATTCAGAGCCTTTCTAGTACCCTGAAAAGCTACTCTGTTAACAAGGAGGTGAAAGACCTGTACACTGAAAACTATAAGACATTGATGAAAGAAATTAAAGAAGACATAAATACATGCAAAGGTATTCTGTGCTCATGGATTAGAAGAATTAATAATATTAAAGTGTCTGTATTATCAATGTAATCCTTATAAAAATTCCAGTGGCATTTTTCATAGAACTATGTAGAATAAGCAATACTAAAATTTGTATGGAACCACAAAAGACCTCCAGTAGCTAAAGCAGTCTTGAAAAAGAATGTAGGTGGAGGCATCACCTTCCCTGATTTCAAAGTATGTTACAAAGCTTCAGTAATCTAAACAGTGTGGTATTGGCATAAAAACAGACAGAGAGCTTCAAAATAAACCCATGTATATATAGTTAATTAGTTTATACAGAGGAGTCACAAATGTACAGTGGAGAAGGATAGTCTCTACAATAGATTTGATATAGTCCCATTCATTTATTTTTGCTTTTGTTGTCCTTTAGTACACTTTAAAGGGTGAATCTTATGGTATGTACGTTATATTCCCACAAGGCTTTTTAGAAACTATAAAAGTCTTGGTTAAAAGTTCAGAGACCAAAATTCTAGGCCTGCCTGTCCCATAAATTAGCTATTTATTCAGTCAGTAAATATTTGAGAACTTGTAGGCACAGGAAATAAACTAAGAAGCTAAAGCGACATGGTTGCAATCCTCATAAATATTGGTAGGACAGAGAGTGTGAGCTCGCTACTGAGAGAGGATGAGTATGCAGGCATAGCGAGAGGCATATTTAGAAAGTAAAAGCATATGTCTGTAGCCGAGTACTTAAAAGAATGTCCTTATGACCAGAGGTCAGAAAGCGGGCAGAACGCAGTGCAAAATGAAAGAGCAGACTATGCAAGGAGGCCACGTAAAATGGTTTTGTCTTGTTCTTTTTAGCAATAGAAAACCATTGAGTTTTAAAGGCAAGGAAATGGTGACTTCATATGTGTGTCTTGGAAAGATGGCTTTGGCTGCATCAGCAGTTATGAGTTAGAGGTGTCCAAGAGTGGAACTAGGCACGCTCATTAGGAGGCTGCAGTTTGGTGAGAGATGATGGAAGCTTGGGACAGTGAGGGAGAGCGGGGTGTCAGAACAATCCCTGGATTTCTGGAGTCTAGAACTTGAAGAAGAGGATATCTCAGTAAACTGAGCTTTATAGAATTGTTGGGTAGGGTGTTCCAAAATTACTCTCTCACTGACTCATTGTTTAAATGGCATAAATTGCTCTAAATAGGAATAAATGATCAGGCATATTTTCAAAGTAACATATGCGTTGGCATTGTGACCTTCGCTCCCACCATCATTGTTGCTTTTTCAAATGTATCCATTTGAATTGCCATAATGAAGTAAGACGGAAGGGATTTATAACCTTGGTAATTTAAAAGGCAGTATGTTTTGCTTTCCTGTAGTATCTTTGTTTCAACAAGATTTTGGTTTTGTTTTTTGCCCCTCAGTATTTGATTTTCATCAAGCAGCTGATGGCATCCAGGAACAGCAGCGACAAGAACAAGCAGGAAAAAAGTATGGTGTTTTGTTTGTTTGTTTGTTTTTTGGTGAAGTTGGAGCATATCCAGACTCTTATGGTTAAATTCTAGGCAAGGTTGAAGAAAAATAAGTATTAAAATGTCTGGTTTAGATTTCAGAGAAAATCAATAGGATTGTATATTAAACTTAAAGGAACTAGCATGAACGGAGAATAGTCATAGGAACTGCCTTATTTGTGACTGTTTGACCACAAGATCTGTACATTTCTTGTCTTAAAGCTTGTTTTGATTTATTTTTAAGTTTGGGTACCACAAAAAAGGGCATTGGACCAGTTTATTCTTCCAAAGCAGCTCGGAGTGGACTCAGGATGTGCGATCTTGTTTCTGACTTTGATGGCTTCTCTGAAAGGTAACTAACTTGTGTTTCCAAGTGGAAAGAGCAAATGGATTTTTAGAATTTTTAAAACCCAGGATGCAGATTAGTAAAATGGGCATTCTAGTTCAATGGTGGTGCTTGGCATTTCTGTTTTATTTAGAATGTTGAAGTTTTATTTTTATTATATTCTGATTGGTCCTTGATTTCAAATAAACTTCATGAAAAGTAACATAATATTATCATAGCATCACTCCAAGAAGACAAAGCCAAAATTATATTTTAAGGATTGGCGTTTGGAATGGTTTGCTCAGAAATAGAGATTGTTTCAGGGGTGGTGGGACTTTGGTAGAGTCACCACGTCCTAGAATCTTAATCCTCATAGTTTTAGGCCCAGAGGCTCCATTTTGTCGTTCCACCCAGAATAATTAGCCCCTCAGGTACTGGTGAGCTATTATGTATCAAGCTCACCTTGAAAAACAGAAATAACACATTGATACTTACTCTCTGTAGAAAAGTCTCATGGGAAACCTAATAACTATGAGAAAGCAATATGGTGACTCAGTTGCATTTATAACAGGTGGCATCAAAGGTGTGACCTGCTCTTCACTTTCATTCAGCACTTTGTGTGCACTGTCAGGACACCCCCACTGAGAATGTCAGAGACCGATTACTAATGTCTGCCTCTGTCTCTTAAAAGCATCTTGTGGACCACCCCCTTTTGTTTTTCACGCAGTATACTGTGATTAATTCAGATGTAACTCCTGTAGTTACAGATGTCACACATATGTAACCTTAATTATATTGTTGATATTCCTTAACGTGAGTAAAAAATAGTTTCAGTGTGTCATTTATCATTTATTCATATGACTGACCTCCTTTATTAACTTTTATTTCTCAGGTGACTTAAGTTTGGGGATTAATTTGTTACTAAGATCACTTATCTATAGAAATCTTCTGAACAGATGATATTATTCAGAATGTTTTAAAATAGAGCTGATGATGTCTTGATTTTGTATTTATTTATTTCTCAGGTTCAAAGTTCTAGCTAACCAGTACAAATCTATATACCCCACTTTGGAAATAGACATTGAAGGTGAATTACAAAAACTCAAGGTAGTGCTTTCTTCTTACCTTTTTAATGTTCTTTAAAAGCTACTTTGCCAAATTGGCATCTAGCTCTTTCATCATGCAGGCTTTGTGTTAAGGACTGAAAATATAAGAATGAAGAACATGTGGTCTTTAATTTTCTTTGTGGAAATTACATTGTGACTTGAGTTGATAGCATAGTAAGTGTCACACAGTTATTAATATGTGTGAAGTATTATAGATAAGAATTGGTAAAGTAAACTGTTTGCCCTTTTAAAATCTAAAGCATATAGACCTAAAAGGGATGGTATGTTTGAGTAACTTCACATGACGTGGCTAAAACAAAATGTTAATGGGGAGCAGAGAACAGGAGTAAAATACCTGAAAATAAACTTAGACAAGTAGGGATCATAATCAAAGGTTTGATGTTGGTCTTATATGCATATAGGGAGTTTAGCTTTTATTCTGGAGATGATGAAAAACTATTGAATAATTTTGAGCAGAAAAAAGACTAGATTTGTATTATATAAATATCATTCATAGCAATGTGGAGGATAATCAGCAAAGGGACGACAAATGAGAGATAGTAACTTTGAAACCTAACCAGTCCAATTAGGAGCGATATCCCATGGGGTCCATTTCTTTAGCACTGCACTCTTAAGAGACAAATAAGGTCATTGGCCCAAGATTAGGCCCTCAGTTGGCAACTATTGTATTAGGCGTCACTGAGTCAGTAGTCAGGTCTCCTATCCTCTCCGTCCTTCCATTCCGCCATAATCCTTGGTGAATTCTGAGCTACTTCCTATGTATCTGATTATTACTCCTCTTCTAGAAATAAGTATGTCAACTCCAGGACTGAATAGATAAATTCTAAAATGGGCACATCCTGTGTCCATTTTAGAATAGTTGCAGACTTTAGGTCTATCCACTTAATAAATTCCTTTAAAAAAATGACCTCCAAGGCACATCATAAATTGCATTTCAGTGTTTTTAAGTGTTCCTTAGAATAGGCTGCCATTTTCTTTTCATTATGTCATGCAACTAGTATTTTAAATTGACAAGTATTACTAGCAAATTGGAAATATTTATGTACTAAAGTATGGAATGACTTTTCACTTCTATTTTATACATGATCCATGTGAATGCAAAGTAGGAGAATAATAGTGAACAGAATTGTGTAAGAAGCTTCTTAGTAGGTGATATATGTTGAACTAGGACTTCAAGGAACAAGGAATGTGATGAACAGTTTGGTCATTTCAGGCATAAATAGGACTAAAACAGGAATAAGCATGAGGCTGGATGCTAGAACCAGGAGGGACCATATTTTCATCAATGGGTATTAACATACCAGGTGACTTTATGGGTGGAACTTGGAATTTCCATAGTAGTCTGGTTAAATATTGAAACATGGTCACAACTAGGTTTTATTGTACTTATACTATAGGACTTGGGGGAATTCTTGTTTTTAATAGAATTTTAAAATTAAGTAGTGGTATTAACACTTTTAAGTGTTTTGAGAAAGTTTTATAATGCTCTGTAAAATAGTATTGATATTATCTGCTAGTAGTACTGCTAAGATATTTCACTATAATGGAACACAATGGCAAAAGAATATTTTCAAACAGTTATTGATACTTGAATGTTTGTCAGTGTCACCTGTGGCCCTCACCACGTTTTGAGCATCACATTTGGAGATGCAAGTTTGATGACTCAGGAGTTACGTGGATTATAAATGCATCTTTTTAAATGCTCCACAGAATTTAAAAAGCATAATGTAATATACTGATATACTGAATTCTTTTTATTTTCTTGAGAGCTGGTTTATGAAATATGAGTCCTTGGCTATGCGGAAGGCTTTCACCATTATTTGCAGTGAACTTGATACCTTTGATCTTCATTGTATCTCTGCTTTTCTTGAGCTAGTGTCTCTTTCTGGTTCTGGGGAATCAGCATGGAAGACCAAAGGTGATCCAAAGGTTGCAGAGTAGGGTGAGCACCATCGCCTGCCCCTTTCTAGTATTTTGCTTTGGTCAGTTTTCACTGTCGTAAAGTCAGGTAATCCTCACTCATACTGGTTATAATGTACATTTATTAGTATACATTGAAATTGGTTTTTTCTTTGTATATAGGGTTATATGGAAAGGATTAAACCAATGGTGAGAGATGGAGTTTATTTCCTGTATGAGGCCCTACATGGACCACCAAAAAAAATCTTGGTAGAAGGTGCAAATGCAGCACTACTAGATATTGATTTTGGTAAGTGAGATCTGACTTATGGAGAGCTTAACTGAACCCTAAAGTACTCAAGATATAAATAGTTAATGTTAGCATTAAGGGGCTTTAAAACAAGGTTTTTAGCTTGTGCATAATATATGTTCAGGAATGATGGAAGTTTGTTTTTCATGAATCTTTCTTAAAGGAATATTGTGGAAAACACAATACGTGTGTTCAGTTTTACAGTCCATTAGAAAAATGAAATCACTAACTGAGTCACTGTTTGGAATTCTATAAACTGATTTTTATTGGTTCACGGTTCAGTTCTAGACCTTATTTTCTTAGGCTTGTAAAATGATTCGATGAATCATGAGGAAGGATCTTTTATCTGTAGTTCATTTTTTTAAAAAAAGAACAGGAACAAATACAGTGTTATTAAACATGGATATTCTGAGATCTATGGAAGTCTGTTTAATTAAGTCCCTGGGCAAGAAATGCAGAGTATGTTTAGAGCATTTCCCCCATCTTCAAAAAGTTAATGCTTAACATCTTTAAACTCCTGGGGTTTGCTGGCCTTTGCCTATGGACATGATTTCTTCAGGATGAGTCTGATTGTTCTAAGCTCTTACTGATAAGTCATTGGCTTTTGACTCCAAGTAAACCAACCAAAGAAAATGCATTTCTATATAGTGGATATGTATTTTTGATATCATAATATGCCTATGCAATCTGGAAAGAAAGCAGAGTATCTAATTCACATGTTAAATACCATATTTTGCCATGTATAATATGTTCCTATGTATAATGTGCACCTATGTTTTTGGCCTAAACTTTCAGGGGGAAAAAAATCTTCGTTTTAATTTCTTTATTCAAATGTTTATTTGTTTATATTTAGGTACTTTAGGAATGTTAGCATTTACTTTTTAAAATAACTCATATATGAAATATAAAACTGAAAGCAACAAAAGAAACAAAAACTCAAGGACACAGTCAATAGTTTAATGGTTGCCTGAGGGTAAGGGGGGAATGGGGGAGGAGGGAGGGGGAGTCAAATATGTGGTGATGGAAAGAGAACTGACTCTGGGTGGTGAGCACATAACACAACACGTAGACGATGCACTGTAGCATTGTACACCTGGGACCTATGTAACTTTTTCTAACCAGTGTCACCCCAATAAATTTAACAATAAAAAAATGATTATCATATTTCATGGTGTTATTCTGCATACAGATATTGTTATTGATTTCTAGAGTTACACTTTTAATTCATAAACATTAGTAAAAGAATTAAAAACATTTATATAGATACGCAATTAGTACTACCCATGAATAATGTGCATTCTTATATTTCCTGCACAATTTGGGCAAAAAAGTGTGCATTATACACAGCAAAATATGGTACTTTAAGTATGAAGAAGATTGTGGTGGAGGGGAGTACACTACTCTTAGCTTACTCTGGTCATTTCTGGGATTATTCCCTGAATAGACATCAAAAGGTAGGAAAATGCTGAAATACCACGAAATTCTTAGTATACTGTTGTCACTCTGGGTTGCTACTGCACTTTATTTATAACAAAATAAATTTGTTTTAAACTAACAGGAGCATGTTAAAATACATAGGCTACAGATCTACATAATGGAAGAACACCAGGGTTTTGGCATTAAATTATTTCATAGTCCAGTAAGTGAGCACTTACCATACAGAACCGAGTAACTGCGTGCACTCACGGAGCCATTCCCGTGTCAGCACTGCAGTTACAGCTCTGACCACCTATGTTTTTATCGCATTACAGACAAAAAGAATCAAGAAAAAAAAACACAATAGGTTTGAGGGAGTGATTACAGTTAATTTCAAGTCTGTCAAATGCCTAGAATATACACAGTTGCAGAATTTTCATGGTAGTTCTGTTTTTAAATATGTGTGTGTGTATATCTTAATATTTGTTTCTGTCTTTAGGAACTTACCCTTTTGTAACCTCTTCCAACTGTACAGTTGGAGGTGTTTGTACCGGACTGGGTATGCCCCCTCAGAATGTTGGAGAAGTGTATGGCGTAGTGAAAGCTTACACGACTAGAGTTGGTATTGGTGCCTTTCCTACAGAGCAAGACAACGTAAGCCTGTTTCTCAGTAAATCTGATTCAGAAGTTTTAAAATAAAATGTTATGCTTTTTTTCCTTAATGAATTTTTGTCTTCTAAGCATTTCACTTAATTTGCTAGATTGATCAGAGCAACATTAAAAAAAAAAAGGTATGCACACCTTTATTGTTAGTGGCAGCAGATTGGCAATGAAAGCGGGGGAGGGATTAGAGCGACCTTAAAGGTAATTGCAAGGCTCTAGGAGGGAGGGTTTCTGAAGGGGCTTAAGACAGTGGAGGATAAAGAAGTTAACAGTGACAGCCACCTTTCACCAAGAGCTTATCAGGAGCCACGAATGCGGGAAGTGACCTCCAGACATTGCCTGATCATAGCCAGCGAGGGCCAGGCACTGTTCAAGACGGTGTACTTACAGGCTCTTTGGACCCTACAACAGCTCAGGGAGCTGGGAGTATTACCATCCCCAGTCTACACATGAGGAAACTGAGGCACAGAGAACTGAAGTAACTTGCCCGTTGCCAAACAGAGAGGGCTGGAATTCAAACCTTAACACAGCAACATTAAAAAAAAAAGACATAATGGCGATAATGTCAGAGTATAAGAGGTAGGGAAGCGATGGCTTCAATTAGTGTAAATTAGGGAACAGATAGATCACAGATGGGACACTTCCGTGGTCAGGAGTGGCTGTAGCTTAGTTCTCTGAGCACTGTTTTCAACCTTAAGACTCTTTGAAAGGGCGTTGTAATATTAAGTGCTTACTAGATGCAAATTTGCCTGTGGTTTTCAGGGTAAATCCACAAACTACAGTTGTTCTTGCTTTAGTTTAGCTTGTCTGTTTTAATAAAACCAACAACTTAGTTTTATATTTTTTATGTTAACCCAAATTTTAGGAAGTGGTTTATGTAACATAAAAATACTGGTTAAAAAAAACAAAAAAAGTGAAACCAAAAGTGGAGCTATTGTAAATAATACCTCCCTGACGTAATCCGTCTTCTCAGTGGAATTCTGTTTTCGACTTAGTTATTTCCTGAAAGATATTTATCTCAAAGAGACTTTGTTTGACTTATGTGATCTTAAGTACAATTCCACTGGATGTACAGCATCAGTATTCTAATCCTGAAGTTCTATTTCCTGTTTCCTAGGAAATTGGAGAATTATTACAAACAAGGGGTAGAGAATTTGGTGTAACTACTGGAAGGAAAAGAAGGTGTGGCTGGTTGGACCTTGTTTTGCTCAAATATGCTCACATGATAAATGGATTTACTGCGTGAGTATTCTTAGAAACATTTATTTTAGGAAATATACGATAATTTCTGACCACAGGTTCAAGTCTGTAGAACATAAACTTGAAGTAGTATCCTAATAGAAAAAATTCTCTCTTTAAGCCTCTGAAATTTTAGTTCAAGGTAGAAGTGAACCAAGGGATAGGAGAAGGGAACACAGGAGAGGAACCCCAAGTTATCTTCCTAGACATCCAAAGTTGGAAGAGTTATGATACACTTACATGCATGTAAATACGGAGGAAGGTACGATGGGTAGATAGGAAGGTAAGTAGATGGATAGACAGACAGATGGACGGACAGACGGGTAGGGTGGGCATAGAGTGTATATACAAAGGGGAGGGCTTGTAACAGTGATTTATTGTGTAGCTTTGACTGGTGTTCGACTACTGGATTTAAATCTGAGATTCATGCATTACTCCATGTGACTTTGGACAAGTTAATCTTTCTGTGCCTTTTTAAATCATCTTTAAAATCTAGATCATAGTATTACCTACTTCATAAGGTATTTTGAAAATAAGGGAGAAATTTAGTGAAAGCATATAGCATTAAAAATTAGTACATATAACTATATAAATAAATGTATTTATGTGTGTATTACTTAGGCTTAACTTCTAATAACAGAATAAAGGATTAAAAAGTAATTTGTAGATGAGAATCCCAAACTTAGTGTTTTATCTAATTTCCACAGATTTTTCCCTTAAAGCTCTGTTTTCTAGTCCATTGATTGGGAGATTTTGATGTCTCATGAAGAGGTCCATGATGTGTTCCTCACTTACCTTTGACAATTTCAAACCAGAGTGATTTTAACAGAGTGAAGAAATGAGGGGCTGATGGCATGTGTGTGCACATGCATATGTCTTGTGGTCATTCGTGTGGCACAGCGAGTTCTGCTGTGTCCCACAGGTACAGCATGCAGCCTTTACCCCAGACAGCCCTCCCACAAATAGGTGTTGATCAATCAGTGAAAAATCTATTACAAATATTAGAAAAGTAATTCACTACTAGTTAAGTCATTTTTTTATTATGAGGAAAATATATCAGTATAGTCCTATTGTGTTTTACCTATGGCATGTTTTAAAAAACATAATTCTTTAAAAGTTTGCTGTTTTAACATTGCCTTTTCTTCCAAAATTAGGTTGGCACTTACCAAATTGGATATTTTGGACATGTTTACAGAAATCAAAGTTGGAGTTGCTTACAAGTTAGATGGTGAAATCATACCTCATTTCCCAGGTACTCTTTTTTAGGCCACATATAGAGAATGTTATTAGGTGAATGTATTAGAGCCATTTCCTAAAGCTCCTCTGTATAATTTATGACATACAGCCCTAGGCTTATTTTGCCCTTTGTGAATATTGCAAGTATATTCACTTATTGACATTTGTTTCATAACTGCTATGCATTTGGGTACTCGGTCTCAGAAAACGAACTCAAAAATAGGAAAGGAGAAACATGGTACCTCTGAGCCCAGCTATGCTGCTCCTGAATGTCACCTTCCTTAGGGTGAAGTAACACCTCTGTAGGCATTCCTTCCCCCGCTTAAGAAATGTGGGGTAGGAGAAAAGAGCCCGTGCTTGTCAGGGTAAGCAAGGCCTTACTGCATGAACCTGCCCTGTCCTTCAAGCCACACGAATGACTCTCTCTGCTCTCTATTCTGTCTGAGGTGGATGGATGCAGGGAGAACTCCTACTTGAGGACGTGTGTTTTCTCAGACCTATCTTTAGTTATATAATTTCTTTAGTTACTCAGGAAGTTCCATAAATGTTGCCAGTCTCTACAAATAAGAATGTTAATTTGTTTAGCCATTCTGTGAGCCTGGGAATATGCCAAATGAGGGAATATTGACTAGCGTAATAAAGTGGTAGGCTGGTAGATTTTGTGACTTGCTAATGATGACCAGTCCTTGGCAACTGATGATAGCTGCAAGTTCTTAGAAAAATGTGTAGTCCTTCTATGTTGGTCTGACATCTGGGCCATCTCCAGTTTGGTTTCTCTTGACTGTTCTTTTCTTGGATTGTGGATCATTTCTGTGTCTAAGGACTTTTGCTAAATGTTGGACATTGTGGATAATCTGTTGTAGAGACTCAGATTCTGTTATATTCCTCTGAAGAGTATTGGTTCTTGTTTCAAAGAACAGTTGAATTCCTGGCTCATCATCTTGAACTTGGTTTTATGGTTTGTTAACATAGTTATGTATAAAGCCCATGGTGTTTCCCAAACCTCTCTAACCCAGTGCTTCCTTGCTCAAGTTTTGTTGTGACTTGACTTAGAGAGTTTTGCTGGTCAGGAGGGTAGGTAAAGGTAGGTCCTGAGAGGGGCACATGATACCTTGCAAATCAAAGGCCTGTGTGTCATCCTCAAGCACAGGGAAGCTTTATCTGTCAACAGGAAGCAGTTGGCGATTCTGCAGGCCATCGGTGAACCTAGGGGTTCGGGATTTTTGAGTGCACCAGCCCAGATGTCCCTTCTGAAGTCTCAGGGTCCCATTTTCCCCAAACAGGGCTCTGGCCTTGTCATAGCAGATTGGAAAATTCAGCTTTCTCTGGAATTTGCTGCCTGTATTATTGAGTCCCAAGCCTGATCCTCAGCTTTTTCTGCTGTAGGGGATGAGATTCTCTTTTTTAGATCCTGCTGTCAAGGAGGTCCTGACTTTCACATGTGCCTCAAACTGATGAAAGACTCTGAGACCTTCACCTTCTTTCATTGTCTTCCTCCAGTTCATGAATGGCGTTGTTGAGAACCATTCAATCCATTGTTCCTTGTGCTTATTGCTCAGTGCTCCAGATATTGCCAGTGCTGTACGTTCCACCAGCCTGGCATCCCGCGTCACCTCCCATGAAAGTCTTTAACAACCACATTGCTACATGCCAGAGATTGCCCACGCTCCACTTAGCTCCACTGGGGGGCCTCACTGCCAGCCCGCTGGCCATCATCAAACTCCAGGATCCCATTTTAGAACCTTCAGCCTCACCCCACGCTGGCACCACGGTCTTATGCTGTTGCGTCCCTTGGGAAGCAGACTGATGTAGCTTTGCATGCAAGTGGAGTGTTGACAAGTGCTCTGAGAAACAGCCTGTGGGGGGCCAGGAGAGCAGGGTCAGGCGGAGGGGCAGGTTGAACTGCAACTAGTTACATGAAAAGCCCTCAGTGGATCCCATGGGGAGCTCTGCATTTAGAATGGCCCTTCAGAGTTGTCCCAAATTAAGGAAGTGGCTGGGTTCTTTACCTCCTCACTGTCGTGGGCTGTCCCAGGGAGGCAGCACCTGGGGAGATTCTGACTTCGAAGTTGTCAGCAGGCAGCACTCCCACCACCTAGGAAGTGAGTATCTCAGTCCTGAAAAGGGGAATCTGGAGAGGGTAGAGCATCCACTATAGGATCTCTAGTCAGATAAACTGGCCTGCTTTTATTAAAAGTACATTTTCAGGTTCCATTGCGGGATACAGAGAAAATCATTAGGCAAGGTACACAGTCATAAAAACAAGCAATAGAAGACTTCCGGGTGAGAGCTGAAAAGCAGGCCTTCTTTCTGTGAGATTGCTGGCATTAATTATACAGTTCCACAATCCCAGTCCATGTTGTAGAAATCTAAAAAGCTCTAAAAGGTGGAAGTTTTCATTTTGGCACCAAAATTCATTGACAGCAAAACTCGACTTGAACTGATGTTAGAACTAATAATCTACCTGCGAGAGTGAATAATCCTGTGTTGCTGTAGAAATATCTTTGATTATAAAATACTACCCCAGATGGTATAGGCACCATTTTATTCTAAACCCTGAAAACTCGTAAATTCCAAAATGCATCTGGCTGCAAGGATTTTGACGAGATTGGGAACCTATGTATGATATGTAAAAAATTGTTTCACAATAGGCAGTGTACACCATGAACACATACACTTACTCTTTAACTTTCAGCAAACCAAGAAGTCTTAAATAAAGTAGAAGTTCAATATAAGACTCTCCCAGGATGGAACACAGACATATCAAATGCAAGGACATTTCAAGAACTACCTGTTAATGCTCAAAACTATGTTCGATTTATCGAAGATGAGCTTCAAATTCCAGGTAAACATAAACACTTTATGAACAACTGTCTTTATCTACTTTTGACTTAACCATCTACCTTTGAAATAGGGTAAAAGATCATTATCTGTAGAGTGCTCCTGATTTGCATAGATGCCGGGGACATGATAAAATAATTTTACTCCTTGGAGCGTGTAGATACGGAATCATCTTTCTTTAATCCTTCATAGATTACCTCTCACTGACTTTGACCCTGTCTTAATTCTCACTTAGTCTGTTTTTCACTCTGTGATACTCACTGTTGTTTTTTTTCTCCCTTTTAATAACAAATCCTTTGCTATCTTCACCACCGCCCAAAATGGCTTGTGGTTTTTTTCATTTGGGTTAAACCACCCTTGAAAGTTGGGAGAGTTTCTTGAATAGATATTAAGAAATGATAGACAGAGAAGATAGGAAATCTAGTTTGAAAAAAATCAGACAGGAATAAAATATAAACTTTATTAAAAAACAAATATAAGCTGGTCAGGGAATTAGGCATAACCAAGTTATGACTGTGACTAGTTACATGAAGTCTTTTAACACATTGCTTTTTCTTTTTTATTTGCACTGATGGAGATTTGAAATATAAAAAGTGAAGTGGGTGGGAAGTATCCTCCATATCAAATCTATCTAGTATGTACTTGCTCTAATTTTGTATTTATGGTTCATCTCACACGTGAATCTTGTTTTCCGTGTCACCAGCTGCCCCTTCTAGCTTGATGTCAAGTGCAGTAAGCATGTTTGCTTATTCCTCTATATCAACATTTTTTGAAATATAAACAATAGTGAATTTAACAGTGACATCTGTAAGATACCATAAAGGTTTACCCACAAGGTGCAGCTTGTTAGTGATGTCCCCAGGCTGGTACAGTAGGCAGTCCCTAAGGTACTTCTGCTTCTGTGAGACGTAAAAGTTACTGATACTTCAGTGTCCTCTTAGCATCGTCCATTTATCAAAGGTGCTTATGTTTCCTAGTTACTAGGAACTTGCTAGAAGGTTCGTTAGGTCTGTACTAGCATTTTTCTGTCCTCATTATTAGGAATTGAGGAATTATAAATATCATACAAGTAAAACAGGAAACCATAAGGCAATCTACCCTGTGCAGGATCTCAACTGCATGTTCTCACGGTTTAGAAATTAGCAGAATCTGCTAGCAGAACAGAACAAAGAGGTAACAAAAGGCACAGAGGGCAAGGCCAAATGTGACAGTGAGAAAAGTGGGGGTCTGTTAATCCCAAAGATGTAACATTATAATGAATTGTAAAACTGGACTTCTTTCCTTCCCTTCCCAGTTAAATGGATTGGTGTAGGTAAATCCAGAGAGTCTATGATTCAACTCTTCTAAGGATTCCCAGTGACACAAGACACACTCCTTCAGAAGCGGGGGAAAAGGACTTCCTTAACTCTTTCATTTATGATCTACGCATTTGAAGAATACAGACGTTGACGTGAGTTCTCAGCCCCCCAGTTGTTGCCAGGCTTTCAGACGGCCGGCGGGTGTGGACACCCCTTCGGCCTGTTCTGGGTCAGCTTCCTCAGCTGGCCAGTCGCCGAAATCATTGTTGCCCCTGCTGCTCCTGGTGCCACGTTTTGTTCAGTGTTTAGGAATGGTGTAACCCGTGTTTGAAACCCAAAACAGAGTTGTAGGTTTTCTTCATTCTTGTCCTCTGTGTTCATAGGTTTTATCTCTATGAAATGGTAAGAACAATTAATGCAGTTTTGCACAAATATTTTTACATTCTGATCATTCAGTTTTGTCATTATAGTCTTTGCTGTTAGAAAACAATGATGTAAGAGAGGAGTTCTGTAAACTTTTGTAATGCTATAAATTCTCCTTAAATTGTGAACTGTTTATTTTCTGCTGAGACCATTGCAAATTTGCTTTGGCGGGAGAGGGTGATATATTCATGGGTCCTTTAATTTGTACAGAACACAAAACTTATTTCTCTCTGTAAATTATTTAATACGTTGAACATTTAATTAAATGCTCAAAGAGAAAAGGTGTTCTCTAAAACAATAATCTTAATGTTAAGAAAATTGTCATTAAAAGATCTGTTGTGATAGTTGGTGGATATTTTTCTTTAATTTCAGACATTAACTCTGAAATGTATTTTATCATGCCATTATTTCTAAATCTAGTGGATTGATTTTCCAACATTGTGCCTGCCAGTATGCCTACAAAAGCATATGTAAGCATCCAAATCAACCCACATTTTTGGTCATGCCTTTATTTTTCCTGTCTTGGTAAAAAAAAGAGGTGTTATTTCAACAATTAGGCTTAATGTATTGTGTTGTAGATTATCCTGCAGTGAACTATTTTAAATGTTTAAATTAGGTGCCACTTAAATTTATTTTATTATACCATCAGTAGCTGATTAAAAAGAACAAGATATTTCTAGTATGCTTTGTGTGCTGTGTTTTTGTTCTGATCAGAGGGTAAGAGAAGTAATGGCAATACCAGTATATGTAAGAGGGCATGTGATCCCAGCAGTCTATGGGAATACAGTGGGGAGATAAAAAACAGAATGTTTGAAAGGATCTCGGGATCTTACGGTCACTAGATATTTTTATTAATACTTAGTTTAAAGACACATTCCGAAATAGGAAGCAGCCTTATTAGAATCAAAGCGTGAAAAGGATGATACAGATGATCTTATAAGCCAAGCCCACTACTGGTCAGTAATGACCTTTATGGAGAAATAATCATTTGTCCTTAATGTGTCATAAATAGTTTTTATTTATTGTAATGGAAGTGGAATGGGGTTTTCTGTCTCCTCACTCTTTCAACTTTCTAGTTGGATTTCAAGTTAGATCAGCTACGCAGAGTTGGAAGCTCTATTAGAAGTAGGCGTTTTCGAGTCCACATTCTTACCTGGGCTCTAGGCACTGCCCTGTTCAAACGTATACTTACCCGTGGCCCGGAAGGAGAGGTGTAGGACCCATTCTCTGAGTCAGAAATTCTCCTTTTATTTTTTTTTTAACCATAAAATGATAAACATTTCCTCATTTTTCACCATTTCGAGTGATTCTCTTCTGTTTTTCTTTAAAAGTGAGCTGTTTACTGATTAAATTGGCTAAGGGATGATTTATTCTTCAGTTACAGCTCAGTCTTAAAAATCATAGGTAACGGTATTAAAATAATAAATCTTTACTGAACAGGTGTACACAGTGTTCTCCCTTTATCGGAGGGGGGTGTGCTCCAGTACCCCCAGTGGGTGTCTGAAAGCACGGACAGCACCAAACCCTGTATACTGTTTTCCCTCTATCTACACACCTACAATAAAGCTTAATTTATAAATCAAGCACAGGAAGAGATTAACAATAACTAATAATAAAATAGAATAATTATACTGTAATAAAAATGATGTGAATGTGGTCTCTCTCAAAGTGTTGGATTGTACCGTGTTCACCCTTGTGCTTACGATGATGTGAGGTGATACAGTGCCTCCGTGACGAGGTGACGTGAGGTGGGGACACCGGACAAAGGGCTGGTTTGCGGGGTGGAGCGGGACCACGAGAGATTTCATCACGCTGCTCCTCAGCACGGCGTGCACTGTAAAGCCCATGAATTGCTTATCCCTCGAGTTTCCCATTTGATGTTTTCAGACCGCGGTCGCCTGTGGGTAACTGAAACTGCAGAAAGCAGCACTGACTGATGGGGTCTGCCGTGTGCTGGATGCCGCTGGCTGTGGGCGATGTTCTGTGCTGCCGTGGGATAGTGCAGGACGCTGTGAAGGAGAACCTGGTCCACGCTCGGGAAGGGTCAGAGAAGACCTCTCGTAGAAACAGCGTCAGAACAGACCAGAAGGATGAGTAAGTCACAGGGACAACGTGCAAAGGCCCAGAGGCCGGAAAGTTGGGGCAACTGAACAACAGGATTCGGGGGGCTGGGGAGCTGATGAGGTTGGCAGGAAATTGGAGGAGGACTGCGAAACGACCAGAACGTGCTTTGTATGAAAGAAGAGGACCGTGGGCCGAAATGGGATACATGAGGGCTGTCCGGAAAAGTATCCGGCCATAAACGCCTCTCTGTTTCATGGTACGTGGCTGGGTACTTTCCGGACAGCCCTTGGAGATGCTTAAGGAGGTCACAGAAAAAATGGCTGAAACCAAAACCGTGCACTCTAAGTCTTCAAATTCAGTAGAAGGGAACTGGATGGCAGAACAAGGTAGTTAAATGGGGAGAAGGGGCTATCGTGTGTGTGTGTGGATTAATATAGTTGAATGGGAATGCCAAATGAGTATATGAATTTAAGGTCATTCCAGTCAGAATTGCCGTGGTGTTCTCTGTGACTGGACAAAATTATATTGCAGTTTAGGTGGGAAAACAAATGTGCAAGAATTCTGAAGACATTTTTGGAAAAGGAAAGTGTTATAAGAGGAGGATTCCCCCCCCCCCCGCCGCCTTTTTATGATGTTAGAATATAAAGCTACTGTAATAAAAGGATGATATTGTCATGGGAAAGAACAAATTCATAAGGGAAATGGATTAGACACATTCCAGAAATTGATGGGAACATAAATGGGAACTTAATATAGACTAAAAATGTCATTTAATTTTATTGGGAAAGGAATACATTAAAAAAATAAATGATGATAGCAGAATCTGTCAACATAAAATACAAATTTCAGATAACATAAAAATCTAAATTATAAAAGTTTTTTAAAAAAATAAATAAAAAATAAGTTTTAAGTGCTGAACGCTGTATAGAAAAATACATAATAAACTTGGAGAGAAACTTCTAAAGCAAAACAGGAAACTCAGAAGCCCTAAAGAACAATGAACAGATTCAACCAGATTTAAAAGTTTGTAAACTACCATGAACAAAATTTAAAAAAACAACAAAAAACATGGCTGAGAATAAAAAATGGGGGGAAAAATATTTCAACACACATCCCTAACACAATGAGCTGCCACAGATAAGAACATGACAACTAATAGAAAGATGGAGAAAATAATACCTATCAGTCAATCCACAGAAAAATAAATGTAAGTGGCCCCAAACAGGAAAAACCATTCCCTTCGATACAGACTGGAAATGTAAGTTAACATAATGAGATTTCTATCTTTCAGATGGGTAAATATGAAAAGTAAAATCAGTGCTACCAAGGGTATGGAGAAACAGGCACTAGCAGGAGAGGAACTAAAATTTGAGGGGAAGCAATTCGGCAATTTCTGTTACAATTTGTATTTGTAAATCCATTGACCCACCAGCAATTCCACCACCAAGAAAGAAAAGCCGTATCTCACATGTAATTGTATTATTGGGAGCACATGCGTGTCCATTGATAACGTAACCATGGTCTTCTCTGAAACCTTTAAAAACATTTAGTTAGCTCTATACACATTGATTTAAAAATATTGAGATCCCACAAAGTATCTTCTTTGATTACAACGGCATGATGCTAGAAATAAATGACAGAAGGAAAACTAGGGGGCTTCTGGTCCTAATCTCTGTGCAAATGTTTCCTTGATAATTTTCTTTAATTTTCTCTGTTTCTAGAAGAATATTTATTAGTCAGATGATGGACCTTCTGATTCATTACTCTGTGTCTCTTCCTTTAAAAAAACAAACAAACTCTTTTATCTGCCTTTTCTATCTAGAATTTTTTAGAATTTTCTCCCAATCCTGTCAAATTTTTAATTTTAGTAATTACATTTTTAATTTCCAAGAGCCTTTTTGGAAAGATTGCTTTTTTATGTTTATGGACATAATTGTTCTTGACACTTCCCCTGTCAAATGGTAAAGTTATTTTGTTAATTTTAGGTTCTTTTGTGTTCCCTGAATTCTGTTTCCTCTGGGATCATTTGTTTATTTTCATTTTTGTCTTTCATAATGTGAGGTTTTTCCAACTCTGGTGATCTGTGGTTGGTTCTTCACATCTGAGACTAAGACGATGAAAAGCCATATGGAACTCTGTCCTTGGGGTAAGTTCGTTAACTGTTAGGCTTCACTTGGGAGTGTTGAGTTGGGAACAAACTATTCATAGTCTGATGGAAGGTTCCTAGGAGTCTTTTCTTTGGGATATTTCATTTCTTTAGAGAAGACTCTCTAGCTTTTGGCCTGGGGAGTTGAAGCTCAGCTGTTAGGCTTTCTTCCTGCCAAGACAGGAATGGCAAGTTTTCTATATACAAACTTTGAGTAACTTCTTTCTGCCAGTCGCACTTCCCACTATAGCATCGTGTCATAGCTCAGGTCCTATGTCCTGAGCACCTTCAGTGTCTGTGGTGTCAGACGTCTTCCTCTTGGCCTCATCCCTAGGTTCCTTTTCGTTCTCTCAGCAGTGATGCAGTTATCGAGCAGAGGCAGTTACAGTCTCACCTGGTCCCCCATATAACCGTTGGACTACATGGAAGATGGTTTGCCAGCCCCAGCAGTAAGACTGGTAGTTGGGCTAAGAACAGATAAGTCCTTTTAAGGCCAATCAACTAAATCTGAGAAGAATTTGCAACATGTAAATATTTTAGGATTGTAGCCATCTGGATACACACTCAAATGACCATTATTTTAGTCTAAAAGAGTCACCTAAGAACGCCAAATGTTGTTTTGTTCAAATTGCCATATTTATTTAGTTTCAAAGCTTTTATTTCAACGCCATTGCTCTTCACAACAGTAGAGCTCTGGCTGTGAATTAAGTGGTCGAGGGTTCAATGAAACTGTGGCTAATTTCTGGTTCCAATCTGCAATTTAAAACAAGTTAATGATCTATTTTAAGACTGTTCACTCCTAAATTGAAACACACTTATCCTTTTGAACAATTGTGTGCAATAACAAAATAATTTCTGGGATTTAAGACAAAGGGATAGATTCAAAGTAGAAAACATTCCTTGCTATTAAGAATGGATAACGTTTCATTAACCCTAGACTTGCCACCCCTGAAGGACTTTGGAACTCTAATGTAATTAAGTGTGAAGTCAGCAACCATAGGAATTCTCAAGGCTTAACAGGCAGTTAAGTAGTGATGAGACGTAATTCATCCGTTCACAGTCCTCCCAGGTCTTTCCATCGTTCTTAGAATGGAATCCGAGCACAGGACCCCTCTCTCCTTCACTGACCACCCACCAAACTCCACTGGCCCCCTTTTTGCTCCTCAGACATTACACACCCTTTTCAGTTGTCCAGCTTTGAACTCTCTGTTGCTTTGGCCTGAAATGCTCTTTACATGGCTCATTCTTCTTTGCCGGGGCCCAGCTAAAACTGTCTAGAGGTTCTCCCTAACGGCACTGTTCAAAGGAACCTCCCTGCTAGCTACTCTCATCACCCTGCTTATTCCTTGTATAGCACTACTATAACTTTGTTTTAGTGTGCTTAGTTACATGTTTAATATCCCCACCAAAATGTCAGCGCCAAGAGGGCAGCTGTCTTGTCTGTCCCCCAGCGGACATCACAGTGGGTGCTCAGTCAATGGCCAAACTGTTTTATGGTTGTCGGTTTCCAAGATGGACCCATGGGAGATGCTCATCTGTGGCCCAGGCAAGGTGATCTCAGAGTAAGGGCGATTGAACTGACTCACCAATCTTGTAAAATGGCAGAGAGTAGTCCCTTTGGTATGTGGTTTCTTTGTACCATGGTTCAGCCGGCTTTGAATGTCTTTGAAAACAGATGAATCGAGTGAGAGTTCGTTGGTCTAATTCAGGCTGATACTGACTTTTTCTCTTGGGTGGAATTGCCAACTCTGTGAGAGATCTGAATGAAAACAAACAGTTTGCTAAACA
The DNA here is from genome assembly GCA_004026885.1 of Lyroderma lyra. NCBI lineage: Eukaryota > Metazoa > Chordata > Mammalia > Chiroptera > Megadermatidae > Lyroderma > Lyroderma lyra. Next base: position 145,843 of record PVJL010002658.1, read on the forward strand.
CCCAGTGGGTATAATGCATTAGATTTTCTCATCAGCTGACATCTATTCCCTCGAAGTGGCCAGGAGGTTGCCATCACTAGATGGCTCGGAGGTTCCGGTCTCATTCTCACCTTTGCATCCCTCCTCCCAGTCACAGGTCACAGACGGTGACCAGCATTAAAACTTCCACCAGATGTGCTTATGCACGGCTGCCTCCCACGTGCCAGGTCTTCCTGATGCCCTTACATTGTCACCTTTCTGTGGGGGATTTGGTTCCCTCGAGGAACCAATGCTTAACCACTGTGATACATATTGGTGTTTGATGAACCTGAAATCAGTTATAACCTTCCTGTACCTCCAATCACATGAAGGTAAAAGTAAAGAAGAATTGAAATGTATTGGTGAAATGGCGTGTACATTCACTGGTGCAACTTGTTTGAGAACACTTCGGTGACAGATATTAATACCTTTAAAATGTGCATGTATTTTGTGCCAGCAAGTCCAGAAATTAGGGATGTCAACAAAGACTCACTCTAAGAATGCTCTTCAAAGTATTTTCATCATAAAGAGAGTAGAAACAACCTTTATGTGAAAAAACAGGAAATTATTTAGTCAATGATACAGACATATACAGGATTACCATGCCACCATTAAAAGTGATACTGTTGAATTATAATTTTAGAGATAGAAAAATGTCAACGAATATATTAAAGTTAAACAAAGGTTTCAGTTGCATTGTACACTTTAAATGGGTGTATTGTATGGTGTGTGAATTATCTCAATAAAGCTGTTATGCAGATGATTTCAATCAACCAAATATTAGCAAATTGATTTCAATAATATATTAAGAGGATCACGCATCATGATCAGATTGACCTCCAAAACTACTTTCAGTCTGACCATCTATGAAGACAAGACTCTGTGCTGTTGTATAGATTCCACGGCTCCCTGTCTTTGATTGGGGGATAATCAGGAGTTGACTATATCAAAGGCAATTAAGAGAAATTTGTAAAATATACCAGATGATGAACTCAAAATTAGAGCAGTCATATTTTGAGTGCTTACTATGCTCTGGAATTTTACATCAAATGTTTTATTTAACAGAAAATCTGATATTCAGAGAAGGAATGATAACTGCCTAAATTCAAACATTTCACGTTATTGAATTCAATAATACATATTAAAAGGATCACACTACTGTGGTTTTCAGCTTCTTAGAACTAGACTATAGCATCAAAATGACTGTTTTCTATTTTTCTTTTTGTTGAAATCACATCCAGAAAGGCAGAAATCATTTAGGCCTAATTTGTAATTTTACTATGAAGGAAACAGACCTAAGAAAGTTAAATTTTTTGACCAAGTTGAAACTCTGAACTCATGGTGTTAAAATAAGATGATTTAATAAAGAAATTCTGCATTTGTTGCTGATTATAAAAGTAATATAATGCCTGAAACCTATGTAATCCTTGCTAACAGATGTCACCCTAATAAGTCTAACAATAAAAATGAATTTAAAAAAAAAAGTAATATATGTTCATTAGAGAAAATCTGAAAAACAGAGAAAAAGATAGAAAATAAAATACAAATACCAATAATTGAACCACTCCTTAGAAACCATTAACACTTTGGTGTATTTCCTTCCACACTTTTTCTATGTATTAAATAGTGTTAATATCATTGTTATTAAAAATGTGACTCCCATTTAAAAAATCTAATCGCTCTTAACGTTGGTGTAATTTCTGAAAATTCAGGTTTGGGAGCTGTCTCACCTGCGAGATCGCTTCACACTGTAATCCAAATGGACCCTGGCCAGCTGCCCTGGGTAATAGCCTTGCATTTCCTTTCCTTGACGAGCAATGAATACACTAATGGGGAAAGGAAAGGGTGAGGGAAAAAGCAATCATTACAAGAGTTCTTTACCGAAGAATACCAGCTGTGCTATAATAAAGGACACATTTGGTCTTTGTCCCCAGTTCCTGCCACAGAGCTCCTAAAACCCTTGGATTTTCTTGATAGGAGTGTCTTTTTTTATCCATTTTTCAGGATTCAGTTTTCAGGATTCAAACAGGAACATGGGATGTGTCCACTATTAGGTTCAAATTATCAGGAAAGAAAATAAGAGGATACATAAAATCGGTGGGGCAAATGTTGGTCATGTTGCAAACTGGGAATTGGTAAATGGAGGTTTCTTATATAATACTATTTTCTACTTTTGATGGACCGTATTTTGCCGTATAAGGCACACTTTTGTGAGGGAAAAATAAGGATGTGCATTACACATGGGTATCTTAATTCCGTATCTACATAAATGTGTTCTTTTATTTATGCCTATGAGTTCAAAGTGTAACTCTAAAAATAACGATAGTATCCATATACAAAATAATAATTTTTATATAAAAAGTTCTATACATACAATTTCTTGTGCGTTGTATCTGTTCTTATGTTTTGTAATTACTTGTTACATAAAATTTCTTGTACCATAACATGTTTAAAAACAAATGCTAAATTTCCTTTAGAATACAAAAAAACAAGTACCTAAATATAAACAAATCAATGTTTGAATCAAAAAATTAAAACGACACTTAAAAAACAAAACAAACAAGAAATTAAAACGAAAGATTTTTTTTCCCTCTGAAAGTTTGGGCCAAAAATGTGGGTCCTCCTTATGACACAGAAGCACGTTATACATGGCAAACGACGGTATTGATGCACTTTCACAATAATGTTTTTGAAAACCTGATAATTAAGCTGTATAATAAGTACATAGGGGCTAAAAGTGGGAAGCACCATGGTGGTCCGAGTATAGGTGCTTCTCAGCCTGGTGGAGGCACTCCGGTCCTGCCTGGGACGGAGGGGCAGGGGGCCCGTTTTGAAGGCAGACAGGAGGCAAGGCGAGGTAGACGCAAAGGTGGGGCTCCGGGCGCTGGGCCGTGGCGGGTATGCACAGCTGAAGTGCAGGGGTGAGACTGGGCTTAGCAGTGCCGGGCCTGCTATTTCAAAATACATCTTATTTTATAATGAATTCCTTTTCCGTGAAATTATAGTTAGAGCATGATACAGGCATTTTAAAATGATGTGAAGTTGGGTTTTGTTGTTTGCAGAATTTATTTCTTAGAGTAGGGATGTGACAGAATATTTGTTATTAGAAAAATAAAGGAAGTGTTGTGTCTGAAAGGTTGAGAACCACTGATAGGTGAGAGGGAATCTTTGTAGGATTTTTAAAGAAGATGAACGATGTGATGTAGTTTTTATTTTAGAAAGAGAGCAGGGTGGCAAACCAATTTGAGGACACTGACTAGAGTTAGAAAGCCTGGTTAGGAGGTGACTATAGGAGGTGGGACACGGTGGCACTCTGAGCTCTGTGTTGGAAATGTGGGTGGAGAGGAGAAGATGGAGTGAAGACACGTTAGGAGAGAAGACTGAGTAAAAGAGAGAGGTGGACAAGACAAGGCTTTGGCCCAGGACAGGAAACACAGGAAGGTGACCATGGCTGGAGGAGGACTTTATAGTGTTTGTGATAGGTGGGGTCTTTTGGGACCTACTACATATTCTGAGTACGCGGTAGGTGCCATAAGAATTCCAGGGTAACAGTCCGTAGAAAGTAGCATGTAGTTTTCCGTGAAGTAGCTCGTCAAGTATGTGTTGGATGATGAACGGAAACTTAAATATGTCTGCAGTCCCACCAGCATTTGTTGAATGCATGTAACGTACCCTGCACCTTGCTAGGTTTTAGCTGAAGCCATTCTTGTCCTCAACATGGTCTTTACATGCTGAAATAGTGATCTGAATAAAGGGTCCCCACGTCAAGGAGAGGGAGGGGTGGCTAGGATTGGGGCAGGCGAATAGCACAGGGAAGGAATTCCAGGTAAGGGGGTTACAGAAGCCAAGACTCAGACAGAGCTGAGATCAGAGCAGAATGTGGGTGGGGGGGTGGGGCAGTGGGGAGCTTGCCACCTAATTAGTATGAAAGGCAAGCACTGTGAGCCGGGCGGGTCTGCCTGTCTGCGCAAACAGGACCTCAGGGAGCACTGATTTTCAGGAAAACCACAGGCTGTCTGGGCCTGCCCAGTGGCCCGGGTAATATGACTGAGCCCCAGATAGTAAATAACAGTGGGGGAGGAAGTCATAAGAAGAGAGAGGAATTGGCAGGATAATAGGGAACAAATGACACTTCTAAATGCATAGGAGTGGGACACCTAGCTCTCTGAGGGACCCGTCCAGTTTCTGAAGCACTGCCTTGGAAGTGATTACCCTGGGGCCACGTTTATTAGACTCCATCCCGAGTTCTGGACACCGAGTTCTCGCAGTTGGGATGCTGTTTGCGGTAGGTGTTTGCTAATGAATTCTTCATTAGCGTGCACACCACCAGCACCTGCTGAGTACAGGCAGTAACCTGAGTGCTGCTCCTTGGAAACCGTCTGTGAAAGCTGTTTTGAGAACGGAGGAGCCCGCCACCAGCAGCAGGCAGCACGCCCTGACATCGGCCCCTTGGGAGTGTCTCTTGACAGGTGTTGGCCCCAAGCAGAGAGAGTGGGGAAGTGTTGGAAGCAGGTGGGCGACACAGGGAGGGAGGGAGGGCTGGGGGGAGAAGCAGAGAGGTTTTGGGGGATGAAGGATGGCACACTTCGCCTCCAGCTCTTCGAGTAGACTTTCCAACCTCTCCTGTGTGACCTTCACCTCAAACAAGAGCAAGCTCCCAATTAAGAGGTGAAAACATCAGTTTTGGGAGGAGTATTTTTTACCTCCTAAGGGGACATGCCTAGTCTGCATGGCAGTCAATACGCAGCCTCTCCCGAGGTGGGATGGGCATGGGGCAAAACCGATGACTGACTAGGAGGGCACGAGCTTGCTCTCCAGAGCTGGCCGAGGAGTCCCACCCGGGCTCTGCTCGGGCCCATCGAGTGGCCTGGCTTTCACAGTTCTTGAATCAGCCGTAGAAGGGCCTTTCCTTCTTGAGTGGGAGCAGGAGTCCGCCTGTGTCTGATTTCACCCTACATTATTCACCAGTCCCAGGCAGCTGGGCTCTTTGAGGTGATGGGTTCCGTCCAGACAAGAGCAAACCTGTCCCCTGGGAGGGTGAACGTAACCCGAGTAGGATCTGGGCTCAGCTGCAGACAAAATTCAATATGCACAGGGGAGGTCAGGAGTGTTGGTTCCCCCCGGCGCCTGTCCCCGCGGCCTGAGGTGGCCTGTTACTGTGACAGTGCAGTTCTCTGCATGTCTGTGCCTCCTGCTTTACCAAGTGTCTTTGCAGACACGATCTGCTCTAATTCTCACAGTCAACGGGCCAGGTTAATAGGAACACCTCTTCTAGAAGAGGAGACTGCGGCTCCAAGAGGTTAAGTGCGCTTTGTAAATATTACCCAGCTAGTAAATGCCAGAGCCAGAAATCAGACCAGTCCTCTAATCTCCATGTCACACCCAGTCATCTATATGTATGTACCTTACGCTGCTCATAGTACCATTTGAAACGGGACAGTACCATTGTTTTATGTCCCGTTTCAAATGGTACATCTGCTCAGCCTGATGTATGATTACTTTTTTCAGAAGAGATCGGCGCTATTTTCCTACGAACTCTGTGATTCCTCACTTCTGGGCAGACGGACAGCTGACGTCCTGTACCAAAGGAACAGGAGAAATAAAGACATGGCAGTGTTAGCTGGAAGCTGCTTTCAATTCCATAAAGCAAACACGTATTTTGTTCAGTTCAATAGAACAAATACTCTTGTGTGCTTATGGTGTGCTGGGGATAGAGTGATAAATAGTATCTTTCCACTCAGGAGTTCATAATCTATAAGGAATGTAAGGAAACCCACATTCAGGCAACGAACTAATCATGTGCAATGAGGTGAGCGCTGTACCTGTCAGGAAGCCGGGGCTCAGGGGGAGTAAGTGAGTTAGCAGTGACACAAGAATAAGTACAGATGGGGTACGACCATTCCCCTGCCCTCAGCTTTACTGACTCCACAGGCTCTCCTCAATTTCATCATCATTAAAGTAGGGGTGATCCCAGCATCTCCATGAAACGATCACGTGGAAGTCAATGAGGCATTTGTAAACATACTTGGTGACAAAGGTTAGGTGTGTGGTGTTGGGTGTCGCAATCGTTCTAAACGAGGTGAGCTGATCCCAGAGCTGCCTCTTGACCTCCCAGAGACGAATTCAGTCGATGTCATTAAAATCCACTCAAGTCTGATACACGTGCTTTTTCCTATCTTCCACACCATCCTGAGTGTGTTGCACCGGAAGTGATCTTTTGGGGAGCATCCTGGGCTCCACAAACCAACAGGTTTGTGTGACAGGCCTGTAGCTCAGGGTCAGCATCAGTTCACATTTGTCGTCTCATCTAATACTATGAGAATTCTGTGTGGTCACGGCTACTTGTGGACCATTGACTATCTCATTTGATTAGGTACCCCTACTGGTTTGTGATTCAGTTTTCCCTAGTATAGCCCCCAGGGTCAGGCATTTAACACTGCGGAGGTCACTTTAAAAAAAAATACAGTGTAGGTAGCATGCATCCCAGAGATACATTCATTACTATTACTAGTATGTGCCGAAATGCAAAAAAAATAAAAAATAAAAAAATTAAAAATTAAAAAATAAAAACACTGCAGATATAATAAAATAGATGATATTAAAATTAATTTTCAGTTGCAATCTAGAAATTATTAAATTTTTGTGCCTCGGTTGTACCTCTTCATCTGTACCTCACAATTGTGAAGGTTAAAGAAGTTAATCTGTCCCCAGAACAGTGCTCGTCCCAGTCAGAGTTGCATCATTCCCGTGGGTGAGACAAGAGGAAATAAACAAAACAGCTAAGGTGCGGTAAGGATGACTGGGCCCTGTTTCCTTCAGGAAACAAAAAAGAGTGTGAGATGGAGAACAAGAGAAGTGGGCAGAAGCAGCCCTCCTCTCACCGAGGGTCACGGAGTTCCTCTCTGAGCAGATGACCACTGAGCTGAGATGAAAAGGGGGCCAGTTAAGGTGGGGCGAGCAAGGGAGTGGGGAGGGAGCGGTCCAAGGAGAACCAACCGTCCAAAGGCCCTGGGGGATGAGAAAGGAATGGGAGACAGACAATGAGGCTTTGTAGACAGGCAGGGCCAGTTCCTGGAAGGCTTCGGAGGCCCTGGCAACAGCGTTTGGATTTGTCGCAAAATGCAACAGTATTGCAGGGTTTTATGCAAAGGGTTGTGATGGTTGATCCAATTTACATCGCATGAAGCTCGCTGGAGAGAGACTTACAGATCAGCAAGGCAGAGGTCAGGGTGACCTGGATCGAGTGGTGGCGGTGGAGTGGGCGAAAAGCTTTCTGATGGGCGATCGGTCCTGGAGGCAGGACTGAGGAACTTGCTGATGGATTGGATCCACTGTTGTTGCCATGACAGAGCAGAGCAGTCAAAGACCTGCTCCAAAGTGAGCCCTGCGGGCTGCGGGAGTGGGGGTGGGGGGACCTGTCCAGCTCAGGCACAGTGTGCCTCCTTGTGGGGCTCTGATGAATGAACACAGAGAACTGACTCCAGCCCGGCCCTAGACGGGGTGCCTGCCACACTGGGTTCCACCCAAACCCTCAGGCTGCCCACGGCTGGCTGGGCCCAGGCCCAGGGACTGACTTGGTCCCTTTGAGCCCCAGGCAGCAGCAGCAAAGAGAAGTTTGTTTCCATTTTCCCCAGGAGATGAGACCATAGTTAAATATGCCCAGCAGTGGATAACACAGATCTCAAACACACATAGACTGAGCGCTTGCGGGAGAAAGGTCAGAAGACACTAGAACCCACTCCTGTTTCCCTCCATGCTGCTTCGTCCTTCCTGGGAGGGGCTGTGTACTTTCTCTGAAAGAGGCTCTTAAAGTATCTGGGAATGAAGCATCGTCCCCTCACCCCTTCTTCAGTAATTTCGGGAAGAAAAGGACTTATGTTTGTTAACTCCCCATTGTTAAAACAATGAAATTCTAAAATAAACCTGAGGCTTGCTCCAAAAACCACGAAGCAGATGGGGCTGCGAGAGTCGGACCCCAAAGTCACTTGCTGTGTGAGGGTTCCTGCCCCAGTTGCACAGCTTCTAACTCTCCACAGGTCCCTTAACCAGCGGTACAGGGAGGGTGGGGTTAGGATCTATAGACTGTTAACCCAATCGCTCTCAGCAAGATGCACTTAGCACAATAAAACACATGAAGGACTTGCTATGCTTGGGCCAACGGTGAACTTGGGGAAAGAGTGAAACTCACGCATAGCTTCCGTCTGTGCCGTCACCTCCCATGTGGCATAAGCACGGGAGTGGTTTGTCTTACCCCAAACAGAGTAAATGGGTCCCCTCTAAAAGTAGGGCTTACACCCCTCATACTTGTTGGCAAAGCCCTTCCCAAGCAAAACCCAATATTCTCCTGATCGTTTGGGAATTTGGAGTTAGTTGCCTATTGCTTTGAATTTTAACCATGATTTTGTACATATATATACACGTGTGTGTGTGTGTGTGTGTGTGTGTGTGTGTGTTTTTTCTTTTTTTTACAACTTTTACTAACCCCCAAGCCCCCACCCGAAACCTCACTAGAACTCTCTGGCAGCAGTTGCCTGTTGATCACAGAATAGCAAGTAGAACAATTCCGATTCCCCTGGTGCCTGTCGGCCTTACTACAGCTCTGGGGGGCGTCTGCATCTGGAAGAACATTTCATTACCTGGGTGGGATCCCTGGGCGGCGGTCAATAAATTCTCTTAGCCGGATGGCAGCCATGATGGATGGGATTCTGGAAGAAAAATTAAAGTGAGGGTTCACATTGCAAATGTATACACATTTTCAGGGGTGAGCTATCTGCTACTACAAAGTCCTTCATGAAAATAGCAGCACCCTCCATAGCTTCTGCTAGACTATTTAGGGAAAGAAATAGACTAGTAAAGGAGCAAAAAGAAGTAGGAAGCCTAAACCAATACAGAGAGATAGGCTTCCGTTTTAAAATAAATAAATACTGTGCCAGTTGTGCACTTAGCTTCCCTTCTCACCCCTTTGGGGTGCTTTTCTACTGCACGAGCTTGCAGATGAAGTATTGCATTTCCCAGACTCCATTGCAACTAGCGTTCGGACGTGAATTGGATTCCTCCAGTCAGATGTACTTGGTGAGAGTTGGAAGATGGAAATGAGGTGAGGCTATTTCCTGCTGCTTTGGCTTATTCTGCTGGCAGCTAGGTTGGGAAGATACCGGATGGTGTTTTTCTGTAGCAGAACTCCAGGCCCAACCTCCAGCTGTGGGGGCGTTGAGAAGCGATTGCATTGGGGGCAGTGGCTGCACCCTGAGTTCCAGCGTTCGCACACCGGATTTGTGAGTGTGGAGACGGGGCTGCAGCGGCCCTGGGGGTGGTTGAACTCAGTTGTTCTGAAAGCAGCTTTCTGTTTAGGGCACAGGGTGCTGTTTCCATGATGGGCCAGTTTTGTGGAGGTGTTCTGGAAGCTTCCTGGAGGCCTTCCCCAAGGCCTGTCCCTCCAGCCCTTCCAGTGACTTTTGTTAACATCTTATTATCCATATCAAACTCCTTCTGTTTCCTATACTGACCCTGAACTTAAAGATAAAATATATATTGTTTCTGGTCCAAACTTTCATACTGCATCTGATTATCTACTGGAGAAGCCTTGCCACTAAATAAATAATTAAATAAATTAAAAAAAATAAAAATAAAAGCCCACTACATCTAAATATTCATTTAAGAGTCAACAATGGGGAGGGAAACTGAGTGCCTGGTGACAGAGGTGGGAGAAAGCCTTACTTTTGCTAGTTTACCTTTTGTGCACCTTACAAATTTTGTGCTATGTGTGTATGTTATAAATAGGCAGTTACGAGCCGGTGTGTTGTGAGTGATGCATCATCAGGTGATGTCATGGTTGTGCAAACATCAGAAAGTGCATTTACACAGACCTACAGCTGACTACTGTCATCGTATGTGCTATACTTTTATACAGCTGGCAGTGTGGTAGGCTTGTTTACACCACCACCACAAGCACGTGAGCGTGCATTGTGCTATGACATTGCAATGCCCACGATGTCACTAGGTGATAGGAAGTTTTCAGCTCCATTATAATCTTATGGGCCCACCATCATGTATGTGGTCCATCACTGACCCAAATGTCACTGCCTGGTACGTGAGGGTAGAAGACAGCTGGGGCTCTGATTTGCATAAATGTGGCAAACAGTGTAGCAGGAGAACGTTGGCTTGGGACGCATGTGACCTGTGAGAAGTCATTTTCCCACTACAATGAACTGAATGTTTGTGTCTCCCCTGAAATTCATATGCCAAAACCCTAACCCCAATGTTGGAGGTGGGGTTTGATGGTATTAGGAGGTGGGGCCTTAGGGAGGCAATTAGGTCATGAGCCTGGAGCCCTTACTAATGGAACTAACTAGTGTGCTCATGAGAGACATCAGACAGCTCCCTAGCCCAATTTCTGCCATGTCAGGTCCCATCAAGAAGTCAGCAGCCTGCCACCAGAAGTGGGTTCTCCCCAGACCCTAGCCACGCTGGCGCTCTGGTCTTGGACTTCCAGCCTGAAGAACGGTGAGCAACAAATTTTTCTTGTTTATAAACCACCCAATCTATGATAATTCGTCATAGCAGCCTGAATGGACTGCGGCACCTGCTCTGTTATTGGTGATCATAGGACCTCTCTGAAGGGTTGACTGAGGTGAGTGTGTGTGTGTGTGTGTGTGTGTGTGTGTGTGTGTGTTCTGTGATTTGAACAGAAAAGAGAATAGAGAAATATGAGCTCCTGTGCATGAGCATGGGTTGTGTGTCAGGTGACATGCACTAACTCACAATGCCTTCCCAGAAACCCTACGAAATATTTCCATTATTTTACAGACAAGAAGTCATACAGGTAACGCCTATATAACACAGTTGTTAGTTTCCTTTAAATGCCATGTTATGTGAATCCAAAGAACTAGTTAGTGAAACAAAGAACTAGTACAAAAAAGGAGGTTAGGTTCCAAAAATTAAAAAAAACAACAACACTATTATATTTTTATAATGAAGAAAAATAGCTTTATTAAAGCCATTTTCACAAAAAGTATAGCATACTAATATGTATAGTTCAGGGCTACAAATTAATTCACAAAAATGAAAACCAATTAGCATTTCTTTAAAAAAGGCTGAATAATACCTGAAAATTTTTAATCTACATATAATGTAGTAAGAAGAAAAACACAAAGTTTTAAAATGTATGTACTGAACATTCCATGATCAAAATGGATTTAAAATTCTAATAAATTTTTAAAATTCTGCAGTCAAATCTGATACGACATCCACGCTCAAATGAAAAATTTCAAATGAGATCTCTTTTGCTCTTAAAGGTTCTTATTGGATCATTTGATCCAGGAGAACCATAAGACAGGAAAGAGACAGGCTCTCCCATGTATCAGATCTTTTAAAGGAATACTTTTCCTCCTACTTACAAAAGTAATGGGTTTATTGTAGAAAATTTGGAAAATATAGAAAAATAAATATCACTTACATTCCTACCACCTGAAGATAAGCACATTGTTGGTTCTGTTGTGTATGTAGTCTTTAAAAAGTGACTAAATGTACATAGCCATACATAAATATATTACATAATATCATATTAAATCTACTGTCTTGTAACCTGAGTTTTTTTGTTACCTGAATTTTTAAGTACAATTTCATATATTTTCATGTCATTAATTTTTGAAAGGTGATAATAATTTTTAACGGTCATAGAGTATTTCACAATTTAACCAATCTTTCTATTATTGGATTTTCCCCTTATTTGGTAATTTTTCTATTTGGGTTCCATTTTTTTCTCTTAAAATTCTCCTTTAACATACCAAGGCAAAAGTTTACTACTAATAAAATTATTTTTTAAAAGCTCTTATTATACTCCGTGTTGTTCGGGGATTTGTCTAATTCTCAAACTGTTAGAGTGAAACCGTGTTCTAAGATGCCGTGTTGTACGAGGGATCCCCCCATTCTCGGATGGTGTTAGAGCAAAACGATGTTCTAGAAGTGTCGTGTTATAAGGTGTTACCTGTATTGAGAAGTAAAGTAACTAGTATGAGGTCACCAAGGAACAGGATTGGAACCCATTTGGCTCCAAAAACTCTTAACTCCATGCTACATTGAAACAATCACAGAGCACCCAGACCATCAGCCAAAACAAAACTGGAATGACCCACAAGAAGCAACAAAGAGAAAGGAGAAAGGCCTGGAAATGCATGATGCCTCCCTCTCTCCTCTTTTATGGTCAAAACTTCACTCAGCGTCCACAGGCCAGTTACTGCTTTATCTCACCTCTGAGCGTGTTTTTCAAGCAACTTGAAAAATTTCAAAGAAGATTACATTACAGCAGGTTAGTTTGGCAACCCAACGGAGCCTGTTTATTATACAATGTGTTCTTACTTTCAGCATTGGTGTGATTATAAAATAAAAAGGAAGGAAGTAAAAAACAAAAGAGAAAATCTGAGTCAGCACAATGGACTGCTTGCATTTTTAATTTTAAAAAGGTTCAGTTGACAGTCAATATTATATTAGTTTCCGGTGCACAGCAGAGTGGTTAGACATTTACATAACTGATGAAGTTATCACCACAATAAGTCTAGTACCCGCCTGGCACCATGCAGAGTTATTACAATATTATTGACTGTATTCCCTACACTGTACTTCACATCCATCCCCTTGATAAACCTTCTAACTGCCAATTTGTACATCTTAATCCCTTCACTTTTTTCCACCCTAGTTGAGCTCTTAAAAACTTAGAAAGCTCTGTGACAGCTGGGGTTTTTGTTCAATAAAAGTGACATGCTGGAGAGAACACCACAAGATATTCAGGATGCTGTGCTCCCAACAAAGACAATAATACCACGTGTGCCTTTGATGATGGAGTGGTTCCTCAGTCCCCCAAATTCAGAATCAGCACTGTGGGGAATAAACCAAGCCTGGGTTGCTGTGCTTTGGCCAGGCCAGAAAAACATTTTCACAGGCATGCATAGCAGCCCACTTTAAATTGAAGCCTAAGCTCCCAGAATAACCAGAAGACTTTGCAGAATTCCCCTACCATGAATATAAGGGATACTGAATCGCATCTTGTGTGATTAGTTGTCATTTCTTGAACACAGGAGAAAGTGTACTTGGCATTTGGATATATCAGGAGACCTTATTTTAGTCCATCTTCAAAAGTAGATCCACATGCCAAATCTAAATGTGATAATTTTAAACCCAGGTTAGACTTGCCATCATTTCCATACTCAGCACCATGAACAAAACTTCCATCTCCCTTAAAATATATAATTGTTCAGTTGCCTAATAACTGTTTCTAACATGATCACAGGATACAAGATTAATATATAAAAATAATTATATTTCTATATCTTAAGTAAAAATTAGAATCAAATTTTAAAATACAACTGCTTACAACAGCTAAAAACAAGAAACCCTGTGTACAACTCCAATAAAATACGTTTAGGTGCTGGATGTTGAAACTACAAAAACTACAAAATGCTCCCAAAAGAAACCAAAGAAGACCTGAGAGACATACCATATTCGTGACTTACAAGTCTCAGCCTAGGAAGGGTGACAGTTTTTCCCAAATTGGTTTATATGGTGAAACCTCCCAGCAGAATTATTTTTTTTGGGGGGGGGTAGATATAGATAAACTTATTCTAAAGTTTATTTCGAAATGCAAGGGAACTGAAATAGTGAAAACAATTTGGAAAAAGAGCAACCCAGTCAGGCAGAAAAGGGGAAGGGGCAAGAACCACCTCAGCTGACACCCATGACCTACGAGACAGTCCCTGTGTGTTATTTTGTTGGGTCCTCGCAGGAGTTCCTGAGAGTTGTTCGTTATTATCCTGAATTTATAGATGTTAAATCGCATGTTTAGGGGTCATACAGCCAGTAAACAGAAGAAGCCAGATCTGTCTGACTCCAAAGCCCATTCTCCTTCTACTGCAGTGCCGCTGATGCACGAATTCACTCAATAAATAGTTATCGATCAAGTACCTTTGTTTGGCTGTGTACGAGGCGCAAGGGAAGAAGCATTTAGCAAAAGGCACGTGGTTTTGCCCGTGTGTTACTTACATCGTGGCGGAGATGAAGGCAGACGTTAATCAGGGAGTTGCACCAGGCAATAAAATTAAAGCTCAGTCACTGCTAAAACACAATCCTTTGACAAGTTCCCTTTCAGGGAGTTGAGAGGCTGCATCCTCTTTCAGAATTATAAAGGAAAAGCCTTTAAGAACAGGTAAGTCACATTTGTGTCTGAAAATCCAGACATTTTCCCTGATAGAAAGCAGGTGTGAGAAGCTTTCCAAGGCTTAGAAAACTAAAAATTGGCAGGAAAGAGTTAAAAATAATATTGGTTAAACCAAAGGTTGGGTCCTCCCAGTACAATATCAAATGGAAGCAGGAGTGATTACCTGGTAATTTTAATCAGCTTGTGAACCCCAATTATATAGTAACTAGCAAGTTATTTAATTAATGTGTCCAAAGGAGGGGCAGAAGCAGGATATCAGAGTCAGGTTCTCAAGACTCTAATGTTATTTAGTAATTTGGGGAAAATTCGAGTAGGCAGGGAGTGGCATTTAAACCGGTGTAGAATGGGACCAATTGCTTTTCTAGATGAACTTTCTAACCCCAGAGTCCTGGATGCACCCTTTCCTTGGAGGTGTGGCATCTGTAGTCAGGACTTGCGGAACGTTGGGCCCCAGGGGAAAGCCACGCCCGAGCGATCTGACAGTGAAGAGAGAGTGCGGTATGAGCCATCATTGAGTCAGACGAGGAGTCAAAGCAGCCTCGCTGACCTCAGGATTGTTCTGCAGCTATGGCAACTGCCCCCCACCCCCCAGCTGCGTGAGAGGACCCTTAGAAAAGGGTTTGTAGTAACTGAGTTGCTTTGACAGTCGCCTATTGCTTCTATTTCCTGAGGAAGCCAGTCTTCCCAGGTCAGGAAGGTCGGTTACCCACCTCTTTCTCCTCTTCCACCCTCCCCGCGATCCTGCCATGAATTCTGCAGCCTGAATGTGTCTCCCTTCCTGCTCCTTTAGTTTACATCCCATTCATTCTTCACGGCCTAATTCAAGGCCTGCATCACCTCCCACAAGGCATCTGTTCTGAGTTCCAAAGGGTCCACTGTCCACCCAGAGCCCTTGATGAATTGTATTACGTATTTTGGTTCTGAGACCTTTCCTCATTGGTTTATTGGTTTCTGAATTCATTTACTCATTCTACTGTTTAAGAAAATAGGTAACGAGCGACAGCTTTTTGCCAGGCCTTTTGAGAAGACCAGAGATTCTTCAAAGAACAGGACACGAGTTTCACGTCACGTCTTCCCTCTCCAGCTGCAGCGTGTGGGAACCGCAGTGTTCTGGTGGCCACTACCTGCACTCTCCCTGTCCTTCTCCTACCTCATTGTCTTGAGAAGTGTTTCCCATCCCAGGAAGTGCCCTCAACATACTTAGAACGAATAAACAAGTGAAAGAATCAATCACTCAGTCAATCCAGTAACCTTGGAAATCTAGGTAACAGTTTTTAAGCTTTGTTCTTCTTGTATTGTAGACAGCCAGATACCTTCATATAAGCACACCCCATTTCTAAGAAATAAAAATGTTAAGCTAAAACTCTTCAAATAATTCAAAGTTGAGAGATACGGATATTCCCTTTGTAAAAGAATTCTTGGTTTTACAAATGGTTTGCCACAAAGTTCCTTGAAATTACGAGCTTCCTGTCTCTAGAACATTCAAAATGCAATCAGCTCAGTAATGCAACTGCTAAGGGAGAGGAGAGGGACGTTACAGACGGTCACAACTACACTGGCGATACCTGCTTGGGCTGCAGCGGGTGGTGACCTGTAGGTTCTCAAAAGCGGTCCTCTGTGGACAGCAGTTATATCAGCTGCCTCCTGCTGTTGGGTATACTGCAGAGGCACCCAGCAGGGTTATAGGACTTGCCCCCTTTACATCACTCAAAGGCTATTGTGATGCCCTGTGGGTTAGAGAGTTCTGCTAGGTAATGCCTTTCGGGTCTTGGGCTTATCAAAAGTAGGGGTCCTATGGTCTCTGTGAGAGCCCAGCTCCACGTGGAAGGAAGGGGTGAAAATTAGTGTGGAAATGCAAACCACGCAAATAACCCAGATTGCTTTATCACTAGGATTTTCTTTTCTATAAAGATGATTCCAAGGACAATATAAGGTCAAAGGTCTGGGTGGTGCCAGTTGGAATGGAAAAAGTAAGGGTTGGCAAGGGACAAATGAGTCCAGCTCTTCATCCTGCTTACTACTGAAGGCATGGAAGGAGGTTTACATTGTTTACAAATGCAGTTTAAGCCAAACCATTGAGCAGCACAGTAGCACTACTGTACAGAATAGCAAGTCGTAACCTGGGAAGAACAGGATGGCAACAAGGAAGGACCCAAAAAACACCGGAGTTATCTTCTGGAGGGTGGGTCCCTGGTAGTACAGGCTTTCCCTCCAGTGGCCTCTGCTGAGAGGACATAATGGTGCCCAGTGAAGTCTGCACCAGTGGCAGCAGGCTGGGTGGCCAGGCTGGTGTCTGTCACATCTACAGGTGGCTCCATGTCTAATTCTGGCCAAGTCAATGCCGCTGGCAGTGTTGCTTGGGTCTCTGGGAAATACGCTCTAAAAAAGAGGCATGTGGGAGTTCCCTGGGGTGTAGTGGCTAGGCTTCGGCGCTGTCAGCGCTGCGGCCTGGGTTCGATTCCCAGCCGGGGAACTACATATATATATATATGAAAAGGCGTGGCCCCCTCCTTCCGGTTGGGTAAAAATGCAGATGAGAAGCTGGGGTGTGAGCCGTCCCGTGACGGTGGGGGGGGGGGAGGCCGTGCACTCAGGATGGGAGGCTCGTGAGTGTGAAGGCGGCTGGCTCCTGCGTGATTGTGGAGCCACCAAAACGACCCCCGGCCGCTGTCGTTCGGACTGCGCGGAAGCCCCTCTGCAGAGCCCGGCCCACACGCGCGTGCGCAGGACGAGATCGCCGTCCTGAAAGGCAACCTCGTTCTTAAAAAGGACTTTGCCACCTCCTCACTCCCCTTCATTCGCTCCCTTGTTGGAAAAAAAAAAAGTTAAGTACTGTATACTGATAATTTCTTCATTTTCTACTTAGGAAGGGACAGGAATTGGAGTACAAAAATAGTGGCACTGAGAAAGGGCCAGATGTCATTGTCGCTGGCATCCTATTTTAGTCCCCAAGACTTGCGTGGCCTCTGGGAAGCAAGGATCAAGGAATAACATGTTTGGCACAATGCAGCCAGAGCTTACAGTCCTGTTTTCAGTGCTAATAATAACCACAGTAGGATGTGAGACTTCGTGCTGCCTTATTGTGGAAACTTGTTTTGTTTCTCTTCCCCGCCTTTTTTTTTTTTTTTTTTTTGGCAGCTCTCTGGCCGGCAACCATGTCTCCTTGCCTCCCCGGAGGCTTTGAAAATCAGGTCCGATTTTTTTTGACGCCGATCACTTCAACTCTGGTTCCATGATACAGTGCTGTTAGGAGGTGTAAGACCCTAGAGAGAAATGCCCGAGATGGGAATCGAGCACGGGGACCACAGTCAAAATAAAGCCTCCAAACAATAAAGAAATGCAAAAAGAAAAAAAAATTGTTTACATAAGTTTTGGAAAAAGAGTCACCCCTGCTAAGTCACTTCCAGTGCGTGAGCCCTTCCCACTAGCCTGAAGTCCTTTCTATGGTTATTGTTCTTAATTCTCACAATGTCACCAGGTGGGTACTGAGAAACCCAGTGTGCAGTAAAGGCAAACGAGCCCCGGAAACAGGCAGTGACTTGCCCATGTTACACAACACCAAGGGAAGCTCTGAACCCAGGTCTGTGCGGCCCCAACCGTGACTTTTCCGGCCTCCGTGGAGCATCCTTCGAACACAGCGGGAAGGCTTCGGGTCAGACCTGGGTGGCCGTGGGCAGCAGGAAATCATAACCCCAGGCCCCAGGCCTTGTCCCCCCTCTGTGGTGTCCCATCGCGTCATCTCAGGTGCTGGCTGATGAATGAGGAGCAAAGTCCTGGGAGGAGTTGATTGGGCAATGGGGAATGGGTCCCTGCAGAAAGAGAAGGGACTGCAGGGGCGTCTCTGTCCCTCTCCTGTCCATCTCCCTCTGACGGCAACCCTTTGCTCTGGAGTTGGGTGACTCAGCACTTGTGAGGGGGGCCAAGGCTGAAATTGCCAGAGGAAACTGAACAATTCTTATTTACCCAACTGTCAAAATCCTATCATTGCAATTAAGGAGATAGGCAATTAACTGTGTCTTAATTACAGCAGCTGCCACTTGGTCTGAATGCTGTAATTTACAGAGAGAATGGGAGGAGACTTTAAATTAATGTGTGTCTTTAAACAATGTAAAACAGTGATGGAACCTGAAAGAGACTGTCAGCAGTGGTCGCTAGGCCCCTCCTGCAAAGAGGTCTTGTGACAGAGATAGGCTTACGGAATGCCACGATTTCTTTTGCCTTTGTTGCCTAACGGCTGCGTTCTTAATACATGCCAGACTGACATTTCTACCGTCTATTTTGCATACAATGCAATTTAGTCATTTCAATAGCACTATCACCTGGGGAGCCCTCTGCAAGCGTCATCTCAGTTTTTAAAACACTCATCTTTAAAACGAAGATTTGTATACGACCAATCCGGATTTGTGGACAAAGAGAAGCAAGCTTCTAAATCCAGGTTTTTAAAGGGTCGGCAGATTTGCACTGGTACCGGCGCCCCCGAGATAAGCTTTATTTATCACGCATTCCCTGTGAGGAAACCCAGGCTCAGAGAAGCAGAGAAACTTGCTCAGGGTCACAGAGCAAGTCATAAAGCAGCAGCCAAGTCCATTTCAAGGCCAGATATGACTTGAGTTTACCTGTCCCCTCAAAAGCTGGTTGGCAACGTGAGGTCGAGGTGCCACAGGGAAAGACCAAGAGGGGGAGAGGACGGAGCTGTCACACAGCCAAGGTCAGCAGCACTTAGAAGTCACTGGGTGTCGAGACGGGTGGCTGGCAGGTCAGGGACCCGATCCGAGCTGCGTTCAGAGCTGGACTTCGGTTCCTGGGTGGGGGTGGCGGGGCCAGGGTGGAGTGACAAGCACCTCCTAAGGCTTTCGAGCTGGCTGAGCACGCTCCAAACCTCTGCACCTCCGCTTTCTGGCCAGGTGACCTTGGGAAATGTCTTTACTGCCTCTGAGCTTCAATGTTGTTCACCTGTTTATTGGAGGCGAGGTCGGCCTTGTGCAACTGCTGTGAGGATATAAAGTGGCTGGGTCATGGAAACTACTCCGGAAAACGAGACTTCGCACTTGGGAAAACATTAGCGCCTCCCTCCCCTCCCCCAATGCGGAGTGGGCAGGACCTTGGATTCAGGGGGCGTGAGGGTGGGGGGGTGCTTCTGGGTGGTTACCAGAAAAAGAAACAATCCAGGGACCTGTGATAGGAGGTGAACCATATGTGTGTGTGTGTGTGGGGGGGGGGCAGGGAGAGTCAGTTTTAAGACGCCCAGTGAGCATCGCCAGGGACCACACCCGTGCTGGAGAGTGAGTGTCACAGGCTTTGTGCTGAGTCCCAGAGGGTTGAGTTCATGACTGTTCAAGTCCCGCTTTAGATCAGAATGAATCCTAGGACCTGTGTGTGACACTAAATGGCTGAGCTGTTAAGAGAGGTGGGACACTGAGCTGTGGGGCTGGGCAGGTGCTCATATCCGAAGGCCAGCCAGGTAGCCCTGGGTGAGCGCTTTCCTTGGCAAGCTCTCTGTGTCAGGGGTGTCCAACCTCTTGGCTTCCCTGGGCCACACTGGAAGAAGAAGAACTGTCTTGGGCCACACATAACACACACTCACACAGTAGATGATGAGCTATAAAAAGTGCATAATGTTCGTAATGTTTTAAGACAGTTTACGGATGTGTGTTGGGCCACGTTCAAAGCCATCCTGGGTCGCAGGTTGGACAAGGTTGCTCTGCTGCTCAGTCCTTGCACTCAATTCTGGCAGGTTCTGGGGAGATTACAAGTGTCGTTGGGAGGACTAAATGAGAGGTGTGGCTCTGTGCCTACAAGCCACCCCACCCCAGGTTGGTTCATTTGGGACAATCTAGTCTCCTGTGTGGTTGAACTCTGATCTCTCTTCTGGAAACATGTTAGGGTTTTCAAACACAATGTAATAATTTAGAGATAAAATTACAAAAAGGTAAAATTACAAGGGAGATTAAAATAGGCTGGGCGTTACCTGTAACCTGTCATACAGACAGGAGCCTTCCTTACCTTGCAACGTTGGACCCTAGCGCTGTATAGGCCTTCCCTTGCCCCGCCCCCCACCCATGTCTGCATCCAGGAAAGGATGAACTTGAACATCAGTTCATCATCTGGACCCTAACGTAATCTGAGGTTTGGGTAGTCTCACTCCCAGAGGAATGAGCACTTTAAGTTTCTCCCTTTGTAACCGACGTACTATAGAGGCAGACGCACCGAACCCCCAGCAGAAGCTCCGTCTGGGGACAGGCTCTGTCCCAGAGAGTGCAATTCTGTCTCAGAAAGTTGCCCGGAGTTTCCCACAAGGGGCAACAAGAAGACAAACATGCATAAGGCAGTGGTGACACGGGATGCAAGACACAGGCGCGGGCCTGGGGGGACTCATCCTGGTGAGCCCCACTTTTTAATAACTGATGCTCTTAGTCATCGGTTGTGGGAGATTGCCAGTGAGGGGAAGGTGGGATCAGTTTGATCATCTCCGTAGGTACAGACCGAGAACAGGAGCAACAGAGGTTTGCAGGCTCCAGCCAACTGGACTTAGCGCTGGGCGGACTTTAGGGATCCTGACCCTCATCTGTCAGCCGTATGAACCCACCAGAAAGCCCCCCTTGCTTTTCCAGAATTACCCAAATTCGAGCTGAGTGAACCTTGGAGACCATCTGGCAAGATGAGGAACCTCGCTTAAGACAAAAGCTTGTAAGCCCTTCCGAATATCCTGCTGGAGGACCTACTGTGTGCGGGGCCAGGTGTACGGGGATTCCAAACGGGCTGCAGGCAGATCTGGAGAAAAACCTCGTTTCTCTTGGCCATTCGTCTTTGGCTTTGTCCTACCTCATGGGGAGGTTGGTGACTCTTGTCAGGGTTCTATCCAAGGTGTTTTGTAAAAATTCAATGAGATTCTCAGGCCAGAAAAACCACGTTTGCCTATTGTGAGTGGAGGCTGGGAAGAGGCCAGGAGAGAAAGAGAAGTTTTGAAAAGAGGTATGGAATCTTTGAAACGTCTTTCTTGGGGTCAGAAAGCTCAGATGCCTCAGAGCCAGGAGCCAGGAGATGCGTGTGAGTGAGTGGAAGTGGTCGGGAGACTGTAACGAGGGTGTCCTGCAGGTTTTGGGGGGCGTCTCACCCCTACAGAGGGGCAGCTCTAAACGTCTGTTGTTTCTGTGGGAAAATGGGCCCGGTGTTGCCAGGTCTTCTATTTCTTTTCCAGAGAAAAGAGATTTTCTTTTTTTTTGCTTTTATTGTTCGACTTCTTGGAGTGACATTGGTTAACCAGAATTACGTAGGTCCCAGGTGTACGATTCTGCAGTGCAGCGTCTGTGTGCTGTGTTATGTGTTCACCACCCAGTCAGTTCTCTCTCTATCACCATGTATTTGACTCCCCTCCCTCCTCTCCCACCCCCTCCCCCCTCCCCTCAGGTAACCACTAAGCTACTGACTATGTCCATGAGGTTTCTTTCTTTTTTGCTTTCAGTTTTATATTCCGCATAGGAGTTACGTCATACAGTTCTTTGCTTTTTCTGTCTGGCTTATTTCACTTAGCATGATGATCTCCAGGTCCATCCATTTTGTTGCAAATGGCAATATTTCATCTTTTCTTATAGCTGAGTAATATTCCATTGTGTATATGTACCACAGCTTCTCTATCCAGTCGTCTGTCGCAGGGCACTTTGGTTGTTTCCATGTTTTGGCCACTGTGAACAGCGCTGCGATGAACATTGGGGTACATAAGTCTTTGCGGACAAAGGTTTTCAGGGTTTTTGGGTAGATCCCCAGAAGGGGGACTGCTGGGTCACATGGTAACTCCATTCCCAGCAGAGAACAGATTTTTAATGAAAACTCTCCAGACTTCCAGGGTTCTGAGCAAGCCAGACGGGTATGCAGCAGAATTCGTTCTCTCAGACGTCATTTCCACCTCGGTGAAGTTCAAAATGAAAATCTACTTCAACGCCTCAAAGAAAGGCAGATTGGGGAGTTCCCTGGTGGTGTAGTGGCTTAAGGCTTCGGCGCTGGTGCTGTCAGTGCTGTGGCCTGGGTTCGATTCCCAGTCAGGGAGCTACCCACATACCAAAAAGCAAAAAAAAAAAAGAAAGGCAGATTGTTACCAGGCATGTGGATTAGGGGTTCTCCTGATGACCTCATCTTAACTTAAGTAATGACATCTATAACCACCCCGTTTCCAAATAAGGGGACCAGGACTTCAACATGTAAAGCAGGGGATGGGGTGGACACAGTTAACCCGTAACCAGGACGTGGGTCATACAGGGTGTCGGGCTTGTTGAATGGAGGGCAGAGGGAAATGAGACCAGAGAGAGACACTGGGGAAAGATTTTCAATAAAATATTCATAATCAATAATTAATAATAATGATCAACATCGGTCGAGAAGCTGTTTTATTCCAGGCACAACTCTCAGTACTTCCCACAGAATATTTAATCTCTACCGTTTTTATAGATGTGGAAATGGAGGCACAGGGGACCAATTTTGTTCGACTTTGAAGCTTGCCCCCAAATCTCTCTAAAATGGATTTATTTAAAGGAGGAAATGATGAAGAAGAGCCAGGTTTTCTCTGGTGCAGGAAGGTGGCTGCCCATCCACCAGCCAGAACTGGGTTTTGTCCTGAAAGGCTCCGGGTCAGGGAGTGCTGCGTCAGGATCGCGTCATCGCTGAGGTGTGGTCTCAGATCAGGAGACAAACTTCATTGTTTAAGTCATCAAAGCAATGCTGGAATGAAGGAAATGCACTTCTGCAGTTACGGGTCCTCTGGGTCGCCTGACTTGGTGAATGGTTCACTACGGAGTCTGCTCCCTGGTTAGCCTTTGCACTTAAAGGCGTCTTCCGGCCTTCCAGGCACACCAGCCTTTGAAAGTCTTCTCAAAAACCGATCAAAAAGTCATAATAATTCCAAACCTGGGCCAACTAGTTCAAGGGCCTCAAGTGCAAGAGGACAAAAAAAAAAAAAAAAAAAAAGGAAGATAGTTGAGTGGGAGATATTCTTTTCTGATTATTGACCCAAGCGCTGTGTGGCCTTGTACAAAGACTGCCCGGGGTCTTTCTGGATTACTCCTAAAACCCAAAAAGTCAACCAGGCCTGGGGACAGAGAAGACCAGCAGAGGAGAGAGGGTTCACAGTCATTTCTCTCAAGGCTATCTTACCCAGAGATGTTAATGATGTTAATGGCACTGTTTTCAGTAGAGATTGAGCAGCCTCGCCTGAATGCCAACTGGGCCATCAGGTGATGCACTTTCAATGATGATGGCATTGCAGAGGCACGTGTTCGAAGCAGCCTCAGGGAGCCCTGGTGAGTCCCCTGCATGTTAGGGGAGACAGAAGCCAAGCAAACAGCAGTGACTCACCGAGGTTACCCAGCTTAAGTCCAGACTCTTATGCATTGAGTGTCTGTGATTAAATGTGACAGTGGAGGACACTTGCAAATAATAAAAGCTGAGAGGTAAGACATCTCTCTCTTTCTCTTAAAAAAAAAAAAAAAGAAAGAAAAGAAACAGCAGTAGGACCCAGAGCTGAATCCCTGACAGGCCCAGGTGTCGGGAAAATGATCCACGGTCTATTTCTCATAAACTGTTCTGGGGACATATTTCTAGAGAAACACTGGAAGGGTGTTGGGAGCCAATCAGCTCAAGAGAAAGCTGCTGATATTGAAAATGTACCACCTGTCATTTCAGCACCTCACCACTACCTTGTCAGTGTCTACCAGGATAAGCTTTGCTTTGTGTCTGTCATACAGACTGAAGGGCCACCTCTCTTTGTAATTGAGTTTCTGCATCGAGTTGCCGACACGTTTCAGGACTACTTTGGTGAGTGTTCGGGGGCTGCAATTAAGGAGGATGCAGTCATAGTATATGAGCTCTTGGAAGAAATGTTAGACAATGGATTTCCACTGGCTACTGAATCTAACATTTTGAAAGAACTGATTAAACCACCAACAATTCTAGGTTCTGTTGTCAACTCTATTACAGGCAGTAGGAATGCTGGGGACACACTCCCCACAGGGCAGCTGTCCAATATCCCACGGCTCTGAGCAGGGGTAAAGTACACAAATAATGAAGCCTATTTTGATGTCGTTGAAGAAATAGATGCAATTATAGATAAATCAGGATCTACAGTCTTTGCAGAAATTCAGGGGGTCATTGATGCTTGCATTAAGCTGTCTGGAATGCCTGACCTTTCCCTTTCTTTCATGAACCCAAGGCTTCTAGATGATGTCAGCTTCCATCCTGCATCCAGTTCAAGCGTTGGGAACCTGAAAGAGTTTTGTCGTTTATTCCTCCAGATGGAAATTTCCGACTCATATCATGTCGTGTCAGCTCACAAAATCTAGTGGCAATACCAGTGTATGGGAAACACAGCGTCAGCTTTAAGGAGAACAGTTCTCGTGGCAGATTTGATATTACAATTGGATCAAAGCAGACTATGGGAAAAACTAGTGAAGAAATCACAGTGACTGTTCATATGCCACAAGTTGTGCTGAATATAATAAACCTGACGCCAACACAAGGCAACTAACTATACATTTGATCCAGTTACCAAGGTTCTAACATGGGATGTGGGAAAAATTACACCCCAAAAGCTCCCAAGTCTTAAAGGAGTGGTAAATTTTCAGTCTGGAGCACCCAAACCAGAAGAGAACCCAGGCCTCAACGTACAGTTCAAGATCCAACAGCTTGCTATTTCAGGCTTAAAAGTAAACCACTTGGACATGTATGGGGAGAAATACAAGTCCTTTGAAGGAGTCATAAAAGCTAGAAAGTTCCAAGTGAGAACATGAGAAGAGGCCAAAATCTCTCAAGACCTGTTTGTTTTGCAAGTGTCATTACAGTTTATTACTATTAGGTACCAAGTGGGTGAGAACATATCTTCTGGTGAAAGCATTTGTGTTGAGCTATACACGCTAACGAAGTTACTTAGTACTATCAGTGTAGGGTTCTTAAGGAGCTTTAAGCTAAGGTAACTTTTGAATGACTTAGCTTATTTTGTATCTTTTCACTTAGGAAGATTTTGGAGGTAATTTCCTCTACCAGAGGGCACCAGCTGCACATTTTAGCACTAAAGGCAGAAGGCTACAGTGATAACTTCACTCCTAAAACCAGTGAACTGGTCTTAGCCAGCAGGAGCTGTCTTAATCTGTAATACGATGTGTCAAGTACAGCCAATTGTCGCACCTGATCTTAGCCATCCCAAATCAGCATCTGCCCCCACAGAGGAAATTCCCTCTCACCCCAAGAAGTTTACAAATATAACTGCCTCTTCAAGTGTTTGCCTTCCTCAGCTTTTCACTTGTGCCATTAAGCAAGCACTGTAGAAAAAGCCACTTCTACATGGCCCTGGCAGGGAGCACTGCTGCTCCGTGCTCCATCCTCACTGTACTTGGTATTGTATTTTTTATAAATCAGATTTTTATGTAAAGCTCTGATTTTGATTTACAGGGACCTTACTGCAGTATGTACCATCTCAGTTTTGGGCCATTGGTTCAGCTGTTAGATAGCACAGTAAACATCGTTGTATCCAAGGGGCCAAATGCTTTTAGGTAATAAAAGGCAACACTACTGCTTTTAGGAAGTATTGCAAGCACAAGCATTTGAGATTTTAAGGAAATTAAAGTACTAAAAAAAGAAACTTAAGTGAACCTGTGTCATCTTCATGTTTCATAAATCTTATCAAACACAGTCCAAGCATAGTTAGACGACAGGCCTCGTGCCCTAGTTCATTCAGTGAAAGGAGGAAAATATGTCTGTTTATCCTCATCTTTTTCCCTGTTGTTCTTAAGGGCTTGCATTTGCCTGTATCCCTCGTGATTAGGGGGAACTTGCATATTGTGTGGTCTCCAAGGCTACATACTCAATAGATTCCTTCCTGGAAGTATTGTTGTAGTTACCCCTGGAGTACTTAAAGGCCTCCACCGTGCTGACAGAGTACGTGGAACTACATTCTATCGAGGCAGGAACAAAATTTTCAGGAATGTTGATGAAACTATGGATCTTCATGGTTGGCAAGTCAGTTTACCGTTGTATCATTTCACTCAACTTTATTGGCTTTGAAGTCCTTGTCCAGTTAGTCTGCCTCATTAGACATGAAGAATGGAGAAAAGCTGAAAGTGAAGGGATACGTGCTTGTTCTTCATGTTTTCCTTCTTGTTTGTACTTAGGCTGTTTTCTTCTCCTTATGACTCCATTCCTTTCATTCATCTCAGCTTATAATTCCCTTTCCCTTGTGATGCTAAAGATAGCCTTGACACTCATCCCATTCTGCTGTCAAGGGCTAGTGGTCAGTGCTGGTACAGAGAGCCCACTATACAGCAGCCTTCTCACCTTTGCCTGCCTAGCATACCCATACAGTCTTTCATCTAATTATTAGGAAAGGTCACTTATTGCAACTTTGAAATTTCTAAGGTAACCAATATCAGCTTGGCAGCTAAAATCAAGATTACCAAATATTTATTCCCTTTGCTTCAGACCGGTTATGCAGTTCAATTGCTTTTCATTTTTAATGTCTTACTCTTCAGAGTTCATACCTCAAAAGAGCAATCAGTACATTTGCCTTTATTTCTGCAGAATTCTTAATCAGCCACCTACCTGTACCTGGACTATCCAATTTTCTTTCTGTGCTGTCTTCTCTTAGATACAAGCAGATCGTACCAAGAGTACCTGGTCTCTAGCAATTTCTGCTAAAACTTCCAAGTAGACAATTTCTTATTACAATTAAATTATTGTATTTATTAATTTGATTGAACCCAGTAAATCCTTTCTCTAGCTCTGGTGATACTGTCAATAAAAAGGTGAAAGCAAAATAACAAAACACAACAAAAAAACAGCTACACTTTCACGTAATATTTTCATTAGAAATTTGTCAGGTCATATATAGACCTATTGAGTCTTTTCAGGGACCTAGAAATTAGGGGACCCCTTGATATATATGTTTGAATATACATTGGTTTATATATTGGCTTAGGAAGGCAAGTTTTAAGTGTTTTGAAGAGTTTTAGGTTGTCATATCCACAGGTTTCTTTTACGTAGTCCCTTCCTCATCTGTCCACCTCACTGTGTCAACTCCTGCTCGTTTGGCCCCGAGCCGCCCTGTATCTAGTTAGCAAGGTAAGGTGGGCGGAGCTGGCTCTCCAGAAATCACTTCCAGGACCCCAGGGGCAGTTCAGAGCTTACTTTTTTGAGGAGGACAGCTGCTCTGACAGTGTAGACGACCAAGTGAAAAGACATTCCGATGTCTTTTGGAAGAGGATTATGTTAACCCTCCGCCAGGGACAGGTCTGTCATTTTTCTCCGCACAGTGAGCCTATTGTCTCACTATCATTGATTGAACACTTCAGGTTTGACTTTTTTCATCTGATTATATCACAGAACGTGAGAGAGACTCCTAGTACTATTTCTTTGATCTGTCAATCCTGCAATGGCTATACACTGGCTTAATTATTGCAGGTTTACAGGACAAGGCCCCTCAAACCACTTAGATGAGAATTTGTTGCCCTGAGAAAACTGGCACTGAAACCAAGCCCCTTGGCACTGACCCACGGAGCAGGAGGACCCACAGGGGGTCACTGGGAAGCTTTATCGCTCTGGTTTGACCATGACCCATGCAACTTTCTGACAGACCATCCCATCGAGCTCCTACTTCTCTTGGACTGCAAATCAGGACATGTTCATTGTCGTGGTTATTTGTACTTTGTCTCCGTTGTCTGCCAAGCCAAACCTACTAGGTATATTTTGGCCCGTGTGCTCCATTTAAAGTTGATTTTTATTTAATTGGGCAGTCCAGTTTTGTTTAGCTGTCCAACTTGGTTTTAGTTTCCTCTTTGTCACTTCTTCTTGGGCTCATCACCCTTCTTCTTCTTGTCATAGATTGCGACATTTTGGTTCCCTTCACCTTGCAAATCCCTTGGTTTTCACTCAAAAATACATTAGTTACCAGATAAAGTCCAGGGTGCCATGCACTATTTGGGAAATACTGTATAGAATGCCATGTAATGACGGGGATACACTTATACTAAAAATTATCCATTGCTCATCTGAAAGTCAAATTTAATGGGGCATCTATATTTTTATTTGATAAATCTTGTCATCCTAAAATACAACTGCCTGTGTGCTTCAGCGGTACAATGATGTGCAAATGGGGTTCATGTTCAACTGAGCACCTGGGCTTCCCTTCACATCTCTATTTTCCAAAATCAATGTCCTTTTACTGTTAAGAACATTGGGGTCGGGGAGGGACAAGATAAACCCAAACATTTTATTATTATGCTGCGGACATTTATAATAAAATATAATTGAAAAATTGATTTTTTTTTCTGACTTAAAAACAAAATGGACCGTTCACACCCCCGGACTCAGGCCTTTCTGCTTTGGACTTTCATACTCACAGACAGATAGATGTGAGCTGCTGCTGAGCACCCCTGGGACACCACCTTGACTACACACACAGGAATTCCTGGGGACCACAAATACACCATGGCTACCACACCCACGTCACATCATTCCAGTCTTGGAGTCCAAATACCCCCCACTAGCCCACCAACACCAGAGATGGACTCGCTCCCGAGAAACCAAGCAACCTTGATAGTCTGCTCAGTGGCCATGAAAACACAGGCCAAATTCCTTTGTGGTAAAGGCTTCCTGTGAAAAGTATCTTCAAGGCCTAGCCAATGACCCTCTGGTATTGAGCAATGTTTTCTAATAAATGACGTCTGTGTCAAGAAGAAAATAGCATTTGTTTACTTTTGTTTTTGTTTGTCTTGCCTTTGGAGTCAAATTCACAAAAACACCCCTGAGACGTGATGTCTAGGAGCTCAGTACCTGTGTTTCCTTCTGTGTATTTTATTGCTTCAGGTCTTACATTTGAGTCTTCAATCCATTTTGAGTTAGTTTTTGTGCATGGTGTCAGAGAGTGGTCCAGTTTTGTTTTTTTGCATGTGGCTCTCCAGTTTTCCCAGCACCCGTTATTGAAGACACTTGCCTTTCCCCACGGTATGTTCTTGACTCCTTTGTCATAAATTGGTCGCCCATGTATGTGTAAATTGATACGTGTGAGCTCTCCATTCTGTTTCATTGGTCTGTATGTCTGGGTTTTTTTGTTTGCTTGTTGCCAATACCACGCTATATTGATTACTGTAGCTTTATAGTTTGAAATCAGAGAGTGAGATACCGCTGGATTTGTTCTTTTTTCTCCGGAGTGCTTTGGCTGTTCAGGGTCTTTGTGGTTTCATACAAATTTGAGGATTTTTTTTGTTCTATTACTATGAAATATACCATTGGGTTTTTGATAGGGATTGCATTGAATGGACAGATCAAACTTCTGCACAGTCAAGGAAACCATTGTCAAAACAAGTCAGTCAACAAATATCATTTGCAAATGATATTTCCGATAGGGGTTACCATCCAAAATATATAAAGAATTGATGCAACTCAACAACAGAAAAACAAACAACCCAATTAAAAAAAGGAGAGAGGACCTAAACTTTTTTTTTTTTTTTTTTTCTTTTTGGTACGTGGGTAGCTCCCTGACTGGGAATTGAACCCAGGCCGCAGCGCTGACAGCGCCAGCGCCGAAGCCTTAAGCCACTACACCACCAGGGAACTCCCCTAAACTTTTTTTAAGGAAGAAATACATATGTGGCCACAGGCATATGAGAAGGTGTTCAGCACCTTATTACTAGGGACATGCAAATCAAAATCACAGTGAGATACCACCTCACACCTGTGAGAATGGCTATTTTTTAAGAAAAGACAAGAAATAACAAGTGATCTAGAGGATGGGGAGAAGAGGAACTTTTCTACACTGTTGGTGGGATTGTAAATTGGTGTGACCACTATGGGAAACAATGTGGAGGTTCCTCAGAAAATTAAGAATAGAACTACCATATGACCCAGCAATTCCTCTTAGGGGTATTATCTGAAGAATATGAAAATGCTAATTTGAAAGGATATATGTATTCCTATGTTCATGGCAGTATTATTTATAATAGCCAAGATTTGGAAGCAACCTAGGTGTCCATTATTGGGTAAATGGATAAAGAAGATGTGAGATATTAAAAAAGGAAATATTGCCATTTGTGACAACATGGACTTCACTCATATGTGGAATATTAAAAGAAGGAACAAACAAACAAAATAAAATAAAAACAAACCTATAAATACATACAACAGCATGGTAGTGTCCAGAGGGAAAGTACAAGTATGAAATGGGTCAAAGGAGTTAAACACATGGTAACAGATGGAAACTAGACTTTTGGTGGTGAGCACTTAATAGACAATGTTGAATTGTAATATTGCACTTGAATTTTACATAATGTGATCAACCAATGTTACTGTAATTAGCAATTAATTTTTAAAAAGGGAAACATCCCTTCCACAAAACTTTTAAAAGAAACGAACCAGAATGGTTGAAGGTGGTTTCATTCCCTTCTCACGACTTTCTGAACCTCAGATGGTAATTAACTTATCGAGTGATTTGTGTATTTACACAGGTGAAATGTTCATGTAATGTCACATTGTTCTTCCAGTTGATAACAGAATCCCGGTGAGTAGGATTGTCCAACCATCTCTCTCAAGTACTTTCAAGCATGATTGGCTTTCTGTATTCTGAACTTCTAGACACTGTATGAAAAATACTTCATTTAGGTTCGTACATCTGTCTCTAGAAAAATTACCCATGGGAAATGATGGGAAAATGATGCTCCCATTCCTATTCCTTGCCTGGTGGACCCATCACAAGTCCTGGTATTTCAGGTCCTGAAGTTAAATACTCTGCTACAGAGCATGCAATATAAATGCAAGTTAAATAATCCCAAAAGAGAGACCATATGCCCAAGCAGACAGAATGCACCTTGATGGGGCAATGAGCGCGTTAAGATAAATCACGTCCATATTGCAAGGTGCAGGCTGGTGTGATTTCCATCCGGGTTCCCCCGCGGATCCGAAGGACACTGGAAGTGCTTCTGGCTGAAAGCCTTCAGCTGTCAGTCCGCTCCAGAAACCACCTTTGGCGGCAGAGGGTTGCTGCCCAAGGTCATGTCCTTTCCACGGGGCAGCCTGTAATCCAGTGACTGTTCTTTGCAGGGGTACAAAGGCTCAAATCCCTTGTCCCAAATCGTGACAGCCCTGAGGGGCCATCCCACTCTCAGAGCTCCCCCTGGGGCCAGCAGAGGCCTTTGTCCTGACCACAGCGCAGTCCAACTTCCCCTGCCAATCATTACTGCCCCTTTCTCGGGGGGTGTTACTCCCAGGAGCACCTCTAATCAGCGTGCCCCATGCTAATGTCTACCTCAGGCTGCTTCCCAGGGGAACAACCTGTACCTGATGCTACCAGGAATAGCCCTAAGAAGCAGACACTAAGATAGGATTCTGTCGCTGAACCACCTGCTGTCCAGCTGGCAGTGTCCACCTCAGGCGGCTGGTAGTTGGGGCACAACTTAGTCCTGGTTAAAGGTGGTAATGCAACTGTTAAAACTAGTAAAACGAGTAGTAAATTTGGATGGGTTACCAGCGGAAGGAAATATACTGGTAGGTGAGAAGTCTTATTAGGTATTTGAGAAGTTGGGGGGCGGGGCGGGGGATGGAAATGAGAAGGACAATGCAATCGGGTAACTGCTGCAGGAGGCAACAGCTCACGCGAAGAATCCACGGCTGACAACGACCGCACCGAGTCAGGCAGTACTGAAAGTCAAGGCCTTCTCCGCAGCGGAGCACTGAGTACAGGCAGTACTGAAAGTCAAGGCCTTCTCCGCGGCGGAGCACCGAGTACAGGCAGTACTGAAAGTCAAGGCCTTCTCCGCGGCGGAGCACCGAGTACAGGCAGTACTGAAAGTCAAGGCCTTCTCCGCGGCGGAGCACCGAGTACAGGCAGTACTGAAAGTCAAGGCCTTCTCCGCGGCGGAGCACCGAGTACAGGCAGTACTGAAAGTCAAGGCCTTCTCCGCGGCGGAGGAGGGAGTGCTCACTCCGGAATCTGGAGGGCAGGAAAGCCCAAGGATCCTCTCAGCATTTCATCCTAAGAGTATCAGAGCTCTCAGAGGGTTGAACTCTCAACCTGGGTAGGTCTGCTCTGCCCAGGTCAGGGCTCTGGTCAGTAATGAATGGGAGTGGAGATGTGAGGTGGGAACATCTGGGTTGATGCACTTGGAAGTCCCGATTTCCTGACCCTTCTGATCCTGCAGAATTGGCTCCCTTCCCCATACGAAGGGCTAGCACCCACCCCCTCTGCTTGACGACCCTGTAGAAGTCACTCCCCTGCAAGGCAGCAAGCACTCCTACCGGGGTCTACCCTCCCCTGCCCCTTGGCCACGAAGTCAGTAACTAGCATCAAATCATACTGTGAGCCATTGGCTCCCAAGCGGTGGTACGAGTACCCCAGGGGTACGTGCTGGGACGTTCAGAGGTACGTGAAAAATAATCAGTAATAGTGAAAAAACAGGTAAAGTATTATTAAAAAAGTGCAAAACTTTAGTTATGGAGCAATAAATGTTAAGTTTGAATCACTGTTCATGGAGACACTTCAGAATTAGATCACGTGAGAGAATGATGATGGGTGGGGGCGTGGCCATGACCCCTTCCCCGCCCCCAACCGCTCTTCTACCAGTCATTATGCAGTTTCAGAGCAATCCATTTGCGATGTTTCTAGAACTTCTCCAAACACGCAAATACATCCGTAGCCACACTGGTCAGTTGAGTTTATTGACTGAGTAAAAATCAAGTGCATTGTCTTTAATCGTGCAGTGTCATTAAGTAGTTTTTTAATTTAATGTTTAAATACTTGATCACCATTATCAATATTTAACTGTTACAAATATTGTAAAATTAAATCTGTGGTTTGTCCTTTCAGTGTAATCATTTTTCTTTCCTAACTTATGACCTCATTTCCACTATTTTACATTAAGACAGGCACCGAACAAAAGTGTCAGTATTTAAAAAGAGCTGTTTTAAAAACAAGGGGTACAATTTATAGCAATGGGTTTAAAAGGGGTACATGCATGGAAAAAGGTTGGGACTACTGCTTATAAACCATCCGGGGAAGTGCTGGACCTTCCAAGGGAGAAAAGGACACTGCAGGAGCCCCAGGACCTAGCCGACATCTTCAGGATGGGGCCGGCCAAGGACACCTAGGGCTGGGTTGTGAGAACGCTGGATCAGAGAGCGGGGATGGGGTGGGAGGTAGGGGGTTGTACTGACTGTATTTTCCATATTCTTGATGCTCTGGTATTTTGGGCCTCGATCCTGGAGAGATCTGCTACTCCCAGGGCTAGCTAATTCCTAGCCTCTCCTGCAAGCGTGCCTTTCCTATGCAAACCTGCAAACCCCAAACCCATATTCCCCAATTGTCTCCTTTATCAAACTCACACCTGGAGCCAATGTTCCCCCTGGTTCAAAGCTCACCCTGGGGTCAGAGGCCAGACCCCTGTAGACCACTGCTATAGTCCAGAGCATGCAGAAATTGGGCAAACTATCCAATGCTAAACGTACTCAGTGTACCTTTCCTGCCTTGCCCAGGGAAACCCCAGTAAAGGCTCTGCTCTTCCTTCCTGTGTCTGACTCCTGACAGTCCCTGGTCCCTGCCCACGTTGGCTGGGCATGGCGTGACTCGTCTCCTGCTTGTAGGCATCTATGAGTATAAACGTCTTCCTTCATGACAGTCATTTCCAGGTCTGCTGCCTTATTGCATCCAATTAAACAAATCCTGGTTACAATTATTTATTTATTTATTTTGGGTAGTTCCCTGGCTGGGAATGAACCCAAGCCGCAGCGTTGAGAGTGCTGAAGGCTTAGCCACTACACCACCGGGGAACCCCCTCGGTTACATTCTTAACAGAGGGGTACAATACGAAGCTGGGCAAGGGAAGTATTATGTATTAGCCTGTTTTTCCTGGACTGTCCTAATCAGGCAAGGAAACTCCCCAACCTTTTTTTTTTTTTGCTTTTTGGTATGTGGGTAGCTCCCTGGCTGGGAATCGAACCCAGGCCGCAGCACTGACAGCGTCAGCGCCGAAGCCTTAAGCCACTACACCATCAGGGAACTCCCCCCAACCTTTTGTAGCTGGCCCCAAAGGGAGGGGTACGCTTGGAAATAAACAGATTGGAAACCGGCAGAAAAACAAATCTTGCATTGGCCTGACGACTGTGCCTCTGGGTCAGGGCCAAACGGGTCAACCAAGCCCAGGCCAGGCTGCTGTGACCTCTTGGCCCGTGATGTATGACATGCCACCAGCATGATTCACTCAAACCAAGTTTGGCTAGATATTGAAGGCCACCGATTTTCAAATACAAAGGATTGCATTGTGCGAGATCTAAAACAACAAGATTCCCTAGGGAAGTAGAGGCCTGGCACAGGTGACATTTTTGAATGCAGGGCTATCTGGGAGGGCAGCCATCAACAGGATGGGGTCCTACCACGGGAGCCAGACCAGAGGCTTTGGAGACAGCAGGAGACTATAACCTCCTGTGTCTTCAGCTCTGAGCTTGTCACACTCCCGGGACCACCCTTCCTTACGGTCATTGTCAAAGCCAATCAGGGTGTGAGGGAAAAAGCGGAGGAGAAGAAAGCAAGTCAGGGCACGCTAATAAAAGAAGTTTGAGGGATTAGTGGTAAAATTTAAACATAAAAAATAAAAATGGAGTGAAATTTATAAAATAAATAATGCACTACTAGACTTACTGGGTGGACCACTTTGTAAGCTACATAGATGTCTAACCACTGTGTTGTACACCTGCAACTAATGTAATAGTGAATGTCACCTGTAATAAAAAATTTTAAATAATTAAAAATAAATACATACGAGGGCTGTCTGGAAAGTATCCAGCCATGTAATATGAAAAACAGAGATGTTTATGGCTGGATTTTGGTTTTTTTCTGGACGGCCCTCATAAGTAACCCACGAACTCAGAAAGGTGGTGGAGAACAGTAAGAGATAAAATGCCTGAGATTTAAGTAGAGGAATAAAAGGTGAAAACCTGTTGTTAGCTAAATCAAAAGGTGAAACACATGGGGTGACAGATTCTGGGGTGAGAGGTAGAGATATGTGTCCTGGGCAAAGGGAACTGCATTTCTCTATCTTCGATAGGAACAAAAAGAAAAAAAAAAGCAGGAAAGACAAAGTAGGAGTAAAATGGCCAACCAAAGGTCTGAAGTCCAGTTCAGAAGGAAAAACTTGGAGGCGTGCAGCACTGTGGCAATAATGGGTGGTGGTTAGAACAGTGCTGGGGTGCCCGGTCCCAGGAATGCACGCAGCCCAGGTTCGCGTTTCTGGGACCCAGACGAGCCTCTCCCCTCTTGGTCCTCTCTCTGGCTTACACACAGCCTCTCAGGTTCAAGGCCAAATTCGCCAGCCGTTCCCTGGATCTCATCTGCCCCAAATGTAAAGTCAAGCCCTTGAAGAATGCTGAGATGAGAAACGTCAAGGCCTCCCACCCAGGTAAAGAAGGCTGTCTCTCATGTTCAGAGACCCCCCAACATGACAGGAAATGCTGGCAGAACCTGCGGAAGCTCCAGTCTTCGATATCTTGTCTTACTCCCTTCTGAATCTTTCCCCCAATGAAAACCTGCAAATACATTCAACACCAGATTTAAAAAGACTTACCTTGAAATAATTTCAAGTGTACAGTAAATTGCGAGAACGGTCCACAGAGATTTCTTGAATCCCAGGGTCTCCTCCTAACCCTCTGATCTTGGGGGCCAGTGCTTTCCTGACCCCAGGTCGGACCCTAACCCCTCTCAGGCCCCTCCTTCCCCCTACCGCCACCTCTCCTTCTGTCCCTGCACAAATATTGGGGGTCCCCTCAATGTAGCCCCTACCCCCAAGCCCTGAGACCCAATCCACTTTCCTTTAATTCTTGGGGCTCCCACTGCCATCTTTAACCCCTTGGGGTCTCCTCTCCCAAAACATGCCGTAGAAGTCAGGCGACCCCAGGATTTTTTTTTAAAATTCATTTTTATTGTTAGACTTATTGGGGTGACATCTGTTAGCAAGGATTACATAGGTTTCAGGCATACAATTCTACAGTGCATTGTCACCTTGATGTATAAGTTCACCACCTAATGTGACTTCTCTTTCCATCACCTTATATTTAGCTTCCCCCCTCCTCTCCCACCCCCTCCCCTTTCTCCCCTCCCTGACCCACTCGTCCCCAAATAAACATTAAACTATTGATTGTGTCCATGGGTTATTTGTTTGTTCATTCCTTTTTTTCTTTGCTTTCAGTTTTATATTAAACCGACCCCAGGATTTTACATGCTACTCAGTTCCTGGGCAAAGCATCCTCTGAGCACCTACTTCACCGCCTTCAAAATGCGCACACGATAAAGCTCACAGGGCTGCCTGGTGGGAAGGGAGAAACTGGCTTTTCCTTTCTTCCTAGGCCCGCAGGGGGCTGGCGTCGGGCTGCCTGCAAGTTCCCAGCGTCCAGAGCGCAGGCCTGGCAAAGACGCACAGAAACGGCCTCGCTTGTTTGCACTAAAAACACTTCCTGAAGACGACAGCGGAGGGCAGGACGGAGACAGAGCTGAGGCGGGAGGCATGGAGCCGTAACCGACTTCCCGTGACTGGGCGCCCTGGAGCAAACGGATACGCGTGGTTGACTCCCGTCTTCAAAGGAGATGGAAACAAGTGGTGCAGGATCCCAAACAACCATACGTGGGAGTGGGTCCCGGCCCCGGGACTCAAAGAGTTGGGTCTGGTTCTAACTCCCGAACCCGCTTCGTTTTAATTTCTAATATTTCCAACTTGGTACCTGCTTCCTCCTGGGTTGTGTTGTAGATCAGGGGGCATCAGGGGGCATCAGGGGGCATCAGGGGGCACAGGGGGAAATAGGTCCCTGGAAAACCTGCGTGAGCTAACAGAGTGGTCTCTCTGCCTGCCAGCCTCCCTGTGACAGCCTCCCTTACCGGTTCTGTCCCAGTGACACTGTCTCTGTCCCAGTGTGGGTGAGGACTTCTGCAGGAAGTGGGACCTGGGATAGCAAGTCCTCTGCCTTGCTCTGAGCAATGACCGCCCTTGATGTTGGCAAAGATGCTCATCTGCAAATCTGTCCCAGGACAGATTTCGGTCAGGGTGCGGGGCGTCTCTTCACCCCTGCATCGTGGGAGGTTTTAGTGCCGAAGGAACTCAAGCATCTCCTTCTATTTTTATTTATTTTTTGTTGTTAGACTTATTGGGGTGACATTGATTAGTAAGAATGACATGGGTTCCAGGAGTGCACTGTCTATGTGCTCACCACCCAGTGTCAGTTCTCTTTCCATCCCCATATATTTGGTTCCCCCTCCCTCCTCTCCTCAGAAACCTGGGAATGGAGTTACCATATGACCCGCAATCTCCCTTCTGGTGGGTATCTACCGCCCAAATTAAAAAAACCTTAGTCCACAAAGGCTTCTGTACCCCATTGTTCACTGCAGCACTGTTCACGGTGCCAAGTCACAGAGACAACCAAAGTGCCCTGCGACAGATGACTGTGGGACACATACACCATGGAATATTACTCAGCTATAAGAAAAGATGACACACTGCCACGTGCGACAACAGGTTGGACCTCGAGATCCTCAGGCTAAGCGAAATCAGCCAGACAGAAAACACCAAGAACCTGTGACTTCACTCCTATGTAGACTCTAAAACTGAAAGCAACAAAGGAAAAAAAAGGCTCAGGACTCAGTCAGTAGTTCAGTGGTTACCTGGGGCGAGGGCGCGTGGGAGAGGAGGGGGGCTCTCCTTTGACGTCAGCCCCCACCCCCACCGCCCCACCCCCGCCCCCGGAGGGCAGGCAGGGCCCGGGCCTCTGCTGGCAGAGCCACTGCCCTGAAGCTCAGGGCCTCCTCCGAAACAACAGGGCACTTTCAAAAAACGGAGATGGGGAGTTCCCTGGTGGTGTAGTGGCTTAAGGCTTCGGCGCTGGCGCTGTCAGCACTGCAGCCTGGGTTCGATTCCCAGCCAGGGAACTACCCACATAGCAAAAAAAAAAAAAAAAAAGGGAGATGTACTGGGGTGACATCGGTGGGTGCGAGTCTATAGGTCTCAGGTGTGCAGTTCTCTGATGCGTCACCCGTGGGTTGCATGGGGCGGGGCGCTCACCGAGCAGACTCAGTTCCCCTTGCACGGAGCACTGCGTTTTAGTGACCAGGAGGACTCGTCCCCGAAGGGAACGCGGCGGTACTTGCGGCGGGCTGCCTCCAGGTGGCAGCCGTGCGCCGCTGTCCCCGACGGCGCCGGCCGGATCCCAGCAGGAGCAGCCTCTCTCCCACCCGGTGCGCCTGAGCAAGCGCTGCCAAGACGCGTGCCCT
Organism: Lyroderma lyra; assembly: GCA_004026885.1. Taxonomy (NCBI): domain Eukaryota; kingdom Metazoa; phylum Chordata; class Mammalia; order Chiroptera; family Megadermatidae; genus Lyroderma; species Lyroderma lyra. Next base: position 184,341 of record PVJL010002658.1, read on the forward strand.
GACGGTGAGGTCTCCTCCCCGCCCCAGGCCCCGCCAGCGCCCTCCTGTCGTCTGCGGGAAAAAGCCAAATGGCCAGAGGTGTCAGCCGGGGGGCAAAGCTGAGAGTCAGCCCGGTCGGACGCAGGCGGGCGGGTGAAGGCCGCGCGGGGCTTCGGACTGGAGTCGAGGGAGGAGGGGGCCTGTGTCTGGGGAAAAGAGCGGCGTCCGGGACACAGCGCCCTGACGAGGCGGGGCGGCTCAGGGGCCCTTACTACGCGGCGGCGCATGAAATCAGGCAGCATCCCATCCAACAAGGAGCGGGCGCTCCAGGGAGTTGTGCCAAGTATAGCCAGAAAGAGGGGGGCACTGAGACGTTAGAGGAGTGGGCTGTTCGTGGACAGAGGCATCGTTTAGGGGTTACTGGGGGGAGGGGTGGGGGGGAGGGGGAGTCAAATACGCGGTGATGGAAAGAGAGCTGACTGGGGGGTGAGCACACAAGGCAATACACAGACGTGCCCTGTGGAATTGCACACCTGGGACCTATGGCATTCTTGTTAACCAATGCCACCCCAATATGTCTAACAATAAAAATTAAAAAAAAAGAAGATATCTCTTCGATGACACAAAATACAAATCACCGAAAGAGGGAAATGTGCTAGCACTTTTGTATTAGTTACATCAAATTTGGTTGCAACCCCTTTTTCTGGAAGTCATCAGCTCTAAGTTAGAAGGAAACAAGAGGTATGTTTTTAAAAGGCACAAAATCTTAAAACATCTAGGGATACCAAATAGTTTGTGAAATGCATTCAAGTGTGGGTAGAAAAGGTGTGGAAAAGGTACAAAATTTTAGGGAAACAAACATATATTTCAGTTAAAAATGAAGTTGGTTGTTTCAGGCAAAAGCACTGTCCCCGGGGGAAAGGCGGGGGGTCTTATCGGGCAGATGACCTCGGGCGTGTGGGTCAGGACATTCCAGACTGATTGGTTGAAAATCGCACTCCTGGGGGAGGCTGGAGCTGCAGGAAGGCTAGTTCTGCCATTGATTGAGCGACAGGCTTAGCACAAGTGACTCCATTTTGGCCCTGTGAAGATGGCACGTCTAGAACCTCAGCCGCGAACAGCAGTGACTTTGTGTGTGACGTGCAAATGCACAGCCGGGGGGACATTGACAGGGAGGACACCAGGGCACCTCGGGGCAGGCTTGTGGCCTTCAGAATTGGTGGGAGCTGTGCAGGGTGACGAATAGCTGGAGAAGTGACTCGAAATCAGTTGAAGCGCTAAGCAAGTCGCTGCAGGGCTGGAAGAGAAATACTGCCACATGAGGCAGTGTGGGTACTGCGGACAGAGGGTCATGCAAGAGCCACGGTGGGGGTTGGGAGGCCAGGCAGACCCCTGTCTGAGTTTTGCGTTCAACTGGGGGATTGAGCACGGAGGAGGCCTGGGGACAGCCTGGTTTCAGAAGCATGAGATTTAGTCCTGACTCTGCTCAATGACAGTGACAGTCGCTGCGACTTTCCAGACCCCTGAGTCCTCGGCTGCCTGAGAGAGTGTGAGACCATGTCAGTGGTTCTCAACCTTCACTGCAAATTAAAATCACCCATGCCTGGGTCCCACCCCTCGGACATTGTGATTTAATTGGGGCGGGTGTGTTTGAACAACTTTATTGAGATATAATTCTCTTTCTCTTCAATCCGCTGTCAAACTTGAACTCTGCTCCTTTAAGAAGAGGAGAGGTGCTCTGGAATAGCTGTCATAGGAAATGAGATGGGCTGCCAGCTGAGCTGGAGGGGTGCGCACTTACGTTAGACCCCATTCCTACCTTTTCTCCTGGTGTCACCATTTGTGATCCTACATTTCTTCTGTTTGTCCCACAGCCTTCCCTCCACGGCACGGTAAGCCCCGCGTTGGATTTGCGCCCACTCTGTCCCCTGTGCAGTGCCTGGCTGTAGCTCTGTACTCAAAGGCACGTGGCAAAGAAGTGACTGGAGGCACGGGGTCGTGTCTGGAGGCACGGGGGGCTTCCTGGGGGTCGTGTCCTGGGGAGGGACTGTTTGGGGCTGTGACTGCCTGCGGGAGCAGGGGGAGCTATGGGAAGGTCATTAGGAAAAGAGAGATTTGATTTCTAGAAAAAGATTGATGTCATCAAGTTTGTGAGTGTGTGTGTGTGTGTGTGTGCATGCGTGTGTGTGTGTGTGCCCCAGGAGAGGTTGCAGTATGTTTTGTGTGTGTGTGTGACAGTGTGTATATGTGTGTATGCGTGTGAGTGTGTGTGTGAGCGTGTGAGTGTGAGTGTGTGAGTGTGTGTGAGTGTGAGAGAGTATGTGAGAGTGCGTGACTGTGTGTGAGTGTGTGTGAGTGTGTGAGCGTGTGAGTGTGAGTGCGTGTGAGTGCGTGTGAGTGCGTGAGTGTGAGTGAGTGTGTGTGAGTGTGTGAGAGTGTGTGTGAGCGTGTGTGAGCGTGTGTGAGTGTGTGTGTGAGTGTGAGTGCATGTGAGTGAGTGTGTGTGAATGTGTGTGAGTGTGAGTGTGAGTGCATGTGAGTGAGTGTGAGTGAGTG